>CM036556.1:9308676-9777507 GCA_020745685.1 Tautogolabrus adspersus | reverse complement strand
AGCTCCAACAACCACAGCAGCTCCAACAACAACCACTGCAGCTCCAACAACCACAGCAGCTCCAACAACAACCACTGCAGCTCCAACAACAACCACTGCTGCTCCAACAACAACCACAGCAGCTCCAACAACAACAGCAGCTCCAACAACAACCACTGCAGCTCCAACAACAACCACAGCAGCTCCAACAACAACCACAGCAGCTCCAACAACAACCACAGCAGCTCCACCTACAACCACTGCTGCTCCAACACCACAGCTGCTCCAACCACAACCACAGTAGCTCCAACAACAACCACAGCAGCTCCAACAAAAACCACTGCAGCTCCAACAACAACCACAGCTAGCTCCAACAACAACAACAGCTGCTGCTCCAACAACAACCACAGCAGCTCCAACTACAACCACTGCAGCTCCAACAACAACCACAGCTGCTCCAACAACAACCACAGCAGCCCCAACAACAACCACAGCAGCTTCCAACAACAACCACAGCAGTTCCAACAACAACAACTGCAGCTCCAACAACAACCACTGCAGCTCCAACAACAACCACAGCAGCTCCAACAACAACAACAACAGCTGCCCCAACTACAACCACTGCAGCTCCAACAACACCACAGCTGCTCCAACAACAACCACAGCAGCTCCAACAACAACCACAGCAGCTCCAACAACAACCACAGCAGCTCCAACAACAACCACTGCTGCTCCACAACAACAATGCTGCTCCAACAACAACCACTGCTGCTCCAACAACAACCACAGCAGCCCCACAAACAACCACAGCAGCTCCAACAACAGCTGCTCCAACAACAACAACCACAGCAACCCCAACTACAACCACAGCTGCTCCAACAACAACCACTGCTGCTCCAACAACAACCACTGATGCTCCAACAACAACCACAGCAGCCCCAATACAACCATGCTGCTCCAACAACAGCTGCTCCAACAACAACCACAGCAGCCCCAACAACAACCAGCTGCTCCAACCACAACCACTGATGCTCCAACAACAACCACTGCTGCTCCAACAACAACAACAGCAGCCCCAACTACAACCACTGCTGCTCCAACAACAGCTGCTCCAACAACAACCACAGCAGCCCCAACTACAACACAGCTGCTCAACAACAACACTGCTGCTCCAACAACAACCACTGCTGCTCGAACAACAAACCACAGCAGCCCCAACTACAAACCACTGCTGCTCCAAACAACAGCTGCTCAACAACAACCACAGCAGCTCCAACAACAACCACAGCAATTCCAACAAACAAACCACTGCTGCTCAACAACAGCTGCTCCCATCACAACCACAGTAGCCCCAAACTACAACCAAAGCTGCTCCAACAACAACCACTGCAGCTCCAACAACAACCACAGCAGCCCAACTACAACCACTGCTGCTCCAACAACAGCTGCTCCAACAACAACCACAGCAGCCCAACTACAACCACAGCTGCTCCAACAACAACCACTGCTACTCCAACAACAACCACAGCAGCTCCAACAACAACCACAGCAGCTCCAACAACAACCACAGCAGCTCCAACTACAACCACTGCTGCTCCAACAACAGCTGCTCCAACACAACCACTGCAGCTCCAACAACAACCACAGCAGCTCCAACAACCACAGCAGCTCCAACAACCACAGCAGCTCCAACAACAACCACTGCAGCTCCAACAACAACCACAGCAGCCCCAACTACAACCACAGCAGCTCCAACAACCACAGCAGCTCCAACAACAACCACAAGCTGCTCCAACAACAACCACAGCAGCTCCAACAACAACCACATCAGCTCCAACAACAACCACAGCAGCCCAACAACAACCACAGCTGCTCCAACACAACCACAGCAGCTCCAACAACAACCACTGCAGCTCCAACAACAACCACAGCAGCTCCCCCAACAACCACAGCTGCTCCAACAACAACACAGCAGCTCCAACAACAACCACAGCAGCTCCAACAACCACGACAGCAGCTCCAACAACACCACTGCAGCTCCAACAACAACCACAGCAGCTCTACAACAACCACAGCAGCTCCAACAACAACCACTGCAGCTCCAACAACAGCAGCTCCAGCTCCAACAACAACAGCAGCCCCAACTACAACCACAACAACAGCTGCTCCAACAACAACCACAGCAGCCCCAACTATCAACCACTGCTGCTCCAACAACAACCACTGCAGCTCCAACAACAACCACAGCAGCTCCAACAACAACAACAGCAGCTCCAACAACAACCACAGCAGCTCCAACAACAACCACTGCTGCTCCAACAACAACCACTGCTGCTCCAACAACAACCACAGCAGCCCCAAACAACAACCACAGCTGCTCCAACAACAACCACAGCAGCTCCATCAACAACAGCTGCTCCAACAACAACCACAGCAGCCCCAACTACAACCACAGCAGCTCCAACAACAACCAGCAGCTCAAACAACAACCACAGCAGCTCCAACAACAACCACAGCAGCTCCAACAACAACCACAGCAGCTCCAACAACAACCACTGCAGCTCCAACAACCACACTGCAGCTCCAACAACAACCACAGCAGCTCCAACAACAACCACAGCAGCTCCAACAACAACCACAGCTAGCTCCAACAACAACCACAAGCTGCTCCAACAACAACCACAGCAGCCCCAACAACAACCACTGCTGCTCCAACAACCCACAGCAGCCCCAACAACAACCACTGCGCTCCAACAACAACCACTGCTGCTCCAACAACAACAACATGCAGCTCCAACAACAACCACTGCAGCTCCAACAACAACCACAGCTGCTCCAACAACAACCACAGCAGCTCCAACTACAACCACTGCTGCTCCTACAACAACCTCGGCTGCTCCAACAACAACCACTGCAGCCCCAACAACAACAACAGCAGCTCAACAACAACCACTGCTGCTGCTCCAACAACAACAACAGCAGCTCCAACAACAACCAGCAGCTGCCCCAACTACAACCACTGCTGCTCCAACAACCACTGCTGCTCCAACAACAACCACAGCAGCCCCAACAAGAAAAACAGCTGCTCCAACAACAACCACTGCTGCTCCAACAACAACCACAGCAGCTCCAACAACAACCACAGAAGCTCCAACAACGACCACAGCAGCTCCAACAACAACCACTGCTGCTCCAACAACAACACCAGCTGCTCCAACAACAACCACTGCAGTCCCAACTACAACCACAGTTGCTCCAACAACAACCACAACAGTTCCAACAACAACCACTGCTGCTCCAACAACAACCACAGCAGCCCCAACTAAACAACAGCTGCTCCAACAACAACCACTGCTGCTCCAACAACAACCACAGCAGCTCCAACAACAACCCAGCAGCTCCAACAACAACCACAGCAGCTCCAACAACAACCACTGCTGCTCCAACAACAACCACTGCTGCTCCAAAACAGCTGTTCCAACAACAGCTGCTCCAACCACAACCACAGCAGCTCCAACAACAACACTGCTGCTCCAACAACAACAACAGCAGCTCCAACAACAACCACAGCAGCCCAACTACAACCATTGCTGCTCCAACAACAGCTGCTCCAACAACAACCACAGCAGCCACAACTACAACCACAGCTGCTCCACAACAATCACAGCAGCTCCAACAACAACACTGCTGCTCCAACAACAATCACAGCAGCTCAACAACAACCACAGCAGCTCCAACAACAACCACAGCAGCTCCAACAACAACCACAGCTGCTCCACAACAACCACAGCTGCTCCAACAACAACCACAGCTGCTCCAACAACCACAGCTGCTCCAACAACAACCACTGCAGCTCCAACAACAACCACAGCTACTCCAACAACAACCACTGCAGCTCCAACAACAACCACAGCTGCTCAACAACAACCACAACATCTCCTCCAACAACAACCACAGCAGCCCCAACAACAACCCCTGCTGCTGCTGCTACAACCACAGCAGCTCCAACAACAACCACAGCAGCTCCACTACAACAACCACTGCAGCTCCAACAACAACCACTGCAGCTCCAACAACAACCACAGCTGCTCCAACAACAACCACAGCAGCTCCAACAACGACCACTGCTGCTCCAACAACAGCTGCTCCAACAACAACCACTGCAGCCCCAACAACAACCACAGCTGCTCCAACAACAACAACAGCAGCTCCAACAACAACACAGCAGCTCCAACAACAACCACAGCAGCTCCAACAACAACCACAGCAGCTCCAACAACAACCACAGCAGCCCCAACTACAACCACAGCAGCTCCAACAACAGCTGCTTCAACAACAACCCAGCTGCTCCAACAACAACCACAGCAGCCCCAACTACAACCACTGCTGCTCCAACAACAGCTGCTCCAACAACAACCACTGCTGCTTCAACAACAACCACTGCTGCTCCAACAACAACCACAGCTGCTCCAACAACAACCACTGCAGCTCCAACAACCATCACTGCTGCTCCAAAACAACCACTGCTGCTCCAACAACAACCACAGCTGCTCCAACAACAACCACAGCAGTTCCAACTACAACCACAGCTGCTCCAACAACAACCACTGCTGCTCCAACAACAACCACAGCTGCTCCAACAACAACCACAGCAGTTCCAACAACAACCACTGCTGCTCCAACCACTGCTGCTCCCACCACAACCACAGCAGCCCCAACTACAACCACAGCTGCTCCAACAACAACCACTGCAGCTACAACAACAACCACTGCAGCTCCAACAACAACACACTGCAGCTCCAACAACAACAACATGCAGCTCCAACAACAACCACAGCTGCTCCAACAACAACACAGCAGCTCCAACAACAACCACAGCAGCTCCAACAACAACCACTGCTGCTCCAACAACAACCACAGCTGCTCCAACAACAACCACAGCTGCATCCAACAACAACCACAGCAGCTCCAACAACAAACCACAGCAGCTCCAACAACACAGCTGCTCCAACAACAACCACAGCAGCCCCAACTACAACCACTGCTGCTCCAACAACAACCACTGCTGCTCCAACAACCACCACTGCTGCTCCAACAACAACCCCACAACAGCTGCTCCAACCACAACCACAGCTGCTCCAACAACAACCACAGCTGCTCCAACAACAACCACAGCTGCTCCAACAACAACCACAGCAGCTCCAACTACAACCACTGCTGCTCCAACAACAACCACAGCTGCTCCAACAACAACCACAGCAGCCCCAACTACAACCACAGCTGCTCCAACAACAACCACAGCAGCTCCAACAACAACCACAGCTGCTCCAACAACAATCACAGCAGCTCCAACAACAACCACAGCAGCTCCAACAACAACCACAGCAGCTCCAACAACAACACAGCTGCTCCAACAACAACCACTGCAGCTCCAACAACAACCACAGCTGCTCCAACAACAACCACAGCTGCTCCAACAACAACCACAGCAGCTCCAACAACAACAGCAGCTCCAACAACAACCACTGCTGCTCCAACAACAACCACAGCTGCTCCAACAACAACAACAACAGCTCCAACAACAACCACAGCAGCCCCAACTACAACCACAGCTGCTCCAACAACAACACAACAGCAGCTCCAACAACAACCACAGCAGCCCCAACAACAACAACAGCAGCTCCAACAACAACCACTGCAGCTCCAACAACAACCACAGCTGCTCCAACAACCACTACAGCAGCCCCCAACAACAACCACTGCTGCTCCAACAACAGCTGCTCCAACAACAACCACAGCAGCCCCAACTACAACCACAGCTGCTCCAACAACAACAACAGCAGCTCCAACAACAACCACAGCAGCTCCAACAACAACCACAGCAGCTCCAACAACAACCACAGCAGCTCCAACAACAACCACAGCAGCCCCAACTACAACCACTGCTGCTCCAACAACAGCTGCTCCAACAACAACCACAGCAGCTCCAACAACAACCACAGCAGCCCCAACTAAAAACCACTGCTGCTCCAACAAACAGCTGCTCCAACAACAAACCACTGCTGCTTCAACAACAACCACTGCTGCTCCAACAACAACCACAGCTGCTCCAACAACAACCACTGCAGCTCCAACAACCATCACTGCTGCTCCAACAACAACCACTGCTGCTCCAACAACAACCACAGCAGTTCCAACTACACACACAGCTGCTCCAACAACAACCACTGCTGCTCCAACAACAACCACAGCTGCTCCAACAACAACCACAGCAGTTCCAACAACAACCACTGCTGCTCCAACCACTGCTGCTCCCAACAACCACAGCAGCCCCAACTACAACCACAGCTGCTCCAACAACAACCACTGCAGCTACAACAACAACCACTGCTGCTCCAACAACCACTGCTGCTCCAACAACAACAAACAGCTGCTCCAACAACAACCACAGCTGCTCCAACAACAGCTGCTCCAACAACAACCACAGCTGCTCCAACAACAACCACAGCAGCCCCAACTACAACCACTGCTGCTCCAACAACAGCTGCTCCAACAACAACCACAGCTGCTCCAACAACAACCACAGCAGCCCCAACTACAACCACTGCTGCTCCAACAACAGCTGCTCCAACAACCACAGCAGCCCCAACTACAACCACAGCTGCTCCAACAACAACCACTGCTGCTCCAACAACAACCATGCTGCTCCAACAACAACCACAGCAGCTCCAACAACAACACTGCTGCTCCAACAACAACAACAGCAGCTCCAACAACAACCACAGCAGCCCCAACTACAACCACTGCTGCTCCAACAACAGCTGCTCCAACAACAACCACAGCAGCCCCAACAACAACCACTGCTGCTCCAAAACATCACAGCAGCTCCAACAACAACCACAGCAGCTCCAACAACAACCACAGCAGCTCAAACAACAACCACAGCAGCTCCAACAACAACCACAGCTGCTCCAACAACAACCACAGCAGCTCCAACAACAACCACAGCAGCTCCAACAACCACAACAGCTCCAACAACCACAGCAGCTCCAACAACCACAGCAGCTCCAACAACAACCACAGCAGCTCCAACAACCACAGCAGCTCCAACAACACAGCAGCTCCAACAACAACCACTGCAGCTCCAACAACAACCACAGCTGCTCCAACAACAACAACAACATCTCCTCCAACAACAACCACAGCAGCCCCAACTACAACCACAGCTGCTCCAACAACAACCACTGCTGCTCCAACAACAACCACTGCAGCTCCAACAACAACCACTGCAGCTCCAACAACAACCACAGCAGCCCCAACTACAACCACAGCTGCTCCAACAACAACCACAGCTGCTCCAACAACAACCACAGCTGCTCCAACAACAACCACTGCTGCTCCAACAACAACCACTGCAGCTCCAACAACAACACAGCAGCTCCAACAACAACCACAGCAGCTCCAACAACAACCACAGCAGCTCCAACAACAACCACAGCAGCTCCAACAACAACCACAGCAACTCCAACAACAACCACAGCTGCTCCAACAACAACCACAGCTGCTCCAACAACCACTGCAGCTCCAACAACAAGCACAGCAGCTCCAACAACAACCACAGCAGCTCCAACAACACACAGCAGCTCCAACAACCACAGCAGCTCCAACAACAACGCACTGCAGCTCCAACAACAACCACAGCTGCTCCAACAACAACCAACATCTGCTCCAACAACAACCACAGCAGCTCCAACTACAACCACAGCAGCTCCAACAACAACCACAGCAGCTCCAACAACAACCACTGCTGCTCCAACAACAACCACAGCAGCTCCAACAACAACCACTGCAGCTCCAACAACAACAACAGCTGCTCCAACAACAACCACAGCAGCCCCAACAACAACCACTGCAGCTCCAACAACAACAGCTGCTCCAACAACAACCACAGCAGCTCCAACAACAACCACAGCTGCTCCAACAACAACCACAGCTGCTCCAACAACAACCACTGCAGCTCCAACAACAACCACAGCTGCTCCAACAACAACCACAGCAGCTCCAACAACAACCACAGCTGCTCCAACAACAACCACAGCTGCTCCAACAACAACCACAGCAGCTCCAACAACAACCACAGCAGCTCCAACAACAACCACAGCAGCTCCAACAACACAGCTGCTCCAACAACAACCACAGCAGCTCCAACAACAACCACAGCAGCTCCAACAACAACCACTGCAGCTCCAACAACAACCACAGCAGCTCCAACAACAACAACTGCAGCTCCAACCAACAACCACAGCAGCCCCAACTACAACCACAGCAGCTCCAAAACAACCACAGCAGCTCCAACAACAACCCCTGCTGCTGCTGCTACAACAACAGCAGCTCCAACAACAACCACAGCAGCTCCAACAACAACCACAGCAGCTCCAACAACAACCACAGCTGCTCCAACAACAACCACAGCTGCTCCAACAACAACCACAGCAGCCCCAACTACAACCACTGCTGCTCCAACAACAACACAGCAGCTCCAACAACAACCACAGCAGCTCCAACAACAACCACAGCAGCTCCAACAACAACCACAGCAGCTCCAACAACAATCACAGCAGCTCCAACAACAACCACTGCAGCTCCAACAACAACCAGCAGCAGCTCCAACAACAACCACAGCAGCCCCAACAACAACCACAGCTGCTCCAACAACAACTGCTCCAACAACAACTCCAACAACAGCTGCTCCAACACAACAACAACAGCAGCTCCAACAACAACCACTGCTGCTCCAACAACAGCTGCTCCAACAACAACCACTGCAGCTTCAACAACAACCACTGCAGCTCCAACAACAACCACAGCTGCTCCAACAACAACCACAGCTGCTCCAACAACCATCACTGCAGCTCCAACAACAACCACTGCAGCTCCAACAACAACCACAGCTGCTCCAACAACAACCACTGCAGCTCCAACAACAACCACAGCTGCTCCAACAACAACCACTGCAGCTCCAACAACAACCACAGCTGCTCCAACAACAACCACAGCAGCTCCAACAACAACCACAGCTGCTCCAACCACTGCTGCTCCCACCACAACCACAGCAGCTCCAACAACAACCACTGCTGCTCCAACAACAACCACAGGCAGCTACAACAACAACCACTGCAGCTCCAACAACAACCACTGCTGCTCCAACAACAACCACAGCTGCTCCAACAACAACAACAGCAGCTCCAACAACACAGCTGCTCCAACAACAACCACAGCAGCTCCAACAACAACCACAGCAGCTCCAACAACAACCACAGCTGCTCCAACAACGACAGTCGCTCCAACAACAACCACAGCAGCTCCAACAACAACCACAGCAGCCCCAACTACAACCACAGCTGCTCCAACAACAACACAGCTGCTCCAACAACAACCACAGCAGCCCCAACTACAACCACTGCAGCTCCAACAACAACCACAGCTGCTCCAACAACAACCACTGCTGCTCCAACAACAACCACAGCTGCTCCAACAACAACCACTGCAGATCCAACAACAACCACTGCAGCTCCAACAACAACCACTGCAGCTCCAACAACAACCACAGCTGCTCCAACAACAACCACAGCTGCTCCAACAACAACCACTGCAGCTCCAACAACAACCACAGCAGCTCCAACAACAACCACAGCAGCTCCAACTACAACCACAGACGCTCCAACAACAACCACAGCAGCTCCAACAACAACCACAGCAGCTCCAACAACAACCACAGCAGCTCCAACAACAACCCCAGCAGCTCCAACAACAACCACAGCAGCTCCAACAACAACCACAGCAGCTCCAACAACAACCACAGCAGCTCCAACAACAACCACAGCAGCTCCAACAACCACAGTTGCTCAAACAACAACCACAGCAGCTCCAACAACAACCACAGCAGCTCCAACAACAACCACAGCAGCTCCAACAACAACCACAGCAGCTCCACAACAACCACAGCAGCTCCAACAACAACGACAGTCGTTTCAACATCAACCACTGCAGCTCCAACAACAACCACAGCAGCTCCAAACAACAACTGCAGCTCCAACAACAACCACTGCTGCTCCAACAACAACCACAGCAACCCCAACTACAACCACACTTGCTGCTGCTCCAACAACAACCACAGCAGCTCCAACAACAACCACAGTAGCACCAACAACAACCACAGCTGCTCCAACAACAACCACTGCTGCTCCAACAACAACCACAGCAGCTCCAACAACAACCACAGCAGCTCCAACAACAACCACTGCTGCTCCAACAACAACCACAGCAGCTCCAACAACAACAGCAGCTCCAACAACAACCACTGCAGCTCCAACAACAACCACGGCTGCTCCAACAACAACCACAGCAGCTCCAACAACAACCACTGCAGTCCCAACAACAACCACAGCTGCTCCAACAACAACCACAGCAGCTCCAACAACAACCACAGCTGCTCCAACAACAGCTGCTCCAACACAACCACAGCTGCTCCAACAACAACCACAGCAGCCCCAACAACAACCATTGCAGCTCCAACAACGACAGCTGCTCCAACAACAACCACTGCTGCTCCAACAACCACCACTGCTGCTCCAACAACAACCACAGCTGCTCCAACAACAACCACAGCTAGCTCCAACAACAACCACAGCAGCTCCAACTACAACCACAGCTGCTCCAACAACAACCACTGCAGCTCCAACAACAACAACAGCTGCTCCAACAAACCACAGCAGCTCCAACAACAACCACAGCTGCTCCAACCACCACTGCTGCTCCCACCACAACCACAGCAGCCCCAACTACAACCACAGCTGCTCCAACAACAACCACTGCAGCTCCAACAACAACCACTGCTGCTCCAACAACAACCACTTCTGCTCCAACAACAACAACAGCTGCTCCAACAACAACAACAGCTGCTCCACACAACAACCACAGCAGTTCCAACAACAACCACTGCTGCTCCAACCACTGCTGCTCCCACCACAACCACAGCAGCCCCAACTACAACCACAGCTGCTCCAACAACAACCACAACAGCCCAACTACAACAACAGCTGCTCCAACAACAACCACAGCAGCTCCAACAACCACAGTCGCTCAAACAACAACCACAGCAGCTCCAACAACAACCACTGCAGCTCCAACAACAACCACAGCAGCTCCAACAACAACCACAGCAGCTCCAACAAACAACCACAGCAGCTCAAACAACGACAGTCGTTTCAACATCAACCACTAGAGCTCCAACAACAACCACAGCAGCTCCAACAACAACCACTGCAGCTCCAACAACAACCACTGCTGCTCCAACAACAACCACAGCAACCCAACTACAACCACACTTGCTGCTGCTCCAACGACAACCACAGCAGCTCCAACAACAACCACAGTAGCCCCAACTACAACCACTGCTGCTCCAACAACAACCACAGCTGCTCCAACAACAACCACAGCAGCCCCAACTACAACCACTGCTGCTCCAACAACAACCACAGCAGCTCCAACAACAACCACTGCTGCTCCAACAACAACAACAGCAGCTCCAACAACAACAGCAGCTCCAACAACAACCACTGCAGCTCCAACAACAACCACAGCAGCTCCAACAACAACCACTGCAGCTCCAACAACAACCACAGCAGCTCCAACAACAACACAGCAGCCCCAACTACAACCACTGCTGCTCCAACAACAGCTGCTCCAACAACAACCACAGCTGCTCCAACAACAACCACAGCAGCCCCAACAACAACCACTGCTGCTCCAACAACAACTGCTCCAACAACAACCACAGCAGCTCCAACAACAACCACTGCTGCTCCAACAACAACCACTGCTGCTCCAACAACAACCACAGCTGCTCCAACAACAACAACATCTGCTCCAACAACACAGCTGCTCCAACAACAACCACAGCAGTTCCAACAACAACCACAGCTGCTCCAACAACAACCACTGCAGCTCCAACAACAACAACAGCGCTCCAACAACAACCACAGCAGCTCCAACAACAACCACTGCTGCTCCAACAACAACAACAGCTGCTCCCACCACAACCACAGCAGCCCCAACAACAACCACAGCAGCTCCAACAACAACCACGGCAGCTCCAACAACAACCACTGCTGCTCCAACAACAACCACAGCTGCTCCAACCATAACAACAGCTGCTCCAACAACAACCACAGCAGCTCCAACAACAACCACTGCAGCTCCAACAACAGCTGCTCCAACAACAACCACAGCAGCTCCAACAACAACCACAGCAGCCCCAACTACAACCACTGCAGCTCCAACAACAACCACAGCAGCTCCAACAACAACCACAGCAGCTCCAACTACAACCACAGCTGCTCCAACAACAACCACTGCAGCTCCAACAACAACCACAGCAGCTCCAACAACAACCACAGCAGCTCCAACAACAACCACAGCAGCTCCAACAACAACCACTGCAGCTCCAACAACAACCACTGCAGCTCCAACAACAACCACAGCTGCTCCAACAACAACCACAGCAGTTCCAACAACAACCAGCTGCTCCAACAACAACCACTGCTGCTCCAACAACAACCACAGCAGCTCCAACAACAACCACAGCTGCTCCAACAACAACCACAGCTGCTCCAACAACAACCACAGCAGCTCCAACAACAACCACAGCAGCTCCAACAACAACCACTGCTGCTCCAACAACAACCACAGCTGCTCCAACAACAACCACAGCAGCCCCAACTACAACCACAGATGCTCCAACAACAACCACAGCAGCTCCAACAACGACAGTCGCTCCAACAACAACAACAGCAGCTCCAACAACAACCACTGCTGCTCCAACAACAACCACAGCTGCTCCAACAACAACAACAGCAGCTCCAACAACAACCAGCAGCTCCAACAACGACAGTCGTTTCAACATCAACCACTAGAGCTCCAACAACAACCACAGCAGCTCCAACAACAACCACAGCAGCTCCAACAACAACCACTGCAGCTCAAACAACAACCACAGCAACCCCAACAACAACAACACTTGCAGCTGCTCCAACCACAACCACTGCAGCTCCAACAACAACCACAGTAGCTCCAACAACAACCACTGCAGCTCCAACAACAACCACAGCTGCTCCAACAACAACAGCCAGCAGCTCCAACAACAACCACAGCTGCTCCAACAACAACCACAGCTGCTCCAACAACAACCACAGCAGCTCCAACAACAACAACTGCAGCTCCAACAACAACAGCTGCTCCCACAACAACCACTGCAGCTCCAACAACAACCACAGCAGCTCCAACAACAACCACTGCAGCTCCAACAACAACCACAGGAGCTCCAACAACAACAGCTCCACAACCTCAGCTGCTCCAACAACAACCACAGCTGCTCCAACAACAACAACAACAGCAGCTCCAACAACAACAACAGCAGCTCCAACAACAACCACAGCAGCTCCAACAACAACCACAGCACCTCCAACAACCACAGCAGCTCCAACAACAACCAACGACAGTCGCTCCAACAACAACCACTGCTGCTCCAACAACCACAGCAGCTCCAACAACAACCACTGCAGCTCCAACAACAACACCAGCTGCTCCAACAACAACCACTGCATGCTCCAACAACAACCACAGCAGCTCCAACAACCACAGCAGCTCCAACAACAACCACAGCAGCTCCAACAACAACCACTCCAGCTCCAACAACCACAGCTGCTCCCACCACAACCACTGCAGCTCCAACAACAACCACAGCAGCTCCAACAACAACCACTGCTGCTCCAACAACAGCTGCTCCAACAACCACAGCAGCTCCAACAACAACCACAGCAGCTCCAACAACAACCACAGCAGCCCCAACTACAACCACAGCAGCTCCAACAACAACAACGACAGTCGCTCCAACAACAACCACTGCAGCTCCAACAACCACAGCAGCTCCAACAACAACCACTGCAGCTCCAACAACAACCACAGCAGCCCCAACTACAACCACAGCTGCTCCAACAACAACCACAGCAGCTCCAACAACCACAGCAGCTCCAACAACCACAGCAGCTCCAACAACAACGACAGTCGCTCCAACAACAACCACTGCAGCTCCAACAACCTCAGCTCCAACAACAACGACAGTCGCTCCAACAACAACCACAGCAGCTCCAACAACCACAGCAGCTCCAACAACCTCAGCAGCTCCAACAACAACGACAGTCGCTCCAACAACAACCACAGCAGCTCCAACAACCACTGCAGCTCCAACTACCACTGCAGCTCCAACAACAACCACAGCTGCTCCAACAACAACCACAGCTGCTCCAACAACAACCACAGCAGCTCCCACCACAACCACAACAGCTCCAACAACAACAACAACAGCTCCAACAACAACCACTGCTGCTCCAACATCAACAGCTGCTCCAACAACAACCACTGCAGCTCCAACATCAACCACAGTCGCTCCAACAACAACAACAGCAGCTCCAACAACCACCACTGCAGCTCCAACTACAACCACAGCAGCTCCAACAACAACCACAGCTGCTCCAACAACAACAACAGCAGCTCCAACAACAACCACAGCAGCTCCAACTACAACCACAGCAGCTCCAACAACAACCACAGCAGCTCCAACAACAACCACTGCTGCTCCAACAACAGCTGCTCCCACCACAACCACTGCAGCTCCAACAACAACCACAGCAGCTCCAACAACAACCACAGCTGCTCCAACAACAACAATAGCAGCTCCAACAACAACCACAGCTTCTCCCACCACAACCACAGCAACTCCAACAACAACCACAGTTGCTCCAACAACAACCACAGCAGCTCCAACAACAACCACAGCAGCTCCAACAACAACCACTGCTGCTCCAACAACAACCACAGCTGCTCCAACAACAACCACAGCAGCTCCAACAACAACCACAGCAGCTCCAACTACAACCACAGCTGCCCCAACTACATCCACAGCTGCTGCTGCTGCTCCAACAACAACCACAGCAGCTCCAACAACAACCACAGCTGCTCCAACAACAACCACAGCAGCTCCAACTACAACCACTGCAGCTCCAACAACAACCACAGTTGCTCCAACAACAACCACAGCAGTTCCAACAACAACCACTGCAGCTCAACAACAACCACAGCTGCTCCAACAACAACCACAGCAGCTCCAACAACAACCACTGCAGCTCCAACAACAACCACAGCAGCTCCAACAACAACCACAGCACAGCAGCTCCAACAACCACAGCAGCTCCAACAACAACCACTGCTGCTCCAACAACAACCACATCAGCTCCAACAACAACCACAGCTGCTCCAACAACAACAACAGCAGCTCCAACAACAACCACAGCAGCTCCAACAACAACCACAGCAGCTCCAACAACAACCACAGCAGCTCCAACAACAACCACAGCAGCTCCAACAACAACAGCAGCTCCAACAACAACCACTGCAGCTCCAACAACAACCACTGCTGCTCCAACAACAACCACAGCAGCTCCAACAACAACCACTGCAGCTCCAACAACAACCACTGCTGCTCCAACAACAACCACAGCAGTTCCAACAACAACCACTGCTGCTCCAACAACAACCACAGCTGCTCCAACTACAACCACAGCAGCTCCAACAACAACCACTGCAGCTCCAACAACAACAACAGCTGCTCCAACAACAACCACAGCAGCTCCAACAACAACCACTGCAGCTCCAACAACAACCACAGCAGCTCCAACAAAAACCACAGAAGCCCCAACTACATCCACAGCAGCTCCAACAACAACCACAGCAGCTCCAACAACAACCACAGCTGCCCCAACTACAACCACAGCTGCTCCAACAACAACCACTGCAGTCCCAACAACAACCACTGCAGCCCATATTACAACCACAGCAGCTCCAACAACAACCACTGCAGCTCCAACAACAACCACTGCTGCTCCAACAACAACCACAGTTGCTCCAACAATAACCACAGCAGCTCCAACAACAACCACTGCAGCTCCAACAACAACCACTGCAGCTCCACCAACAACTACAGCAGCTCCAACAACAACCACAGCTGCTCCAACAACAACCACTGCTGCTCCAACAACAACCACTGCAGCCCCAACTACAACCACAGCTGCTCCAACTACAACCACAGCAGCTCCAACAAAAACCACTGCAGCTCCAACAACAACCACTGCAGCTCCCACAACAACCACAGCTGCTCCAACAACAACCACAGCAGCACCAACTACAACCACAGCTGCTCCAACAACAACCACAGCAGCTCCAACAACAACCACAGCAGCTCCAACAACAACAACAGCTGCTCCAACAACAACCACAGCAGCCCATATTACAACAACAGCAGTTCCAACAACAACCACTGCAGCTCCAACAACAACCACAGCTGCTCCAACAACAACCACAGCTGCTCCAACAACAACAACAACAGCTGCTCCCACCACAACCACTGCAGCTCCAACAACAACCACTGCTGCTCCAACAACAACCACTGCAGCTCCAACAACAACCACAGCAGCTCCAACAACAACCACTGCAGCTCCAACAACAACCACAGCTGCTCCAACAACAACCACTGCAGCTCCAACAACAACCACTGCAGCTCCAACAACCACCACTGCAGCTCCAACAACAACCACAGCTGCTCCAACAACCACAGCAGCTCCAACAACAACCACCACAGCAGCCCCAACTACAACCACAGCTGCTCCAACAACCACCACAGCAGCCCCAACTACAACCACAGCTGCTCCAACAACAACCGTTGCAGCTCCAACGACAACCACAGCAGCTGAACCTGTTTATACGCTTCAAGTTATGTTGGTAAACGAAACCTTTACAGATGAACTCAATGACCCCAGCAGCGCTCAATACCAAGATCTTGAAAGAAGACTTGTAGGAAGAGTGAGTATATTTAAGATGTATTGCATTTTTCATGACTGCATCTGTGGTATCCATGAGTTATCAAAGAGGGTGATTTATATGATAAAATTGTGGTGAACTGAATCCTTTGTTTAATTTTTATTTGTGGAATGTTTGATCCTAGGAAAATTGTGGCTAAACCAACTGAAGGTCCTTACATCTTCCTGTTCTTTTTTTCAGTGTAATGGCATATACGGAAAACGATATGGTAACCGCTTTTCCAAATGCTCTGTGACAGGTTTCAGGTAAAATCCCGTTTATCTGATTTTGGTTGATAGCATTTATTTATAAATTATATATGATTTTTACTTTTAAATGGACATGACATTTTTTATATTTTAAATCTCACTAGCAGCCAGCAACAGAATTACCTCATGTGTTGTCCCATTTGGTATCATTATACAGAGCTGTTCCAACACGAGCTGACGGAGTTGAAGCAAATCTTGCCATTGCTTTCAACCAGACTACTCCAACTGCAGACCTCCCACAGAATAGTGCTGTTGCTCAAACTCTTGTTCAAGCTGCAAATGATGACAGTACCTTCGGCGTGAGCTTTAATCCTGAAGCAGTTTCAGTAGTAGGTAAGTAATCATCACTGACTATTTGTTGTAGGTTTGTGAATTTGACACCAGTGGCAGTTTTATATCAACTCTGATAAAGAAATATTCTTGGTCTGGGCAAAAATGATCATTAACTTACTTCTTTAAAATACATTTTTCATAGATGGTCCAGTTCCAGTTACAACTGTAGCACCTTCAACAGCAGCTCCTACCACTACAGCTCCATCCACTGCAGCTTCTGCCACTGCAGCTCCATCCACTGCAGCTCCTGCCACTGCAGCTCCTGCCACTGCAGCTCCAGCCACTGCAGCTCCAGCCACTGCAGCACCTACTTCTGCGTCAGATACAGTTGTAATTGTGACTTTCAGATCTGTTCTCGCCACTTTCACAAATGATTTGCTGGACACATCATCCGCGGCTTTTCAGAGTCGATCTTCAATGATAAAGAGACAGGTATATACGCCTCAGACATCACAATCAAATCTTCCATACTCGATAAAACTAAAATGTATCTTATTTTCTGATCACAATGATCTCAATTAACACAGAGTGAGATGATCTAAGGCGAAATATTGCATTGAAATGTTTTTGAATATCTTTGTTTTTGTTTCTGCAGCTTGAACCTCGGTTTCAAAATGCATTCCGATCCTCGTTCAAGTTTTTGAACGTCTTCGCTTTCAGGTACTTTTTCACAATGACCAAGTTACAATTTTAGAATATTATCTTGAACTTGAATCTGACTAAATACTATTTTCCTCTCCCTCTGCAGAAATGGTTCAATCATCACTCATATGAATGCTGCATTTATTAGCACATTTGTTGCTAATGGCACTCAGATTGCAGAAGTTTTGTCTAATGCATCATCAACTGTAGTTGGCTTTGACATTGAAGGAACCTCTATTACCATCGACGGCATATGTAAGCAATATTTATTTATTTTTTTATTTAACCTTTATTTAACCAGGAAAGGAAAACTCATTGAGATTAAAAATCTCTTTTTCAAGAGCGTCCTGGACAAAACAGGCAGCAGCACAAATAACAGAGTTTCAGACAGACAACGAGCAGCCAAACATACATACTTCAAGAATACATCCTTAGGCATTAAAAGACACAAATAACTAATCTGAACAGCAAATGTTTGTCAGGGTCATCCACAAATCTATCAAGGAGAACATCTACAGCCAGATATGTCTGCCTCCAAGTCATTTAACTTCCTCTTAAAAGCGTCCAACGAGAGAAGTTCGCTAAGTTTCAGTTCATTTTGTAATTTGTTCCAAGTAAACGGAGCAGCAAATTTAAACGCCTTTTTACCTAGTTCCGTTCTGACTTTTGGAACAGACAATAAGAAGAGGTCCTGGGATCGAAGATTATAAGTCCCTGTACTCTTCTGACTGATGAAGGTCAGAAGGTATGAAGGAAGCAGACCTAAAATAGACTTGAAGATAAGAGTACGCCAGTGTTTAAGTCTGCGTAGGGTCAAAGAAGTCCATCCAACACGTTCATACAACAGACAGTGATGAGTGAGGGATTCAAAGTTGGTGATGAACCTCAGAGCTCCATGATACACAATGTCCAGAGCATGTAAGCTTTGTGAGGAGGCGTGCATGTATAAAACATCACCATAATCCAGCACAGACATAAAAGTGGCAGCAACCAGCCTCTTCTTAGACTCAAATGAGAGGCACGATTTGATTCTAAAGTAGAATCCCACTTTCAGCTTTAACCTTTTTACCAGCTGCTGAATGTGAGGAGTAAAAGAAAGAGACTCATCAATTAAAATACCAAGATATCTGTAGCTCGAAACAGACTCGATTTGTGTACCTTGAGAGGTGGAGATCGAAATAAGGTGCTGCCTGATCAAAAATATATACATTTGCAAAACTGTTTATTCAACTAATGTGTTTTCATTTTCTCCTCATTTACAGCTTCAAGTGGAATAAGTCACAAGATCAGTCTCCTCACTGCATTGTGTCTGGTACCCTTGTCATGGCTACTGTCAAACCAGCAATAGCATCAGCATTGATTGCAATTTGAATTTCAGTTACAAGATGAAAGCCATTACTAGCATGGCAATTGTGGGGGGGGAAATAATCTGTCTTCAGTTTTGCCCTGATAGGACAAAGTTATGACAGTGGATGACGTGTGTCTGTTGAAACTGAACAGAAATATGGTCCACTGACTCATCACTAGAATTAAAAGCAAATATATATATATATAATAACACTGTCTCTAAAGCTCTGGGATCTCGGAAAATGATTGCATTGTCTCTCAAAATGATGTGCACTTTAGTCAACTGATGGAACAATTTCTTATTGGCAGTCAGAATGAAGTAGCTGGTGTGTGATCTGTGGATGTTTTTAGCTTGTAGCACTGCTCTGAGGGGCAGGAGACTCATGTCCAACCATTCTACTGTTAAATGTAAAAATGGACAAACATCAAAACTCCAGATACCTGTGATGAAGCTCACTGCTGTTGCATGTTTTAATTATGCTGATAATTGTTTGCATAGTAAATACACATAGTTGCTGTAAACACTGAATAGCATAGAACTTAATTTGATAGATCTTCCCATTATCATAAATAACCAGTCTATCTGTTTGAGTCTGTATCCGGCAGATAACCAACAACAGGATTGGATCAAATCATACGTACTTATAACCTTCCTATTGGCTCCATATTCATGTAAAATCCATGTTAAGCTTCTATAGGGTTCATTATAAAAAAAACAACTGCCATAAATAAATTAAAGAAACACACGTCCTACAGTAAGCTGCACACCCCTTCACTAATTTAATGTATTTCTTAATTAAGGGGCTTTAAAGGACTATCTATTTAAAACCAATGCTCTTTAAATGTTCTTATTTATTTAAAACATATTTATATAATCCTGTATTGCTGTATTTTGTGAGATGTTTTGTTGTTCATACATTAACAGTCAAATACTTTACAATGAACAGAATATAAACTCTTTGAAGAAATAATATTGTCTCTTGTATGACTTTTTAATTTGTTTGTCTGTATATCGTGTGTCACGGTATGTACATGATTAGTAGCTTTCATGTGAGCACAGTTGATGTTTACAAATTATCAAAAATGCCTATATTTTCATATTAGCCATTGATGGCCTTTGGCAGTCAGTCAGTCGCACCCATCATTGTGTCAGAGAAACCGGTTTGCTCAGACGGAGTGAACTGGGTGGTGCATAGTTTACTTCGGTTATGAGATCATGCTTTTTCAATACCAACAGAGATTCCGAAAGATATATGCATCAAAACTAGCATCTAGCACATATGTATGAGCAATACACAGGGTACATTTTTGATTTCTGGTTTAGAGTTGAACAACAACCTTTAAATGTGAATGCAAATAGTAATTTGCTATCTAGATGCAGCAGGACTGATAAGAATGCTGAATTCCAGCAATGACTGTGTAGCTGGATGAATCAGCAGGTAATGAAACCTAAATGTAATTACTGTCAGACACTTCTAGAGGACTTGTTAGGACAATGCCATAAATTGCTTACTCATCTCGTTCAAATTGCCATTTATCTAGTGTGCTTGATTTTAAAACTGCCAAAATGAGTGTTCTTGCATTGGCTGGTCATAGGAGCCTTCACATCTTTTAAGAATTACGAATTAACCAAAGCTGGCAATTGTCAGAGGTGGCAGGTTGTATTGACAAATAATTCTAAGCTTGACATTAGTTTTGTGGGTCACTCTGTGAGCAGAGCAGAAGTAACAAGACTTTTTTTTCTATTTAATGCATGGACTTCAAAAAGTTCTGACAGGGTCCATACTATGCTAGGAAGGGGGTGCTGTTGCATTACAAATGGCAATGAAATAGGGATGACTGATGTTGATCAATATAGCAGATGAAGTTGAGCAGCTCTAAGATTCAAATGTATAGGTTAAGTAATTTTAATAGTTGTAGAGCTGATATTAAGAGCTGTAGCAGTAGGAGTCAGGTGGGTCCTCAGCAGCAGGCTATCCACTTTGAAGATCCAGAATGAGACAAGGGAGCTCAGCATCTCCTGGGAAGATGTGGCTGAGTGGAGCCCCAGGTAATCTGCTATAATGATCATCTGTATGAATGCATACAGATAGAGACATAAAGATAGTGAGGGAGCTGGACAGACAGTTGGTCAGTGTGCAAGGTGTGCGGTGGAGGGGCCTATTGTTTATTTTTCATGATTCGTTTATTTAACAGGGACACATGCAGTGAACATTGATTATATTAAATGCAAAGTAGATGCTACAGGTTTCTAGATATGGCTAATTTGCGACCCCTGTCCCTGGCTAGGCTTTTAGGATTAAAACAGGAGCATTAGATAGAACAAAGTGATACTATACAAATACAGACATTATAAATTGAATGCAAATAAGAGACTAAAGAAGACCAAACAGTCAAATGAGAATTATCAGACAAACAACAAATAGTCAATGCTCACAGACTTCAGTTTCATCCACTTTTTTACTTGTGTCTTAAAAAACATTGAACTCTGTCAGTTTTTTAACTTCAGATGGTAATGTGTTCCAGAGGTGTGTTCTTTCAAAACTCAGTATATTGCATTTCTTAAATGAGGCAATGGTGACTGTTTTCTGATCCATCATTTTCAGTGCCTATTTATATGATGACCTGATAGGTGGTGTATTGTTGTTTGCTCTTAACGTATTGCTTAAAAAAATGTCTCTTAATAATGTAATGTTTATTTAAGACATGTGTTGCTGCCCTCTTGTGAAAGAGATCTCAATAGGTTAATTTCCTGGTTAAATAAGTAGAACCAGTCTCATGTTGAACAGCCTGCTGCAACTGTGTTGGATTTGTTAAGGGGACAGAGATGACACAGAAGGAGAGATAGACAGAGACAAACAAACAGAGGAACAACAATAACGAATAAAACTGATTATGACTGCAATGCCAGTAAAGGTAAAAGCATGGTGTTAGCATACACACTAATGCTAACTACTAATTTTCCCTTAGAAAATGTACTATATTTATATGTGGTCAATTTCATGTTTGGTCACACATGTTAATTGATGTATAGATAGTGGAGAGATGGATTGATGGACATGCTTTTTATTTAAGTAGTTTATTTTACATATATTTAATTTTAATTTGTTTTAACAAAAACAACAATTACTCCTTTATATGTTTCCTGAAAATATCATAACTTTAAATGAAATTATAAAATAAATATCCACGATGGATTGAACAGAAGCAATGAATAAACATTATCAGTAAGCGTGAAGCTGAACAGCTAAAGTAACAAGTTGTTAATAATTCCCTGTAGGATGCAACATTTTTCTATTTCCCATTTTTGATTTTATTTTCTGAAGATAAATAAGTATTTTCACTATACTGATATACAAAGTAGATGTCACAGAATACGACTGTTGAGATGAAAGCATTGGTTCTTCAGCATTCTTTGTATAGAATAATCCTGACTGCTTGGAAAAAGTAGTTCAAATCTTACTGCATGCTCCCCTTAATGAGCATATGCAGTTGTTGTTTTATGTCTATAGTACAATTATATGCTGAAATGGTCAAAAGCTAAATGTTGGACCAGCTAAATACCAATTAAGTAAGTAAAGTGAAGCGATTTCATTTTGGTTTGTCTTAATTGTAATTTAATTGTGTTGTACTTAAAATGACAATGACTCCAAATTTGATGAACCATGCTCGGCCAATACGATAGAACTTGATAACAGTTACTGCTCTTTTTAGCATTTTGTTTGTATAACCAATTCAAAAGAGTTCTTTCTTAATTTGTTTTTCATAACTTTCTGTCATACCGGTGGAACTTCTTTCTACATTCTCATAAGTGGAATGCACCGGCACCTTGTGTCACAGGACAAAAGAAGGGAGTGTACCACAATACTGTGCCAAGATAATGACAGATGAAACAAATGAAATTCTGTTTATAGTGAGTTGGCTTTGTTCACTGGAAAGGCGTCACAACATTTCAGAAATATTCAACACGTAGGAGACACGTAGTCATCTATTATTCCTTTCCGATATATAAAGCCCTAAAAACATTATTGCTGGTGAAAGGTTTAAAAGTCGCAGCCGTGAACTGGACTAATTAAAGAAAAAGGTTTTTAATTAATAACTTAAGAAAGAACGAGATACAGAGGGAGGATTAACAATTCTTCATATTAGATCTTTTGATTTGAGGTGAGTAATTTTTTATTATTTAAACTTTTTTTCACAAAATTGTTCTTTAGAAAATTTTAAGAATGAAGTGATGATTTGTACTTGTTTTACACAGAACACAGTTGTAGCTCAAATTACACGAGAATACTTAAATTAATTTAAATTAAATTAAACAATTTATTACAACAGTGAGTACATGACAATTTAAGAATTGTAAAAATCTTCACTTCCACTCTTTGTTGCTAAAAAGGACTGTCTGTCCACATACAGAGCATTAGCTGGGAGTCTAGGGGGAATAACTTTTTACAGAAAATTAGACCCCTATTCTCTCCCTGTGTCACAGCTTAGACAGGCTCCAAACAGACGTTGTAAATTTGAAATTCAGATTCCCTCAGATTATATTTATTTTCAAATAGTGTGTATTTATGTGTAAAATGCATCTTACCTTAACTGGTAGTCAAGCTAAAAAAGAAAAGACAGTTTAAGAGATGTGGAAGAGTTGAAGAAGCATGTTTCTTTTGTGAATTAAATGTTGTGAAAAAAGTGAAATTAGGATAAGTGAGGGTAAATTTGCTTTTGGCCATAAATAAAAAATGGCCCCTCTCCCTAAAAGCCTGGATTTAAAAATGTAGTGTTGCTCCTCTAAAGTTGTAAGACTCTGGTCAAAAGACAAAGGTCAAATTTACCAGTTCTTTCAGAGTTTAAGCATAAGTTGCACTGTCATTTTAAGTTAAATTAAACCATTTAATTGTAAATGTTTTTATACATTTTGAGAAGAATGTAACAGTTTAATCAACAACAGGCAAAGGGAGGGATAAACAAAGTTTCCTCTTGCCTAAAAGTGTTTTAATCCTTTAATCAATTCAGTCATTAGCAGGATCAATAACCTACAAAAAGTATTGTGTTAACTATCTGTTTGATTTCAAACAACATTCCAAAAAGTTTCAGAAGAAAAAAGTGAATTCAATTTATATTTTATCGCGGTTAGTATATTGTATTACGTATCTAACATTCCTTTGTAATGAATTTGATTCTGATTGTGATTCCATGAAAAACTTAACAAAAGCTATGATTCTACTAATGGATATCTGTTATACAGGGTTTTATTATGATAACCTTGTGATTAAGTTTCTGGATTGTTTGCAATGTTTCTTTTTGATAGACTCAGAAGAAGAGAAGATGGCTGTTCAAAAGATGAAATCATTTATTGTGATACTAACAGGTAAGCTGAGTGTGAATTACTACCTGCATAGTAAATGGAATAAAAATAATAATTGAAGAGCAAAAAATCATAGCCTTGATTGATAATCTAGGGAGGAAACAGAGAGTAACCATTTCGCTTTATAAAATTTATGACAAAAGAAAATATCATTATTAGATATGGTAATAGAGCCCACACATAAAGAATAAAAAATTCAAATAGAAATTGTGTGTTTTCAAACAAACATGTATTCCATTTTTCAATATCAATAGCTCTATTAATATCGCAAGCAACAACCACAGCAGCACAAACCACTACTACTGCAGCTCCAACAACAACCACTGCAGCTCCAACAACAACCACTGCAGCTCCAACAACAACAACAGCTGCTCCCACCACTGCAACAGCAGCTCCAACAACAACCACAGCAGTTCCAACAACAACCACTGCTGCTCCAACAGCTGCTCCCACCACAACCACAGCAACTCCAACAACAACCACTCCAGCTCCAACAACAACAGCTGCTCCCACCACAACCACTGCTACTCCAACAACAACCACAGCAGCTCCAACAACAACCACAGCAGCTCCAACAACAACCACTGCAGCTCCAACAACAACCACAGCAGTCCCAACTACAACCACTGCTGCTCCAACAACAGCTGCTCCAACAACAACCACAGCAGCCCCAACTACAACCACAGCTGCTCCAACAACAACCACAGCTGCTCCAACAACAACCACTGCTGCTCCAACAACAACCACAGCTGCTCCAACAACAACCACAGCAGCTCCAACAACAACCACAGCAGCTCAAACAACAACCACAGCAGCTCCAACAACAACCACAGCAGCTCCAACAACCACAGCAGCTCCAACAACAACCACAGCAGCTCCAACAACAACCACAGCAGCTCCAACAACAACCACAGCAGCTCCAACAACAACCACAGCAGCTCCAACAACAACCACAGCTGCTCCAACAACAACTACTGCTGCTCCAACAACTACTGCTGCTCCAACAACAGCTGCTCCCACCACAACCACAGTAGCCCCAACTACAACCACAGCTGCTCCAACAACAACCACTGCAGCTCCAACAACAACCACTGCTGCTCCAACAACAACAACAGCTGCTCTAACAACAACAACCACAGCAGCCCCAACTACAACCACAGCTGCTCCAACAACAACCACTGCTGCTCCAACAAAAACCACTGCTGCTCCAACAACAACAACAGCAGCCCCAACTACAACCACTGCTGCTCCAACAACAGCTGCTCCAACAACAACCACAGCAGCCCCAACTACAACCACAGCTGCTCCAACAACAACCACTGCTGCTCCAACAACAACCACAGCTGCTCCAACAACAACCACAGCAGCTCCAACAACCACAGCAGCTCCAACAACAACCACAGCAGCTCCAACAACAACCACAGCAGTTCCAACAACAACCACTGCTGCTCCAACAACAGCTGCTCCCACCACAACCACAGCAGCCCCAACAACAACCACAGCTGCTCCAACAACAACCACAGCAGCTCCAACAACAACCACTGCAGCTCCAACAACAACCACAGCAGCTCCAACAACAACAGCAGCTACAACAACAACCACTGCAGCTCCAACAACAACCACTGCAGCTCCAACAACAACCACAGCAGCTCCAACAACAACCACAGCAGCCCCAACTACAACCACAGCTGCTCCAACAACAACCACAGCAGCTCCAACATCAACCACAGCAGTTCCAACAACAACCACTGGAGCTCCAACAACAACCACTGCAGCTCCAACAACAACCACAGCAGCTCCAACAACCACAGCAGCTCCAACAACAACCACAGCAGCTCCAACAACCACAGCAGCTCCAACAACAACCACAGCAGCTCCAACAACAACCACAGCAGCTCCAACAACAACCACAGCAGCTCCAACAACAACGACAGTCGCTCCAACAACAACCACTGCAGCTCCCACAACAACCACAGCTGCTCCAACAACAACCACAGCAGCTCCAACAACAACCACAGCAGTTCCAACAACAACCAATGCTGCTCCAACAACAGCTGCTCCCACCACAACCACAGTAGCCCCAACTACAACCACAGCTGCTCCAACAACAACCACAGCAGCCCCAACAACAACCACTGCTGCTCCAACAACATCCACAGCTGCTCCAACAACAACCACAGCAGTCCCAACTACAACCACTGCTGCTCCAACAACAGCTGCTCCAACAACAACCACAGCAGCCCCAACTACAACCACAGCTGCTCCAACAACAACCACTGCTGCTCCAACAACAACCACTGCTGCTCCAACAACAACCACAGCAGCTCCAACAACAACCACAGCAGCTCCAACAACAACCACTGCAGCTCCAACAACAACCACAGCAGCTCCAACAACAACCACAGCAGCTCCAACAACCACAGCAGCTCCAACAACAACCACAGCAGCTCCAACAACCACAGCAGCTCCAACAACAACCACAGCAGCTCCAACAACAACCACAGCAGCTCCAACAACAACCACAGCAGCTCCAACAACAACGACAGTCGCTCCAACAACAACCACTGCAGCTCCCACCACAACCACAGCTGCTCCAACAACAACCACAGCAGCTCCAACAACAACCACAGCAGTTCCAACAACAACCACTGCTGCTCCAACAACAGCTGCTCCCACCACAACCACAGTAGCCCCAACTACAACCACAGCTGCTCCAACATCAACCACTGCAGCTCCAACAACAACCACTGCTGCTCCAACAACAACCACAGCTGCTCCAACAACAACCACAGCAGTCCCAACTACAACCACTGCTGCTCCAACAACAGCTGCTCCAACAACAACCACAGCAGCCCCAACTACAACCACAGCTGCTCCAACAACAACCACTGCTGCTCCAACAACAACCACTGCTGCTCCAACAACAACCACAGCTGCTCCAACAACAACCACAGCTGCTCCAACAACAACCACAGCTGCTCCAACAACAACCACAGCTGCTCCAACAACAACCACTGCTGCTCCAACAACAACCACAGCAGCCTCAACTACAACCACAGCTGCTCCAACAACAACCACAGCAGCCCCAACTACAACCACAGCTGCTCCAACAACAACCACTGCTGCTCCAACAACAACCATTGCTGCTCCAACAACAACCACAGCAGCCCCAACTACAACCACTGCTGCTCCAACAACAACCACAGCAGCCCCAACTACAACCACTGCTGCTCCAACAACAACCACAGCAGCCCCAACTACAACCACTGCTGCTCCAACAACAGCTGCTCCAACAACAACCACAGCAGCTCCAACAACAACCACAGCAGTTCCAACAACAACCACTGCTGCTCCAACAACAACCACTGCTGCTCCACCAACAACAGCAGCTCCAACAACAACCACAGCAGCCCCAACTACAACCACTGCTGCTCCAACAACAACCACTGCTGCTCCAACAACAACCACAGCAGCCCCAACTACAACCACTGCTGCTCCAACAACAGCTGCTCCAACAACAACCACAGCAGCCCCAACTACAACCACAGCTGCTCCAACAACAACCACTGCTGCTCCAACAACAACCACAGCAGCCCCAACTACAACCACTGCTGCTCCAACAACAGCTGCTCCCACCACAACCACAGCAGCCCCAACTACAACCACAGCTGCTCCAACAACAACCACAGCAGCTCCAACAACAACCACAGCTGCTCCAACAACAACCACAGCAGCCCCAACTACAACCACTGCTGCTCCAACAACAGCTGCTCCAACAACAACCACAGCAGCCCCAACTACAACCGCAGCTGCTCCAACAACAATCACAGCAGCTCCAACAACAACCACTGCTGCTCCAACAACAATCACAGCAGCTCCAACAACAACCACAGCAGCTCCAACAACAACCACAGCAGCTCAAACAACAACCACAGCAGCTCCAACAACAACCACAGCAGCTCCAACAACAACCACTGCTGCTCCAACAGCTGCTCCAACAACGACCACAGCAGCCCCAACTACAACCACAGCTGCTCCAACAACAACCACTGCTGCTCCAACAACAACCACTGCTGCTCCAACAACAACCACAGCAGCTCCAACAACAACCACTGCTGCTCCAACAACAGCTGCTCCAACAACAACAACAGCTGCTCCAACAACAACCACAGCAGCCCCAACTACAACCACAGCAGTTCCAACAACAACCACAGCAGTTCCAACAACAACCACTGCTGCTCCAACAACAACCACTGCTGCTCCAACAACAACCACTGCTGCTCCAACAACAGCTGCTCCCACCACAACCACAGCAGCCCCAACTACAACCACAGCTGCTCCAACAACAACCACAGCAGCTCCAACAACAACCACAGCAGCTCCAACAACAACAGCAGCTCCAACAACAACCACTGCAGCTCCAACAACAACCACAGCTGCTCCAACAACAACCACAGCAGCTCCAACAACAACCACTGCAGCTCCAACAACAACCACAGCTGCTCCAACAACAACCACAGCAGCTCCAACAACAACCACTGCAGCTCCAACAACAACCACAGCAGCTCCAACAACAACCACTGCTGCTCCAACAACAGCTGCTCCAACAACAACCACAGCTGCTCCAACAACAACCACAGCAGCCCCAACTACAACCACAGCAGTTCCAACAACAACCACAGCAGTTCCAACAACAACCACTGCTGCTCCAACAACAACCACAGCAGCTCCAACAACAACCACTGCTGCTCCAACAACAGCTGCTCCAACAACAACCACAGCTGCTCCAACAACAACCACAGCAGCCCCAACTACAACCACAGCAGTTCCAACAACAACCACAGCAGCTCCAACAACAACCACAGCAGCTCCAACAACAACCACTGCTGCTCCAACAACAGCTGCTCCAACAACAACCACAGCAGCCCCAACTACAACCACAGCTGCTCCAACAACAACCACTGCTGCTCCAACAACAACCACTGCTGCTCCAACAACAACCACAGCAGCTCCAACAACAACCACTGCTGCTCCAACAACAGCTGCTCCCACCACAACCACAGCAGCCCCAACTACAACCACAGCTGCTCCAACAACAACCACTGCAGCTCCAACAACAACCACTGCAGCTCCAACAACAACCACAGCTGCTCCAACAACAACCACAGCAGCTCCAACAACAACCACAGCAGCTCCAACAACAACCACAGCTGCTCCAACAACAACCACAGCAGCTCCAACAACAACCACAGCAGCTCCAACAACAACCACAGCAGCTCCAACAACAACCACAGCAGCTCCAACAACAACCACTGCTGCTCCAACAACAACCACAGCAGCTCCAACAACAACCACTGCTGCTCCAACAACAGCTGCTCCAACAACAACAACAGCTGCTCCAACAACAACCACAGCAGCCCCAACTACAACCACAGCAGTTCCAACAACAACCACAGCAGCTCCAACAACAACCACTGCTGCTCCAACAACAACCACAGCAGCTCCAACAACAACCACTGCTGCTCCAACAACAGCTGCTCCAACAACAACAACAGCAGCTCCAACAACAACCACAGCAGCTCCAACAACAACCACAGCAGCTCCAACAACAACCACAGCAGCTCCAACAACAACCACAGCAGCTCCAACAACAACCACTGCTGCTCCAACAACAGCTGCTCCAACAACAACCACAGCAGCCCCAACTACAACCACAGCTGCTCCAACAACAACCACTGCTGCTCCAACAACAACCACTGCAGCTCCAACAACAACCACAGCAGCTCCAACAACAACCACTGCTGCTCCAACAACAGCTGCTCCCACCACAACCACAGCAGCCCCAACAACAACCACAGCTGCTCCAACAACAACCACAGCAGCTCCAACAACAACCACAGCAGCTCCAACAACCACAGCAGCTCCAACAACAACCACTGCAGCTCCAACAACAACCACTGCTGCTCCAACAACAACCACAGCAGCTCCAACAACAACCACAGCAGCCCCAACTACAACCACAGCTGCTCCAACAACAACCACAGCAGCTCCAACAACAACCACAGCAGTTCCAACAACAACCACTGCAGCTCCAACAACAACCACTGCAGCTCCAACAACAACCACAGCAGCTCCAACAACCACAGCAGCTCCAACAACAACCACAGCAGCTCCAACAACCACAGCAGCTCCAACAACAACCACAGCAGCTCCAACAACAACCACAGCAGCTCCAACAACAACCACAGCAGCTCCAACAACAACGACAGTCGCTCCAACAACAACCACTGCAGCTCCCACCACAACCACAGCTGCTCCAACAACAACCACAGCAGCTCCAACAACAACCACAGCAGTTCCAACAACAACCACTGCTGCTCCAACAACAGCTGCTCCCACCACAACCACAGTAGCCCCAACTACAACCACAGCTGCTCCAACATCAACCACAGCAGCCCCAACAACAACCACTGCTGCTCCAACAACATCCACAGCTGCTCCAACAACAACCACAGCAGTCCCAACTACAACCACTGCTGCTCCAACAACAGCTGCTCCAACAACAACCACAGCAGCCCCAACTACAACCACAGCTGCTCCAACAACAACCACAGCTGCTCCAACAACAACCACAGCAGCTCCAACAACAACAACAGCAGCTCCAACAACAACCACAGCAGCTCCAACAACAACCACAGCAGCTCCAACAACAACCACAGCAGCTCCAACAACAACCACAGCAGCTCCAACAACAACCACAGCAGCTCCAACAACAACCACAGCAGCTCCAACAACAACCACAGCTGCTCCAACAACAACCACTGCAGCTCCAACAACAACCACAGCAGCTCCAACAACAACCACAGCTGCTCCAACAACAACCACAGCAGCTCCAACAACAACCACAGCAGCTCCAACAACAACCACAGCTGCTCCAACAACAACCACAGCAGCCCCAACTACAACCACAGCAGCTCCAACAACAACCACAGCAGCTCCAACAACAACCACAGCAGCTCCAACAACAACCACTGCTGCTCCAACAACAGCTGCTCCAACAACAACCACAGCAGCCCCAACTACAACCACAGCTGCTCCAACAACAACCACTGCTGCTCCAACAACAACCACTGCTGCTCCAACAACAACCACAGCAGCTCCAACAACAACCACTGCTGCTCCAACAACAGCTGCTCCCACCACAACCACAGCAGCCCCAACTACAACCACAGCTGCTCCAACAACAACCACTGCAGCTCCAACAACAACCACTGCTGCTCCAACAACAACCACTGCTGCTCCAACAACAACCACAGCAGCTCCAACAACAACCACTGCTGCTCCAACAACAACCACAGCTGCTCCAACAACAACAACAGCAGCTCCAACAACAACCACAGCTGCTCCAACAACAACCACTGCAGCTCCAACAACAACCACAGCAGCTCCAACAACAACCACTGCTGCTCCAACAACAACCACAGCAGCTCCAACAACAACCACTGCTGCTCCAACAACAGCTGCTCCAACAACAACAACAGCTGCTCCAACAACAACCACAGCAGCCCCAACTACAACCACAGCAGTTCCAACAACAACCACAGCAGCTCCAACAACAACCACTGCAGCTCCAACAACAACCACAGCAGCTCCAACAACAACCACTGCTGCTCCAACAACAGCTGCTCCAACAACAACAACAGCTGCTCCAACAACAACCACAGCAGCCCCAACTACAACCACAGCAGCTCCAACAACAACCACAGCAGCTCCAACAACAACCACAGCAGCTCCAACAACAACCACTGCTGCTCCAACAACAGCTGCTCCAACAACAACCACAGCAGCCCCAACTACAACCACAGCTGCTCCAACAACAACCACTGCAGCTCCAACAACAACCACAGCTGCTCCAACAACAACCACTGCTGCTCCAACAACAACCACTGCTGCTCCAACAACAGCTGCTCCCACCACAACCACAGCAGCTCCAACAACAACCACAGCAGCTCCAACAACAACCACAGCAGCTCCAACAACAACCACAGCAGCTCCAACAACAACAGCAGCTCCAACAACAACCACAGCAGCTCCAACAACAACCACTGCTGCTCCAACAACAACCACAGCAGCTCCAACAACAACCACAGCAGCCCCAACTACAACCACAGCTGCTCCAACAACAACCACAGCAGCTCCAACAACAACCACAGCAGTTCCAACAACAACCACTGCAGCTCCAACAACAACCACTGCAGCTCCAACAACAACCACAGCAGCTCCAACAACCACAGCAGCTCCAACAACAACCACAGCAGCTCCAACAACCACAGCAGCTCCAACAACAACCACAGCAGCTCCAACAACAACCACAGCAGCTCCAACAACAACCACAGCAGCTCCAACAACAACGACAGTCGCTCCAACAACAACCACTGCAGCTCCCACCACAACCACAGCTGCTCCAACAACAACCACAGCAGCTCCAACAACAACCACAGCAGTTCCAACAACAACCAATGCTGCTCCAACAACAGCTGCTCCCACCACAACCACAGTAGCCGCAACTACAACCACAGCTGCTCCAACATCAACCACAGCAGCCCCAACAACAACCACTGCTGCTCCAACAACATCCACAGCTGCTCCAACAACAACCACAGCAGTCCCAACTACAACCACTGCTGCTCCAACAACAGCTGCTCCAACAACAACCACAGCAGCCCCAACTACAACCACAGCTGCTCCAACAACAACCACTGCTGCTCCAACAACAACCACAGCTGCTCCAACAACAACAACAGCAGCTCCAACAACAACCACAGCAGCTCCAACAACAACCACTGCTGCTCCAACAACAACCACAGCAGCTCCAACAACCACAGCAGCTCCAACAACAACCACAGCAGCTCCAACAACCACAGCAGCTCCAACAACAACCACAGCAGCTCCAACAACAACCACAGCAGCTCCAACAACAACCACAGCAGCTCCAACAACAACGACAGTCGCTCCAACAACAACCACTGCAGCTCCCACCACAACCACAGCTGCTCCAACAACAACCACAGCAGCTCCAACAACAACCACAGCAGTTCCACCTACAACCACTGCTGCTCCAACAACAGCTGCTCCCACCACAACCACAGTAGCCCCAACTACAACCACAGCTGCTCCAACAACAACCACTGCAGCTCCAACAACAACCACTGCTGCTCCAACAACAACAACAGCTGCTGCTCCAACAACAACCACAGCAGCCCCAACTACAACCACTGCTGCTCCAACAACAGCTGCTCCAACAACAACCACAGCAGCCCCAACTACAACCACAGCAGTTCCAACAACAACCACAGCAGTTCCAACAACAACCACTGCTGCTCCAACAACAACCACAGCAGCTCCAACAACAACCACAGCAGCTCCAACAACAAAAACAACAGCTGCCCCAACTACAACCACTGCTGCTCCAACAACAGCTGCTCCAACAACAACCACAGCAGCCCCAACTACAACCACAGCTGCTCCAACAACAACCACTGCAGCTCCAACAACAACCACTGCTGCTCCAACAACAACAACTGCTGCTCCAACAACAACCACTGCTGCTCCAACAACAACCACAGCAGCCCCAACAACAACCACAGCAGCTCCAACAACAGCTGCTCCAACAACAACAACCACAGCAACCCCAACTACAACCACAGCTGCTCCAACAACAACCACTGCTGCTCCAACAACAACCACTGATGCTCCAACAACAACCACAGCAGCCCCAACTACAACCACTGCTGCTCCAACAACAGCTGCTCCAACAACAACCACAGCAGCCCCAACAACAACCACAGCTGCTCCAACCACAACCACTGATGCTCCAACAACAACCACTGCTGCTCCAACAACAAAAACAACAGCAGCCCCAACTACAACCACTGCTGCTCCAACAACAGCTGCTCCAACAACAACCACAGCAGCCCCAACTACAACCACAGCTGCTCCAACAACAACCACTGCTGCTCCAACAACAACCACTGCTGCTCGAACAACAACCACAGCAGCCCCAACTACAACCACTGCTGCTCCAACAACAGCTGCTCCAACAACAACCACAGCAGCTCCAACAACAACCACAGCAATTCCAACAACAACCACTGCTGCTCCAACAACAGCTGCTCCCATCACAACCACAGTAGCCCCAACTACAACCAAAGCTGCTCCAACAACAACCACTGCAGCTCCAACAACAACCACAGCAGCCCCAACTACAACCACTGCTGCTCCAACAACAGCTGCTCCAACAACAACCACAGCAGCCCCAACTACAACCACAGCTGCTCCAACAACAACCACTGCTACTCCAACAACAACCACAGCTGCTCCAACAACAACCACAGCTGCTCCAACAACAACCACAGCAGCCCCAACTACAACCACTGCTGCTCCAACAACAGCTGCTCCAACAACAACCACTGCAGCTCCAACAACAACCACAGCAGCTCCAACAACCACAGCAGCTCCAACAACCACAGCAGCTCCAACAACAACCACTGCAGCTCCAACAACAACCACAGCAGCTCCAACAACCACAGCAGCTCCAACAACCACAGCAGCTCCAACAACAACCACTGCAGCTCCAACAACAACCACTGCTGCTCCAACAACAACCACATCTGCTCCAACAACAACCACAGCAGCCCCAACTACAACCACAGCTGCTCCAACAACAACCACAGCAGTTCCAACAACAACCACTGCTGCTCCAACAACAGCTGCTCCCACCACAACCACAGCAGCTCCAACAACAACCACAGCAGCTCCAACAACAACCACAGCAGCTCCAACAACAACGACAGTCGCTCCAACAACAACAACAGCAGCTCCAACAACAACCACTGCAGCTCCAACAACAACCACAGCAGCTCCAACAACAACCACTGCTGCTCCAACAACAGCAGCTCCAACAACAACAACAACAGCAGCCCCAACTACAACCACTGCTGCTCCAACAACAGCTGCTCCAACCACAACCACAGCAGCCCCAACTACAACCACAGCTGCTCCAACAACAACCACTGCTGCTCCAACAACAACCACAGCAGCTCCAACAACAACCACAGCTGCTCCAACAACAACCACAGCAGCCCCAACTACAACCACTGCTGCTCCAACAACAGCTGCTCCAACAACAACCACAGCAGCCCCAACTACAAACACAGCTGCTCCAACAACAATCACAGCAGCTCCATCAACAACCACTGCTGCTCCAACAACAATCACAGCAGCTCCAACAACAACCACAGCAGCTCCAACAACAACCACAGCAGCTCAAACAACAACCACAGCAGCTCCAACAACAACCACAGCAGCTCCAACAACAACCACAGCAGCTCCAACAACCACAGCAGCTCCAACAACCACAGCAGCTCCAACAACCACAGCAGCTCCAACAACAACCACTGCAGCTCCAACAACAACCACTGCTGCTCCAACAACAACAACATCTGCTCCAACAACAACCACAGCAGCCCCAACTTCAACCACAGCTGCTCCAACAACAACCACAGCAGCCCCAACAACAACCACTGCAGCTCCAACAACAACCACTGCTGCTCCAACAACAACAACATCTGCTCCAACAACAACCACAGCAGCCCCAACTACAACCACAGCTGCTCCAACAACAACCACAGCAGCCCCAACTACAACCCCTGCTGCTGCTGCTACAACAACAGCTGCTCCAACAACAACCACAGCAGCCCCAACTACAACAACAGCAGCTCCAACAACAACCACTGCTGCTGCTCCAACAACAACCACAGCTGCTCCAACAACAACCACAGCAGCCCCAACTACAACCACTGCTGCTCCAACAACAGCTGCTCCAACAACAACCACAGCAGCCCCAACTACAACCACAGCTGCTCCAACAACAACCACAGCAGCTCCAACAACAACCACAGCAGCTCCAACAACAACCACAGCAGCTCCAACAACAACCACAGCAGCTCCAACAACAACCACTGCTGCTCCAACAACAACCACATCTGCTCCAACAACAACCACAGCAGCCCCAACTTCAACCACAGCTGCTCCAACAACAACCACTGCAGTTCCAACAACAACCACTGCTGCTCCAACAACAACCACAGCAGCCCCAACTACAACCACAGCTGCTCCAACAACAACCACTGCTGCTCCAACAACAACCACAGCAGCTCCAACAACAACCACAGCAGCTCCAACAACAACCACAGCAGCTCCAACAACAACCACTGCTGCTCCAACAACAACCACTGCTGCTCCAACAACAGCTGTTCCAACAACAGCTGCTCCAACCACAACCACAGCAGCTCCAACAACAACCACTGCTGCTCCAACAACAACAACAGCAGCTCCAACAACAACCACAGCAGCCCCAACTACAACCACTGCTGCTCCAACAACAGCTGCTCCAACAACAACCACAGCAGCCCCAACTACAACCACAGCTGCTCCAACAACAATCACAGCAGCTCCAACAACAACCACTGCTGCTCCAACAACAACCACAGCAGCTCCAACAACAACCACAGCAGCTCAAACAACAACCACAGCAGCTCCAACAACAACCACAGCTGCTCCAACAACAACCACAGCAGCTCCAACAACAACCACAGCAGCTCCAACAACCACAGCTGCTCCAACAACCACAGCAGCTCCAACAACCACAGCAGCTCCAACAACAACCACTGCAGCTCCAACAACAACCACAGCTGCTCCAACAACAACAACAACATCTCCTCCAACAACAACCACAGCAGCCCCAACTACAACCCCTGCTGCTGCTGCTACAACAACAGCTGCTCCAACAACAACCACAGCAGCCCCAACTACAACAACAGCAGCTCCAACAACAACCACTGCTGCTCCAACAACAACCACAGCTGCTCCAACAACAACCACAGCAGCCCCAACTACAACCACTGCTGCTCCAACAACAGCTGCTCCAACAACAACCACAGCAGCCCCAACTACAACCACAGCTGCTCCAACAACAACCACAGCAGCTCCAACAACAACCACAGCAGCTCCAACAACAACCACAGCAGCTCCAACAACAACCACAGCAGCTCCAACAACAACCACAGCAGCCCCAACTACAACCACAGCAGCTCCAACAACAGCTGCTCCAACAACAACCACAGCTGCTCCAACAACAACCACAGCAGCCCCAACTACAACCACTGCTGCTCCAACAACAGCTGCTCCAACAACAACCACTGCTGCTTCAACAACAACCACTGCTGCTCCAACAACAACCACAGCTGCTCCAACAACAACCACTGCAGCTCCAACAACCATCACTGCTGCTCCAACAACAACCACTGCTGCTCCAACAACAACCACAGCTGCTCCAACAACAACCACAGCAGTTCCAACTACAACCACAGCTGCTCCAACAACAACCACTGCTGCTCCAACAACAACCACAGCTGCTCCAACAACAACCACAGCAGTTCCAACAACAACCACTGCTGCTCCAACCACTGCTGCTCCCACCACAACCACAGCAGCCCCAACTACAACCACAGCTGCTCCAACAACAACCACTGCAGCTACAACAACAACCACTGCTGCTCCAACAACAACCACTGCTGCTCCAACAACAACAACAGCTGCTCCAACAACAACCACAGCTGCTCCAACAACAGCTGCTCCAACAACAACCACAGCAGCCCCAACTACAACCACTGCTGCTCCAACAACAGCTGCTCCAACAACAACCACCGCTGCTCCAACAACAACCACAGCAGCCCCAACTACAACCACTGCTGCTCCAACAACAGCTGCTCCAACAACAACCACAGCAGCCCCAACTACAACCACAGCTGCTCCAACAACAACCACTGCTGCTCCAACAACAACCACTGCTGCTCCAACAACAGCTGTTCCAACAACAGCTGCTCCAACCACAACCACAGCAGCTCCAACAACAACCACTGCTGCTCCAACAACAACAACAGCAGCTCCAACAACAACCACAGCAGCCCCAACTACAACCACTGCTGCTCCAACAACAGCTGCTCCAACAACAACCACAGCAGCCCCAACTACAACCACAGCTGCTCCAACAACAATCACAGCAGCTCCAACAACAACCACTGCTGCTCCAACAACAATCACAGCAGCTCCAACAACAACCACAGCAGCTCCAACAACAACCACAGCAGCTCCAACAACAACCACAGCTGCTCCAACAACAACCACAGCAGCTCCAACAACAACCACAGCAGCTCCAACAACCACAGCTGCTCCAACAACCACAGCAGCTCCAACAACCACAGCAGCTCCAACAACAACCACTGCAGCTCCAACAACAACCACAGCTGCTCCAACAACAACAACAACATCTCCTCCAACAACAACCACAGCAGCCCCAACTACAACCCCTGCTGCTGCTGCTACAACAACAGCTGCTCCAACAACAACCACAGCAGCCCCAACTACAACAACAGCAGCTCCAACAACAACCACTGCTGCTCCAACAACAACCACAGCTGCTCCAACAACAACCACAGCAGCCCCAACTACAACCACTGCTGCTCCAACAACAGCTGCTCCAACAACAACCACAGCAGCCCCAACTACAACCACAGCTGCTCCAACAACAACCACAGCAGCTACAACAACAATCACAGCAGCTCCAACAACAACCACAGCAGCTCCAACAACAACCACAGCAGCTCCAACAACAACCACAGCAGCCCCAACTACAACCACTGCTGCTCCAACAACAGCTGCTCCAACAACAACCACAGCTGCTCCAACAACAACCACAGCAGCCCCAACTACAACCACTGCTGCTCCAACAACAGCTGCTCCAACAACAACCACTGCTGCTTCAACAACAACCACTGCTGCTCCAACAACAACCACAGCTGCTCCAACAACAACCACTGCAGCTCCAACAACCATCACTGCTGCTCCAACAACAACCACTGCTGCTCCAACAACAACCACAGCTGCTCCAACAACAACCACAGCTGCTCCAACAACAACCACTGCTGCTCCAACAACAACCACAGCTGCTCCAACAACAACCACAGCAGTTCCAACAACAACCACTGCTGCTCCAACCACTGCTGCTCCCACCACAACCACAGCAGCCCCAACTACAACCACAGCTGCTCCAACAACAACCACTGCAGCTCCAACAACAACCACTGCTGCTCCAACAACAACCACTGCTGCTCCAACAACAACAACAGCTGCTCCAACAACAACCACAGCTGCTCCAACAACAGCTGCTCCAACAACAACCACAGCTGCTCCAACAACAACCACAGCAGCCCCAACTACAACCACTGCTGCTCCAACAACAGCTGCTCCAACAACAACCACCGCTGCTCCAACAACAACCACAGCAGCCCCAACTACAACCACTGCTGCTCCAACAACAGCTGCTCCAACAACAACCACAGCAGCCCCAACTACAACCACAGCTGCTCCAACAACAACCACTGCTGCTCCAACAACAACCACTGCTGCTCCAACAACAACCACAGCAGCTCCAACAACAACCACTGCTGCTCCAACAACAACAACAGCAGCTCCAACAACAACCACAGCAGCCCCAACTACAACCACTGCTGCTCCAACAACAGCTGCTCCAACAACAACCACAGCAGCCCCAACAACAACCACTGCTGCTCCAACAACAATCACAGCAGCTCCAACAACAACCACAGCAGCTCCAACAACAACCACAGCAGCTCAAACAACAACCACAGCAGCTCCAACAACAACCACAGCTGCTCCAACAACAACCACAGCAACTCCAACAACAACCACAGCAGCTCCAACAACCACAACAGCTCCAACAACCACAGCAGCTCCAACAACCACAGCAGCTCCAACAACAACCACAGCAGCTCCAACAACCACAGCAGCTCCAACAACCACAGCAGCTCCAACAACAACCACTGCAGCTCCAACAACAACCACAGCTGCTCCAACAACAACAACAACATCTCCTCCAACAACAACCACAGCAGCCCCAACTACAACCACAGCTGCTCCAACAACAACCACTGCTGCTCCAACAACAACCACTGCTGCTCCAACAACAACCACAGCAGCTCCAACAACAACCACAGCAGCCCCAACTACAACCACTGCTGCTCCAACAACAGCTGCTCCAACAACAACCACAGCAGCCCCAACAACAACCACTGCAGCTCCAACAACAATCACAGCAGCTCCAACAACAACCACAGCAGCTCCAACAACAACCACAGCAGCTCCAACAACAACCACAGCAGCTCCAACAACAACCACAGCTGCTCCAACAACAACCACAGCAGCTCCAACAACAACCACAGCAGCTCCAACAACCACAACAGCTCCAACAACCACAGCAGCTCCAACAACCACAGCAGCTCCAACAACAACCACAGCAGCTCCAACAACCACAGCAGCTCCAACAACCACAGCAGCTCCAACAACAACCACTGCAGCTCCAACAACAACCACAGCTGCTCCAACAACAACAACAACATCTCCTCCAACAACAACCACAGCAGCCCCAACTACAACCACAGCTGCTCCAACAACAACCACTGCTGCTCCAACAACAACCACTGCTGCTCCAACAACAACCACAGCAGCTCCAACAACAACCACTGCTGCTCCAACAACAACAACAGCAGCTCCAACAACAACCACAGCAGCCCCAACTACAACCACTGCTGCTCCAACAACAGCTGCTCCAACAACAACCACAGCAGCCCCAACTACAACCACAGCTGCTCCAACAACAATCACAGCAGCTCCAACAACAACCACTGCTGCTCCAACAACAATCACAGCAGCTCCAACAACAACCACAGCAGCTCCAACAACAACCACAGCAGCTCAAACAACAACCACAGCAGCTCCAACAACAACCACAGCTGCTCCAACAACAACCACAGCAGCTCCAACAACAACCACTGCAGCTCCAACAACCACAGCTGCTCCAACAACCACTGCAGCTCCAACAACCACAGCAGCTCCAACAACAACCACTGCAGCTCCAACAACAACCACAGCTGCTCCAACAACAACAACAACATCTCCTCCAACAACAACCACAGCAGCCCCAACTACAACCACAGCTGCTCCAACAACAACCACAGCAGCCCCAACTACAACCCCTGCTGCTGCTGCTACAACAACAGCTGCTCCAACAACAACCACAGCAGCCCCAACTACAACAACAGCAGCTCCAACAACAACCACTGCTGCTCCAACAACAACCACAGCTGCTCCAACAACAACCACAGCAGCCCCAACTACAACCACTGCTGCTCCAACAACAGCTGCTCCAACAACAACCACAGCAGCCCCAACTACAACCACAGCTGCTCCAACAACAACCACAGCAGCTACAACAACAATCACAGCAGCTCCAACAACAACCACAGCAGCTCCAACAACAACCACAGCAGCTCCAACAACAACCACAGCAGCCCCAACTACAACCACTGCTGCTCCAACAACAGCTGCTCCAACAACAACCACAGCTGCTCCAACAACAACCACAGCAGCCCCAACTACAACCACTGCTGCTCCAACAACAGCTGCTCCAACAACAACCACTGCTGCTTCAACAACAACCACTGCTGCTCCAACAACAACCACAGCTGCTCCAACAACAACCACTGCAGCTCCAACAACCATCACTGCTGCTCCAACAACAACCACTGCTGCTCCAACAACAACCACAGCTGCTCCAACAACAACCACAGCAGTTCCAACTACAACCACAGCTGCTCCAACAACAACCACTGCAGCTCCAACAACAACCACAGCTGCTCCAACAACAACCACAGCAGTTCCAACAACAACCACTGCTGCTCCAACCACTGCTGCTCCCACCACAACCACAGCAGCCCCAACTACAACCACAGCTGCTCCAACAACAACCACTGCAGCTACAACAACAACCACTGCTGCTCCAACAACAACCACTGCTGCTCCAACAACAACAACAGCTGCTCCAACAACAACCACAGCTGCTCCAACAACAGCTGCTCCAACAACAACCACAGCTGCTCCAACAACAACCACAGCAGCCCCAACTACAACCACTGCTGCTCCAACAACAGCTGCTCCAACAACAACCACAGCTGCTCCAACAACAACCACAGCAGCCCCAACTACAACCACTGCTGCTCCAACAACAACCACAGCAGCCCCAACTACAACCACAGCTGCTCCAACAACAACCACTGCTGCTCCAACAACAACCACTGCTGCTCCAACAACAACCACAGCTGCTCCAACAACAACCACTGCAGCTCCAACAACAACCACTGCTGCTCCAACAACAACCACTGCTGCTCCAACAACAACCACAGCTGCTCCAACAACAACCACAGCAGTTCCAACAACAACCACTGCTGCTCCAACAACAGCTGCTCCAACAACAACCACAGCAGCCCCAACTACAACCACAGCTGCTCCAACAACAACCACAGCTGCTCCAACAACAACCACAGCAGCTCCAACAACAAAAGCAGCTCCAACAACAACCACTGCAGCTCCAACAACAACCACAGCAGCTCCAACAACAACCACAGCAGCCCCAACTACAACAACAGCTGCTCCAACAACAACCACTGCAGCTCCAACAACGACAGTCACTCCAACAACAACCACAGCAGCTCCAACAACAACCACTGCAGCTCCAACAACAACCACAGCAGCTCCAACAACAACCACAGCAGCTCCAACAACAACCACAGCAGCTCAAACAACGACAGTCGTTTCAACATCAACCACTAGAGCTCCAACAACAACCACAGCAGCTCCAACAACAACCACTGCAGCTCCAACAACAACCACTGCTGCTCCAACAACAACCACAGCAACCCCAACTACAACCACACTTGCTGCTGCTCCAACGACAACCACAGCAGCTCCAACAACAACCACAGTAGCCCCAACTACAACCACTGCTGCTCCAACAACAACCACAGCTGCTCCAACAACAACCACAGCAGCCCCAACTACAACCACTGCTGCTCCAACAACAACCACAGCTGCTCCAACAACAACCACAGCAGCTCCAACAACAACAACAGCAGCTCCAACAACAACAGCAGCTCCAACAACAACCACTGCAGCTCCAACAACAACCACAGCAGCTCCAACAACAACCACAGCAGCTCCAACAACAACCACAGCTGCTCCAACAACAACCACAGCAGCCCCAACTACAACCACTGCTGCTCCAACAACAGCTGCTCCAACAACAACCACAGCTGCTCCAACAACAACCACAGCAGCCCCAACTACAACCATTGCTGCTCCAACAACAGCTGCTCCAACAACAACCACTGCTGCTCCAACAACCATCACTGCTGCTCCAACAACAACCACTGCTGCTCCAACAACAACCACAGCTACTCCAACAACAACCACAGCAGTTCCAACTACAACCACAGCTGCTCCAACAACAACCACTGCTGCTCCAACAACAACAACAGCTGCTCCAACAACAACCACAGCAGTTCCAACAACAACCACTGCTGCTCCAACCACTGCTGCTCCCACCACAACCACAGCAGCCCCAACTACAACCACAGCTGCTCCAACAACAACCACTGCAGCTCCAACAACAACCACTGCTGCTCCAACAACAACCACTGCTGCTCCAACAACAACAACAGCTGCTCCAACAACAACAACAGCTGCTCCAACAACAACCACAGCAGTTCCAACAACAACCACTGCTGCTCCAACCACTGCTGCTCCCACCACAACCACAGCAGCCCCAACTACAACCACAGCTGCTCCAACAACAACCACAACAGCCCCAACTACAACAACAGCTGCTCCAACAACAACCACAGCAGCTCCAACAACGACAGTCGCTCCAACAACAACCACAGCAGCTCCAACAACAACCACTGCAGCTCCAACAACAACCACAGCAGCTCCAACAACAACCACAGCAGCTCCAACAACAACCACAGCAGCTCAAACAACGACAGTCGTTTCAACATCAACCACTAGAGCTCCAACAACAACCACAGCAGCTCCAACAACAACCACTGCAGCTCCAACAACAACCACTGCTGCTCCAACAACAACCACAGCAACCCCAACTACAACCACACTTGCTGCTGCTCCAACGACAACCACAGCAGCTCCAACAACAACCACAGTAGCCCCAACTACAACCACTGCTGCTCCAACAATAACCACAGCTGCTCCAACAACAACCACAGCAGCCCCAACTACAACCACTGCTGCTCCAACAACAACCACAGCTGCTCCAACAACAACCACAGCAGCTCCAACAACAACAACAGCAGCTCCAACAACAACAGCAGCTCCAACAACAACCACTGCAGCTCCAACAACAACCACAGCAGCTCCAACAACAACCACAGCAGCTCCAACAACAACCACAGCAGCTCCAACAACAACCACAGCAGCTCCAACAACAACCACTGCTGCTCCAACAACAGCTGCTCCAACAACAACCACAGCTGCTCCAACAACAACCACAGCAGCCCCAACTACAACCACTGCTGCTCCAACAACAGCTGCTCCAACAACAACCACAGCAGCCCCAACTACAACCACTGCTGCTCCAACAACAGCTGCTCCAACAACAACCACAGCTGCTCCAACTACAACCACTGCTGCTCCAACCACAGCTGCTCCAACAACAACCACAGCAGTTCCAACTACAACCACAGCTGCTCCAACAACAACCACTGCTGCTCCAACAACAACAACAGCTGCTCCAACAACAACCACAGCAGTTCCAACAACAACCACTGCTGCTCCAACCACTGCTGCTCCCACCACAACCACAGCAGCCCCAACTACAACCACAGCTGCTCCAACAACAACCACTGCAGCTCCAACAACAACCACTGCTGCTCCAACAACAACCACTTCTGCTCCAACAATAACAACAGCTGCTCCAACAACAACCACAGCAGCCCCAACTACAACCACTGCTGCTCCAACAACAGCTGCTCCAACAACAACCACAGCAGCCCCAACTACAACCACTGCTGCTCCAACAACAGCTGCTCCAACAACAACCACAGCAGCCCCAACTACAACCACAGCTGCTCCAACAACAACCACTGCTGCTCCAACAACAACCACTGCTGCTCCAACAACAACCACTGCTGCTCCAACAACAACCACTGCAGCTCCAACAACAACCACTGCTGCTCCAACAACAACCACAGCTGCTCCAACAACAACCACAGCTGCTCCAACAACAACCACAGCAGCTCCAACAACAACCACTGCTGCTCCAACAACAGCTGCTCCAACAACAACCACAGCAGCCCCAACTACAACCACAGCTGCTCCAACAACAACCACAGCTGCTCCAACAACAACAACAGCAGCTCCAACAACAAAAGCAGCTCCAACAACAACCACTGCAGCTCCAACAACAACCACAGCAGCTCCAACAACAACCACAACAGCCCCAACTACAACAACAGCTGCTCCAACAACAACCACAGCAGCTCCAACAACGACAGTCGCTCCAACAACAACCACAGCAGCTCCAACAACAACCACTGCAGCTCCAACAACAACCACAGCAGCTCCAACAACAACCACAGCAGCTCCAACAACAACCACAGCAGCTCCAACAACGACAGTCGTTTCAACATCAACCACTAGAGCTCCAACAACAACCACAGCAGCTCCAACAACAACCACTGCAGCTCCAACAACAACCACTGCTGCTCCAACAACAACCACAGCAACCCCAACTACAACCACACTTGCTGCTGCTCCAACGACAACCACAGCAGCTCCAACAACAACCACAGTAGCCCCAACTACAACCACTGCTGCTCCAACAACAACCACAGCTGCTCCAACAACAACCACAGCAGCCCCAACTACAACCACTGCTGCTCCAACAACAACCACAGCTGCTCCAACAACAACCACAGCAGCTCCAACAACAACCACAGCAGCTCCAACAACAACAGCAGCTCCAACAACAACCACTGCAGCTCCAACAACAACCACAGCAGCTCCAACAACAACCACAGCAGCTCCAACAACAACCACAGCAGCTCCAACAACCACAGCAGCTCCAACAACCACAGCAGCTCCAACAACAACCACAGCAGCTCCAACAACAACAACAACAGCAGCTCCAACAACAACAGCAGCTCCAACAACAACCACAGCAGCTCCAACTACCACAGCAGCTCCAACAACCACAACAGCTCCAACAACAACAACGACAGTCGCTCCAACAACAACCACTGCTGCTCCAACTACCACAGCAGCTCCAACAACAACCACTGCAGCACCAACAACAACCACTGCTGCTCCAACAACAACCACAGCTGCTCCAACAACAACCACAGCAGCTCCAACTACCACAGCAGCTCCAACAACAACCACAGCAGCTCCAACAACCACAACAGCTCCAACAACCACAGCTGTTCCCACCACAACCACAGCAGCTCCAACAACAACCACAGCAGCCCCAACTACAACCACAGCTGCTCCAACAACAACCACAGCAGCTCCAACAACCACAGCAGCTCCAACAACAACCACTGCAGCTCCAACAACAACCACAGCAGCCCCAACTACAACCACAACAGCTCCAACAACAACAACGACAGTCGCTCCAACAACAACCACTGCAGCTCCAACTACCACAGCAGCTCCAACAACAACCACTGCAGCTCCAACAACAACCACAGCAGCCCCAACTACAACCACAGCTGCTCCAAAAACAACCACAGCAGCTCCAACAACCACAGCAGCTCCAACAACCTCAGCAGCTCCAACAACAACGACAGTCGCTCCAACAACAACCACTGCAGCTCCAACAACCACAGCAGCTCCAACAACAACGACAGTCGCTCCAACAACAACCACAGCAGCTCCAACAACCACAGCAGCTCCAACAACCTCAGCAGCTCCAACAACAACGACAGTCGCTCCAACAACAACCACAGCAGCTCCAACAACCACTGCAGCTCCAACAACAACCACTGCTGCTCCAACAACAACCACAGCTGCTCCAACAACAACCACAGCTGCTCCAACTACCACAGCAGCTCCAACAACCACAACAGCTCCAACAACAACAACAGTCGCTCCAACAACAACCACTACAGCTCCAACATCAACAACAGTCGCTCCAACAACAACCACAGCAGCTCCAACTACCACAGCAGCTCCAACAACCACAGCAGCTCCAACAACAACCACAGCTGCTCCAACAACAACCACAGCAGCTCCAACAACAACCACAGCAGCCCCAACTACATCCACAGCTGCTCCAACAACAACCTCAGCAGCTCCAACAACAACCACAGCAGCTCCAACAACCCCAGCTGCTCCCACCACAACCACAGCACCTCCAACAACAACCACAGCAGCCCCAACTACAACCACAGCTGCTCCAATAACAACCACAGCAGCTCCAACAACAACCACAGCAGCTCCAACAACCTCAGCACCTCCAACAACAACGACAGTTGCTCCAACAACAACCACTGCAGCTCTAACTACCACAGCAGCTCCAACAACATCCATAGCAGCTCCAACAACAACCACTGCTGCTCCAACAACAACCACAGCTGCTACAACAACAACCACAGCAGCTCCAACTACAACAGCAGCAACCCCAACTACATCCACAGCTGCTGCTGCTGCTCCAACAACAACCACAGTAGGCCCAACTACAACCACAGCTCCTCCAACAACAACCACAGCAGCCCCAACTACAACCACTGCTGCTCCAACAACAACCACAGCTGCTCCAACAACAACCACAGCAGCTCCAACAACAACAACAGCAGCTCCAACAACAACAGCAGCTCCAACAACAACCACTGCAGCTCCAACAACAACCACTGCAGCTCCAACAACAACCACATCAGCTCCAACAACGTTAGTCGCTCCCACCACAACCACAGCAGCTCCAACAACCACTGCAGCTCCAACAACAACCACAGCAGCTCCAACAACAACCACATCAGCTCCAACAACGTTAGTCGCTCCCACCACAACCACAGCAGCTCCAACAACCACTGCAGCTCCAACAACAACCACAGCAGCTCCAACAACAACCACAGCAGCTCCAACAACCACAGCAGCTCCAACAACCTCAGCAGCTCCAACAACAACCACTGCAGCTCCAACAACAACCACTGCTGCTCCAACAACAACCATAGCAGCTCCAACTACCTCAGCAGCTCCAACAACAGCCACTGCAGCTCCAACAACAACCACTGCTGCTCCAACAACAACCACTGCTGCTCCAACAACAACCATAGCAGCTCCAACTACCTCAGCAGCTCCAACAACAACCACTGCAGCTCCAACAACAACCACAGCTGCTCCAACAACAACCACAGCAGCTCCAACTACCACAGCAGCTCCAACAACAACCACAGCAGCTCCAACAACAACCACAGAAGCCCCAACTACATCCACAGCTGCTCCAACAACAACCACAGCAGCTCCAACAACAACCACAGAAGCCCCAACTACATCCACAGCTGCTCCAACAACAACCACAGCAGCTCCAACAACAACCACAGCAGCCCATATTACAACCACAGCAGTTCCAACAACCACCACTGCAGCTCCAACAACAACCACTGCTGCTCCAACAACAACCACAGCTGCTCCAACAATAACCACAGCAGCTCCAACAATATCCACTGCAGCTCCAACAACAACCACTGCAGCTCCAACAACAACTACAGCTGCTCCAACAACAACCACTGCTGCTCCAACAACAACCACTGCTGCTCCAACAACAACCACAGCAGCCCCAACTACATCCACAGCTGCTCCAACAACAACCACAGCAGCTCCAACAAAAACCACAGCAGCTCCAACAACCACATCTGCTCCCACCACAACCACAGCAGCTCCAACAACAACCACAGCAGCCCCAACTACAACCACAGCTGCTCCAACAACAACCACAGTAGCTCCAACAACAACCACAGCAGCCCCAACTACAACCACAGCTCCTCCAACAACAACCACAGCAGCCCATATTACAACCACAGCAGTTCCAACAACCACCACTGCAGCTCCAACAACAACCACTGCTGCTCCAACAACAACCACAGCTGCTCCAACAACAACCACAGCAGCTCCAACAACAACCACTGCAGCTCCAACAATATCCACTGCAGCTCCAACAACAACCACTGCAGCTCCAACAACAACCACAGCTGCTCCAACAACAACCACTGCTGCTCCAACAACAACCACAGCTGCTCCAACAACAACCACAGCAGCTCCAACAACAACCACTGCAGCTCCAACAACAACCACTGCAGCTCCAACAACAACCCCTGCAGCTCCAACAACCACAACATCTCCAACAACAACCGTTGCATCTCCAACAATATCAGCTGAGCGTGTTTATACGCTTGAAGTTATGTTGGTAAACGAAACCTTTACAGATGAACTCAATGACCCCAGCAGCGCTCAATACCAAGATCTTGAAAGAAGACTTGTAGGAAGAGTGAGTATATTTAAGATGTATTGCATTTTTCATGACTGCATCTGTGGTATCCATGAGTTATCAAAGAGGGTGATTTATATGATAAAATTGTGGTGAACTGAATCCTTTGTTTAATTTTTATTTGTGGAATGTTTGATCCTAGGAAAATTGTGGCTAAACCAACTGAAGGTCCTTACATCTTCCTGTTCTTTTTTTCAGTGTAATGGCATATACGGAAAACGATATGGTAACCGCTTTTCCAAATGCTCTGTGAGAGGTTTCAGGTAAAATCCCGTTTATCTGATTTTGGTTGATAGCATTTATTTATAAATTATATATGATTTTTACTTTTAAATGGACATGACATTTTTTATATTTTAAGTCTCACTAGCAGCCAGCAACAGAATTACCTCATGTGTTGTCCCATTTGGTATCATTATACAGAGCTGTTCCAACACGAGCTGACGGAGTTGAAGCAAATCTTGCCATTGCTTTCAACCAGACTACTCCAACTGCAGACCTCCCACAGAATAGTGCTGTTGCTCAAACTCTTGTTCAAGCTGCAAATGATGACAGTACCTTCGGCGTGAGCTTTAATCCTGAAGCAGTTTCAGTAGTAGGTAAGTAATCATCACTGACTATTTGTTGTAGGTTTGTGAATTTGACACCAGTGGCAGTTTTATATCAACTCTGATAAAGAAATATTCTTGGTCTGGGCAAAAATGATCATTAACTTACTTCTTTAAAATACATTTTTCATAGATGGTCCAGTTCCAGTTACAACTGTAGCACCTTCAACAGCAGCTCCTACCACTACAGCTCCATCCACTGCAGCTCCTGCCACTGCAGCTCCTGCCACTGCAGCTCCAGCCACTGCAGCTCCAGCCACTGCAGCACCTACTTCTGCGTCAGATACAGTTGTAATTGTGACTTTCAGATCTGTTCTCGCCACTTTCACAAATGATTTGCTGGACACATCATCCGCGGCTTTTCAGAGTCGATCTTCAATGATAAAGAGACAGGTATATACGCCTCAGACATCACAATCAAATCTTCCATACTCGATAAAACTAAAATGTATCTTATTTTCTGATCACAATGATCTCAATTAACACAGAGTGAGATGATCTAAGGCGAAATATTGCATTGAAATGTTTTTGAATATCTTTGTTTTTGTTTCTGCAGCTTGAACCTCGGTTTCAAAATGCATTCCGATCCTCGTTCAAGTTTTTGAACGTCTTCGCTTTCAGGTACTTTTTCACAATGACCAAGTTACAATTTTAGAATATTATCTTGAACTTGAATCTGACTAAATACTATTTTCCTCTCCCTCTGCAGAAATGGTTCAATCATCACTCATATGAATGCTGCATTTATTAGCACATTTGTTGCTAATGGCACTCAGATTGCAGAAGTTTTGTCTAATGCATCATCAACTGTAGTTGGCTTTGACATTGAAGGAACCTCTATTACCATCGACGGCATATGTAAGCAATATTTATTTATTTTTTTATTTAACCTTTATTTAACCAGGAAAGGAAAACTCATTGAGATTAAAAATCTCTTTTTCAAGAGCGTCCTGGACAAAACAGGCAGCAGCACAAATAACAGAGTTTCAGACAGACAACGAGCAGCCAAACATACATACTTCAAGAATACATCCTTAGGCATTAAAAGACACAAATAACTAATCTGAACAGCAAATGTTTGTCAGGGTCATCCACAAATCTATCAAGGAGAACATCTACAGCCAGATATGTCTGCCTCCAAGTCATTTAACTTCCTCTTAAAAGCGTCCAACGAGAGAAGTTCGCTAAGTTTCAGTTCATTTTGTAATTTGTTCCAAGTAAACGGAGCAGCAAATTTAAACGCCTTTTTACCTAGTTCCGTTCTGACTTTTGGAACAGACAATAAGAAGAGGTCCTGGGATCGAAGATTATAAGTCCCTGTGCTCTTCTGACTGATGAAGGTCAGAAGGTATGAAGGAAGCAGACCTAAAATAGACTTGAAGATAAGAGTACGCCAGTGTTTAAGTCTGCGTAGGGTCAAAGAAGTCCATCCAACACGTTCATACAACAGACAGTGATGAGTGAGGGATTCAAAGTTGGTGATGAACCTCAGAGCTCCATGATACACAATGTCCAGAGCATGTAAGCTTTGTGAGGAGGCGTGCATGTATAAAACATCACCATAATCCAGCACAGACATAAAAGTGGCAGCAACCAGCCTCTTCTTAGACTCAAATGAGAGGCACGATTTGATTCTAAAGTAGAATCCCACTTTCAGCTTTAACCTTTTTACCAGCTGCTGAATGTGAGGAGTAAAAGAAAGAGACTCATCAATTAAAATACCAAGATATCTGTAGCTCGAAACAGACTCGATTTGTGTACCTTGAGAGGTGGAGATCGAAATAAGGTGCTGCCTGATCAAAAATATATACATTTGCAAAACTGTTTATTCAACTAATGTGTTTTCATTTTCTCCTCATTTACAGCTTCAAGTGGAATAAGTCACAAGATCAGTCTCCTCACTGCATTGTGTCTGGTACCCTTGTCATGGCTACTGTCAAACCAGCAATAGCATCAGCATTGATTGCAATTTGAATTTCAGTTACAAGATGAAAGCCATTACTAGCATGGCAATTGTGGGGGGGAAATAATCTGTCTTCAGTTTTGCCCTGATAGGACAAAGTTATGACAGTGGATGACGTGTGTCTGTTGAAACTGAACAGAAATATGGTCCACTGACTCATCACTAGAATTAAAAGCAAATATATATATCATAACACTGTCTCTAAAGCTCTGGGATCTCGGAAAATGATTGCATTGTCTCTCAAAATGATGTGCACTTTAGTCAACTGATGGAACAATTTCTTATTGGCAGTCAGAATGAAGTAGCTGGTGTGTGATCTGTGGATGTTTTTAGCTTGTAGCACTGCTCTGAGGGGCAGGAGACTCATGTCCAACCATTCTACTGTTAAATGTAAAAATGGACAAACATCAAAACTCCAGATACCTGTGATGAAGCTCACTGCTGTTGCATGTTTTAATTATGCTGATAATTGTTTGCATAGTAAATACACATAGTTGCTGTAAACACTGAATAGCATAGAACTTAATTTGATAGATCTGCCCATTATCATAAATAACCAGTCTATCTGTTTGAGTCTGTATCCGGCAGATAACCAACAACAGGATTGGATCAATGCATACATACTTATAACCTTCCTATTGGCTCCATATTCATGTAAAATCCATGTTAAGCTTCTATAGGGTTCATTATAAAAAAAACAACTGCCATAAATAAATTAAAGAAACACACGTCCTACAGTAAGCTGCACACCCCTTCACTAATGTAATGTATTTCTTAATTAAGGGGCTTTAAAGGACTATCTATTTAAAACCAATGCTCTTTAAATGTTCTTATTTATTTAAAACATATTTATATAATCCTGTATTGCTGTATTTTGTGAGATGTTTTGTTGTTCATACATTAACAGTCAAATACTTTACAATGAACAGAATATAAACTCTTTGAAGAAATAATATTGTCTCTTGTATGACTTTTTAATTTGTTTGTCTGTATATCGTGTGTCACGGTATGTACATGATTAGTAGCTTTCATGTGAGCACAGTTGATGTTTACAAATTATCAAAAATGCCTATATTTTCATATTAGCCATTGATGGCCTTTGGCAGTCAGTCAGTCGCACCCATCATTGTGTCAGAGAAACCGGTTTGCTCAGACGGAGTGAACTGGGTGGTGCATAGTTTACTTCGGTTATGAGATCATGCTTTTTCAATACCAACAGAGATTCCGAAAGATATATGCATCAAAACTAGCATCTAGCACATATGTATGAGCAATACACAGGGTACATTTTTGATTTCTGGTTTAGAGTTGAACAACAACCTTTAAATGTGAATGCAAATAGTAATTTGCTATCTAGATGCAGCAGGACTGATAAGAATGCTGAATTCCAGCAATGACTGTGTAGCTGGATGAATCAGCAGGTAATGAAACCTAAATGTAATTACTGTCAGACACTTCTAGAGGACTTGTTAGGACAATGCCATAAATTGCTTACTCATCTCGTTCAAATTGCCATTTATCTAGTGTGCTTGATTTTAAAACTGCCAAAATGAGTGTTCTTGCATTGGCTGGTCATAGGAGCCTTCACATCTTTTAAGAATTACGAATTAACCAAAGCTGGCAATTGTCAGAGGTGGCAGGTTGTATTGACAAATAATTCTAAGCTTGACATTAGTTTTGTGGGTCACTCTGTGAGCAGAGCAGAAGTAACAAGACTTTTTTTTCTATTTAATGCATGGACTTCAAAAAGTTCTGACAGGGTCCATACTATGCTAGGAAGGGGGTGCTGTTGCATTACAAATGGCAATGAAATAGGGATGACTGATGTTGATCAATATAGCAGATGAAGTTGAGCAGCTCTAAGATTCAAATGTATAGGTTAAGTAATTTTAATAGTTGTAGAGCTGATATTAAGAGCTGTAGCAGTAGGAGTCAGGTGGGTCCTCAGCAGCAGGCTATCCACTTTGAAGATCCAGAATGAGACAAGGGAGCTCAGCATCTCCTGGGAAGATGTGGCTGAGTGGAGCCCCAGGTAATCTGCTATAATGATCATCTGTATGAATGCATACAGATAGAGACATAAAGATAGTGAGGGAGCTGGACAGACAGTTGGTCAGTGTGCAAGGTGTGCGGTGGAGGGGCCTATTGTTTATTTTTCATGATTCGTTTATTTAACAGGGACACATGCAGTGAACATTGATTATATTAAATGCAAAGTAGATGCTACAGGTTTCTAGATATGGCTAATTTGCGACCCCTGTCCCTGGCTAGGCTTTTAGGATTAAAACAGGAGCATTAGATAGAACAAAGTGATACTATACAAATACAGACATTATAAATTGAATGCAAATAAGAGACTAAAGAAGACCAAACAGTCAAATGAGAATTATCAGACAAACAACAAATAGTCAATGCTCACAGACTTCAGTTTCATCCACTTTTTTACTTGTGTCTTAAAAAACATTGAACTCTGTCAGTTTTTTAACTTCAGATGGTAATGTGTTCCAGAGGTGTGTTCTTTCAAAACTCAGTATATTGCATTTCTTAAATGAGGCAATGGTGACTGTTTTCTGATCCATCATTTTCAGTGCCTATTTATATGATGACCTGATAGGTGGTGTATTGTTGTTTGCTCTTAACGTATTGCTTAAAAAAATGTCTCTTAATAATTTAATGTTTATTTAAGACATGTGTTGCTGCCCTCTTGTGAAAGAGATCTCAATAGGTTAATTTCCTGGTTAAATAAGTAGAACCAGTCTCATGTTGAACAGCCTGCTGCAACTGTGTTGGATTTGTTAAGGGGACAGAGATGAGACAGAAGGAGAGATAGACAGAGACAAACAAACAGAGGAACAACAATAACGAATAAAACTGATTATGACTGCAATGCCAGTAAAGGTAAAAGCATGGTGTTAGCATACACACTAATGCTAACTACTAATTTTCCCTTAGAAAATGTACTATATTTATATGTGGTCAATTTCATGTTTGGTCACACATGTTAATTGATGTATAGATAGTGGAGAGATGGATTGATGGACATGCTTTTTATTTAAGTAGTTTATTTTACATATATTTAATTTTAATTTGTTTTAACAAAAACAACAATTACTCCTTTATATGTTTCCTGAAAATATCATAACTTTAAATGAAATTATAAAATAAATATCCACGATGGATTGAACAGAAGCAATGAATAAACATTATCAGTAAGCGTGAAGCTGAACAGCTAAAGTAACAAGTTGTTAATAATTCCCTGTAAGATGCAACATTTTTCTATTTCCCATTTTTGATTTTATTTTCTGAAGATAAATAAGTATTTTCACTATACTGATATACAAAGTAGATGTCACAGAATACGACTGTTGAGATGAAAGCATTGGTTCTTCAGCATTCTTTGTATAGAATAATCCTGACTGCTTGGAAAAAGTAGTTCAAATCTTACTGCATGCTCCCCTTAATGAGCATATGCAGTTGTTGTTTTATGTCTATAGTACAATTATATGCTGAAATGGTCAAAAGCTAAATGTGGGACCAGCTAAATACCAATTAAGTAAGTAAAGTGAAGCGATTTCATTTTGGTTTGTCTTAATTGTAATTTAATTGTGTTGTACTTAAAATGACAATGACTTCAAATTTGATGAACCATGCTCGGCCAATAAGATAGAACTTGATAACAGTTACTGCTCTTTTTAGCATTTTGTTTGTATAACCAATTCAAAAGAGTTCTTTCTTAATTTGTTTTTCATAACTTTCTGTCATACCGGTGGAACTTCTTTCTACATTCTCATAAGTGGAATGCACCGGCACCTTGTGTCACAGGACAAAAGAAGGGAGTGTACCACAATACTGTGCCAAGATAATGACAGATGAAACAAATGAAATTCTGTTTATAGTGAGTTGGCTTTGTTCACTGGAAAGGCGTCACAACATTTCAGAAATATTCAACACGTAGGAGACACGTAGTCATCTATTATTCCTTTCCGATATATAAAGCCCTAAAAACATTATTGCTGGTGAAAGGTTTAAAAGTCGCAGCCGTGAACTGGACTAATTAAAGAAAAAGGTTTTTAATTAATAACTTAAGAAAGAACGAGATACAGAGGGAGGATTAACAATTCTTCATATTAGATCTTTTGATTTGAGGTGAGTAATTTTTTATTTAAACTTTTTTTCACAAAATTGTTCTTTAGAAAATTTTAAGAATGAAGTGATGATTTGTACTTGTTTTACACAGAACACAGTTGTAGCTCAAATTACACGAGAATACTTAAATTAATTTAAATTAAATTAAACAATTTATTACAACAGTGAGTACATGACAATTTAAGAATTGTAAAAATCTTCACTTCCACTCCTTGTTGCTAAAAGGACTGTCTGTCCACATACAGATCATTAGCTGGGAGTCTAGGGGGAATAACTTTTTACAGAAAATTAGACCCCTATTCTCTCCCTGTGTCACAGCTTAGACAGGCTCCAAACAGACGTTGTAAATTTGAAATTCAGATTCCCTCAGATTATATTTATTTTCAAATAGTGTGTATTTATGTGTAAAATGCATCTTACCTTAACTGGTAGTTAAGCTAAAAAAGAAAAGACAGTTTAAGAGATGTGGAAGAGTTGAAGAAGCATGTTTCTTTTGTGAATTAAATGTTGTGAAAACAGTGAAATTAGGATAAGTGAGGGTAAATTTGCTTTTGGCCATAAATAAAAAATGGCCCCTCTCCCTAAAAGCCTGGATTTAAAAATGTAGTGTTACTCTTCTAAAGTTGTAAGACTCTGGTCAAAAGACAAAGGTCAAATTTACCAGTTCTTTCAGAGTTTAAGCATAAGTTGCACTGTCATTTTAAGTTAAATTAAACCATTTAATTGTAAATGTTTTTATACATTGTGAGAAGAATGTAACAGTTTAATCAACAACAGGCAAAGGGAGGTATAAACAAAGGTTTCCTCTTGCCTAAAAGTGTTTTAATCCTTTAATCAATTCAGTCATTAGCAGGATCAATAACCTACAAAAAGTATTGTGTTAACTATCTGTTTGATTTCAAACAACATTCCAAAAAGTTTCAGAAGAAAAAAGTGAATTCAATTTATATTTTATCGCGGTTAGTATATTGTATTACGTATCTAACATTCCTTTGTAATGAATTTGATTCTGATTGTGATTCCATGAAAAACTTAACAAAAGCAATGATTCTACTAATGGATATCTGTTGTACAGGGTTTTATTATGATAACCTTGTGATTAAGTTTCTGGATTGTTTGCAATGTTTCTTTTTGATAGACTCAGAAGAAGAGAAGATGGCTGTTCAAAAGATGACATCATTTATTGTGATACTAACAGGTAAGCTGAGTGTGATTTACTACCTGCATAGTAAATGGAATAAAAATAATAATTGAAGAGTCAAAAATCATAGCCTTGATTGATAATCTAGGGAGGAAACAGAGAGTAACCATTTCGTTTTATAAAATTCGTGACAAAAGAAAATATCATTATTAGATATGGTAATAGAGCCCACACATAAAGAATAAAAAATTCAAATAGAAATTGTGTGTTTTCAAACAAACATGTATTCCATTTTTCAATATCAATAGCTCTATTAATATCGCAAGCAACAACAACAGCAGCACAAACCACTACTACTGCAGCTCCAACACCAACCACTGCAGCTCCAACAACAACCACTGCAGCTCCAACAACCACAGCTGCACCAACAACAACCACAGCAACCCCAACTACAACCACAGCAGTTCCAACAACAACCACAGCTGCTCCAACAACAACCACTGTTGCTCCAACAACAACCACAGCTGCCCCAACTACAACCACAGCTGCACCAACAACAACCACAGCTGCCCCAACTACAACCACAGCTGCTCCAACAACAACCACAGCAGCCCCAACTACAACCACAGCTGCACCAACAACAACCACAGCTGCTCTAACAACAACCACAGCAGCCCCAACTACAACCACAGCTGCTCCAACAACCACCACTGCTCCAACAACAACCACTGAAGCTCCTACAACCACAGCAGCTCCAACAACAACAGCTGCTCCTACCACAACCACTGCAGCTCCAACAACAACCACTGCAGCTCCAACAACAACCACTGCAGCTCCAACAACAACAGTTGCTCCTACCACAACCACTGCAGCTCCAACAACAACCACTGCAGCTCCAACAACAACAGCTGCTCCTACCACAACCACTGCAGCTTCAACAACAACCACTGCTGCGCCAACAACAACCACTGCAGCTGCAACAACAACCACTGCTGCTCCAACAACAACCACAGCTGCTCCAACAACCACAGCAACCCCAACAACAACCACTGCTGCTCCAACAACAACCACAGCTGCTCCAACAACCACAGCAGCCCCAACTACAACCACAGCTGCTCCAACAACAACCACTGCAGCTCCAACAACAACCACTGCTGCTCCAACAACAACCACTGCAGCTCCAACAACCACTACAGCAGCTCCAACAACAACCACTGCAGCTCCAACAACAACAGCTGCTCCTACCACAACCACTGCAGCTCCAACAACCACTGCTGCTCCAACAACTACAGCAGCTCCAACAACAACCACTGTAGCTCCAACAACAACAGCTTCTCCTACCACAACCACTGCAGCTCCAACAACCACAGCAGCTCAAACAACAACCACTGCAGCTCCAACAACAGCTTCTCCTACCACAACCACTGCTGCTCCAACAACAACCACAGCTGCTCCAACAACAACCACTGCAGCTCCAACAACCACAGCAGCTCCAACAACAACCACTGTAGCTCCAACAACAACAGCTGCTCCTACCACAACCCCTACAGCTCCAACAACAACCACTGCAGCTCCCACAACAACTACAGCTGCTCAAACAACAACAACAGCAGCCCCAACTACAACCACTGCTGCTCCAACAACAACAACAGCTGCTCCAACAACAACCACTGCAGCTCCAACAACAACCACAGCTGCTCCAACAACAACCACTGCAGCTCCAACAACCACAGCAGCTCCAACAACAACCACTGTAGCTCCAACAACAACAGCTGCTCCTACCACAACCACTGCAGCTCCAACAACAACCACAGCTGCTCCAACAACAACCACTGCTGCTGCTCCAACAACAACAACAGCTGCTCCAACAACAACCACTGCAGCTCCAACAACAACCACTGCAGCTCCAACAACCACTGCTGCTCCAACAACAACCACAGCTGCTCCAACAACAACCACAGCAGCCCCAACTACAACCACAGCTGCTCCAACAACAACCACAGCAGCTCCAACAACCACAGCAGCCCCAACAACAACCACAGCTGCTCCAACAACAACCACAGCTGCTCCAACAACAACCACTGTTGCTCCAACAACAACAGCTGCTCCTACCACAACCACTGCAGCTCCAACAACAACCACTGCAGCTCCAACAACAACAACAGCTGCTCCTACCACAACCACTGCAGCTCCAACAACAACCACTGCAGCTCCAACAACAACAGCTGCTCCTACCACAACCACCGCTGCTCCAACAACAACCACTGAAGCTCCAACAACCACTGCTGCTCCAACAACAACCACAGCAGCCCCAACTACAACCACAGCTGCTCCAACAACAACCACTGCAGCTCCAACAACCACAGCAGCTCCTACCACAACCACTGCAGCTCCAACAACAACCACTGCAGCTCCAACAACAACAGCTGCTCCTACCACAACCACTGCAGCTCCAACAACAACCACTGCAGCTCCAACAACAACAGCTGCTCCTACCACAACCACTGCAGCTCCAACAACAACCACTGCAGCTCCAACAACGGCTGCTCCTACCACAAGCACTGCAGCTCCAACAACAACCACTGCAGCTCCAACAACAACAGCTGCTCCTACCACAACCACTGCAGCTCCAACAACAACCACAGCTGCTCCAACAACAACCACTGCTGCTGCTCCAACAACAACAACAGCTGCTCCAACAACAACCACTGCAGCTCCAACAACAACCACAGCTGCTCCAACAACAACCACTGCAGCTCCACCAACAACCACTGCAGCTCCAACAACAACCACTGCAGCTCCAACAACCACAGCTGCTCCAACAACAACCACAGCTGCTCCAACAACAACCACAGCAGCCCCAACAACAACCACAGCTGCTCCAACAACAACCACAGCTGCTCCAACAACCACTGCAGCTCCAACAACAACCACTGCAGCTCCAACAACAACCACAGCTGCTCCAACAACAACCACAGCTGCTCCAACAACAACCACTGCAGCTCCAACAACCACAGCTGCTCCAACAACAACCACTGCAGCTCCAACAACAACCACTGCAGCTCCAACAACAACCACTGCAGCTCCAACAACCACTGCTGCTCCAACAACAACCACAGCTGCTCCAACAACAACCACTGCAGCTCCAACAACAACCACAGCTACTCCAACAACAACCACAGCTGCTCCAACAACCACTGCAGCTCCAACAACAACCACTGCAGCTCCAACAACAACCACTGCAGCTCCAACAACAACCACAGCTGCTCCAACAACAACCACTGCAGCTCCAACAACCACAGCAGCTCCAACAACAACCACTGCAGCTCCAACAACAACAGCTGCTCCTACCACAACCACTGCAGCTCCAACAACAACCACAGCTGCTCCAACAACAACCACTGCTGCTGCTCCAACAACAACAACAGCTGCTCCAACAACAACCACTGCAGCTCCAACAACAACCACAGCTGCTCCAACAACAACCACTGCAGCTCCAACAACAACCACTGCAGCTCCAACAACAACCACTGCAGCTCCAACAACCACAGCTGCTCCAACAACAACCACAGCAGCCCCAACAACAACCACAGCTGCTCCAACAACAACCACAGCTGCTCCAACAACAACCACAGCAGCCCCAACTACAACCACAGCTGCTCCAACAACCACTGCAGCTCCAACAACAACCACTGCAGCTCCAACAACCACAGCAGCTCTAACAACAAGCACTGTAGCTCCAACAACAACAGCTGCTCCTACCACAACCACTGCAGCTCCAACAACAACCACAGCTGCTCCAACAACAACCACTGCTGCTGCTCCAACAACAACAACAGCTGCTCCAACAACAACCACTGCAGCTCCAACAACAACCACTGCAGCTCCAACAACAACCACTGCATCTCCAACAACCACTGCTGCTCCAACAACAACCACAGCTGCTCCAACAACAACCAAAGCAGCCCCAACAACAACCACAGCTGCTCCAACAACAACCACAGCTGCTCCAACAACAACCCAAGCAGCCCCAACTACAACCACAGCTGCTCCAACAACCACTGCAGCTCCAACAACAACCACTGCAGCTCCAACAACAACCACTGCAGCTCCAACAACAAACACTGTTGCTCCAACAACAACCACAGCAGCCCCAACTACAACCACAGCTGCACCAACAACAACCACTACAGCTCCACCAACCACAGCAGCTCCAACAACAACCACCGCTGCTCCAACAACAACCACTGAAGCTCCAACAACCACTGCTGCTCCAACAACAACCACAGCAGCCCCAACTACAACCACAGCTGCTCCAACAACAACCACTGCAGCTCCAACAACCACAGCAGCTCCAACAACAACAGCTGCTCCTACCACAACCACTGCAGCTCCAACAACAACAACTGCAGCTCCAACAACAACAGCTGCTCCTACCACAACCACTGCAGCTCCAACAACAACCACTGCAGCTCCAACAACAACCACTGCAGCTCCAACAACAACAGCTGCTCCTACCACAACCACTGCAGCTCCAACAACAACCACTGCAGCTCCAACAACAACAGCTGCTCCTACCACAACCACTGCAGCTCCAACAACAACCACTGCAGCTCCAACAACAACAGCTGCTCCTACCACAACCACTGCAGCTCCAACAACAACCACAGCTGCTCCAACAACAACCACTGCTGCTGCTCCAACAACAACCACAGCTGCTCCAACAACAACCACTGCAGCTCCAACAACAACCACAGCTGCTCCAACAACAACCACTGCAGCTCCACCAACAACCACTGCAGCTCCAACAACAACCACTGCAGCTCCAACAACCACTGCTGCTCCAACAACAACCACAGCTGCTCCAACAACAACCACAGCTGCTCCAACAACAACCACAGCTGCTCCAACAACAACCACAGCTGCTCCAACAACAACCACTGCAGCTCCAACAACCACTGCAGCTCCAACAACAACAGCTGCTCCTACCACAACCACTGCAGCTCCAACAACAACCACAGCTGCTCCAACAACAACCACTGCTGCTGCTCCAACAACAACAACAGCTGCTCCAACAACAACCACTGCAGCTCCAACAACAACCACAGCTGCTCCAACAACAACCACTGCAGCTCCAACAACAACCACTGCAGCTCCAACAACAACCACTGCAGCTCCAACAACCACTGCTGCTCCAACAACAACCACAGCTGCTCCAACAACAACCACAGCAGCCCCAACAACAACCACAGCTGCTCCAACAACAACCACAGCAGCTCCAACAACCACAGCAGCCCCAACAACAACCACAGCTGCTCCAACAACAACCACAGCTGCTCCAACAACAACCACAGCAGCCCCAACTACAACCACTGCAGCTCCAACAACAACCACTGCAGCTCCAACAACCACAGCAGCTCCAACAACAACCACTGTAGCTCCAACAACAACAGCTGCTCCTACCACAACCACTGCAGCTCCAACAACAACCACTGCAGCTCCAACAACAACCACTGCAGCTCCAACAACAACCACAGCTGCGCCAACAACAACCACTGCAGCTCCAACAACCACAGCAGCTCCAACAACAACCACTGTAGCTCCAACAACAACAGCTGCTCCTACCACAACCACTGCAGCTCCAACAACAACCACAGCTGCTCCAACAACAACCACTGCTGCTGCTCCAACAACAACAACAGCTGCTCCAACAACAACCACTGCAGCTCCAACAACAACCACAGCTGCTCCAACAACAACCACTGCAGCTCCAACAACAACCACTGCAGCTCCAACAACAACCACTGTAGCTCCAACAACCACTGCTGCTCCAACAACAACCACAGCAGCCCCAACTACAACCACAGCTGCTCCAACAACAACCACAGCTGCTCCAACAACAACCACTGCAGCTCCAACAACCACAGCAGCTCCAACAACCACTGTAGCTCCAACAACCACTGCAGCTCCAACAACAACCACTGCAGCTCCAACAACCACTGCAGCTCCAACAACAACCACAGCTGCTCCATCAACAACCACTGCTGCTGCTCCAACAACAACAACAGCTGCTCCAACAACAACCACTGCAGCTCCAACAACAACCACAGCTGCGCCAACAACAACCACTGCAGCTCCAACAACCACAGCAGCTCCAACAACAACCACTGTAGCTCCAACAACAACAGCTGCTCCTACCACAACCACTGCAGCTCCAACAACAACCACAGCTGATCCAACAACAACCACTGCTGCTGCTCCAACAACAACAACAGCTGCTCCAACAACAACCACTGCAGCTCCAACAACAACCACAGCTGCTCCAACAACAACCACTGCAGCTCCAACAACCACTGCTGCTCCAACAACAACCACAGCTGCTCCAACAACAACCACAGCAGCCCCAACTACAACCACAGCTGCTCCAACAACAACCACAGCAGCTCCAACAACCACAGCAGCTCCAACAACAACCACAGCTGCTCCAACAACAACCACAGCTGCTCCAACAACAACCACAGCAGCTCCAACAACAACCACTGCAGCTCCAACAACAACCACTGCTGCTCCAACAACAACCACAGCTGCTCCAACAACAACCACAGCTGCTCCAACAACAACAACAGCTGCTCCTACCACAACCACTGCAGCTCCAACAACAACCACTGCAGCTCCAACAACAACCACTGCTGCTCCAACAACAACAGCTGCTCCTACAACAACCACTGCAGCTCCAACAACAACCACTGCAGCTCCAACAACAACCACTGCAGCTCCAACAACAACAGCTGCTCCTACAACAACCACTGCAGCTCCAACAACAACCACTGCAGCTCCAACAACAACAGCTGCTCCTACCACAACCACTGCAGCTTCAACAACAACCACTGCTGCGCCAACAACAACCACTGCAGCTCCAACAACAACCACTGCAGCTCCAACAACAACCACAGCTGCTCCAACAACAACCACTGCAGCTCCAACAACCACAGCTGCTCCAACAACCACTGTAGCTCCAACAACAACAGCTGCTCCTACCACAACCACTGCAGCTCCAACAACAACCACAGCTGCTCCAACAACAACCACTGCTGCTGCTCCAACAACAACAACAGCTGCTCCAACAACAACCACTGCAGCTCCAACAACAACCACAGCTGCTCCAACAACAACCACTGCAGCTCCAACAACAACCACTGCAGCTCCAACAACAACCACTGCTGCTCCAACAACCACCACAGCTGCTCCAACAACAACCACAGCAGCCCCAACAACAACCACAGCTGCTCCAACAACAACCACAGCAGCTCCAACAACCACAGCAGCCCCGACAACAACCACAGCTGCTCCAACAACAACCACAGCTGCTCCAACAACAACCACAGCAGCCCCAACTACAACCACTGCAGCTCCAACAACAACCACTGCAGCTCCAACAACCACAGCAGCTCCAACAACAACCACTGCAGCTCCAACAACAACAGCTGCTCCTACCACAACCACTGCAGCTCCAACAACAACCACAGCAGCTCCAACAACAACCACTGCTGCTCCAACAACAACCACAGCTGCGCCAACAACAACCACTGCAGCTCCAACAACCACAGCAGCTCCAACAACAACCACTGTAGCTCCAACAACAACAGCTGCTCCTACCACAACCACTGCAGCTTCAACAACAACCACAGCTGCTCCAACAACAACCACTGCTGCTGCTCCAACAACAACCACAGCTGCTCCAACAACAACCACTGCAGCTCCAACAACAACCACAGCTGCTCCAACAACAACCACTGCTGCTCCAACAACAACCACTGCAGCTCCAACAACAACCACTGTAGCTCCAACAACCACTGCTGCTCCAACAACAACCACTGCAGCCCCAACAACAACCACAGCTACTCCAACAACAACCACAGCTGCTCCAACAACAACCACTGCAGCTCCAACAACCACAGCAGCTCCAACAACCACTGCAGCTCCAACAACCACTGCAGCTCCAACAACAACCACTGCTGCTCCAACAACCACTGCAGCTCCAACAACAACCACAGCTGCTCCAACAACAACCACTGCTGCTCCAACAACAACCACAGCTGCTCCAACAACAACCACTGCTGCTCCAACAACAACCACAGCTGCGCCAACAACAACCACTGCAGCTCCAACAACCACAGCAACTCCAACAACAACCACTGCAGCTCCAACAACAACAGCTGCTCCTACCACAACCACTGCAGCTCCAACAACAACCACAGCTGATCCAACAACAACCACTGCTGCTGCTCCAACAACAACAACAGCTGCTCCAACAACAACCACTGCAGCTCCAACAACAACCACAGCTGCTCCAACAACAACCACTGCAGCTCCAACAACAACCACTGCAGCTCCAACAACCACAGCAGCTCCAACAACAACCACAGCTGCTCCAACAACAACCACTGCAGCTCCAACAACAACCACAGCAGCTCCAACAACCACAGCAGCCCCAACAACAACCACAGCTGCTCCAACAACAACCACAGCAGCCCCAACTACAACCACAGCTTCTCCAACAACCACTGCAGCTCCAACAACAACCACTGCAGCTCCAACAACAACCACTGTTGCTCCAACAACAACCACAGCTGCTCCAACAACAACCACAGCAGCCCCAACTACAACCACAGCTGCACCAACAACAACCACTGCAGCTCCAACAACCACAGCAGCTCCAACAACAACCACCGCTGCTCCAACAACAACCACTGAAGCTCCAACAACCATCGCTGCTCCTACCACAACCACTGCAGCTTCAACAACAACCACTGCTGCGCCAACAACAACCACTGCAGCTCCAACAACAACCACTGCTGCTCCAACAACAACAACAGCTGCTCCAACAACCACAGCAGCCCCAACTACAACCACAGCTGCTCCAACAACAACCACAGCAGCTCTAACAACAACCACAGGTGCTCCAACAACAACCACTGCAGCTCCAACAACAACCACTGCTGCTCCAACAACAACCAATGCAGCTCCAACAACCACTACAGCAGCTCCAACAACAACCACTGCAGCTCCAACAACAACAGCTGCTCCTACCACAACCACTGCAGCTCCAACAACCACTGCAGCTACAACAACTACAGCTGCTCCAACAACAACCACTGCAGCTCCAACAACCACAGCAGCTCCAACAACAACCACTGTAGCTACAACAACAACAGCTGCTCCTACCACAACCACTGCAGCTCCAACAACCACAGCAGCTCAAACAACAACCACTGCAGCTCCAACAACCACAGCAGCTCCAACAACAACCACTGTAGCTCCAACAACAACAGCTGCTCCTACCACAACCCCTGCAGCTCCAACAACAACCACTGCAGCTCCAACAACAACAACAGCAGCCCCAACTACAACCACAGCTGCTCCAACAACAACTACTGCAGCTCCAACAACCACAGCAGCTCCAACAACAACCACTGCAGCTCCAACAACAACCACTGCAGCTCCAACAACAACCACAGCTACTCCAACAACAACCACAGCTGCTCCAACAACAACCACTGCAGCTCCAACAACAACCACTGCAGCTCCAACAACCACAGCTGCTCCAACAACAACCACTGTAGCTCCAACAACAACAGCTTCTCCTACCACAACCACTGCTGCTCCAACAACAACCACAGCTGCTCCAACAACAACCACTGCAGCTCAAACAACCACAGCAGCAGCTCCAACAACAACCACTGTAGCTCCAACAACAACAGCTGCTCCTACCACAACCCCTGCAGCTCCAACAACAACCACTGCAGCTCCAACAACAACAACAGCAGCCCCAACTACAACCACAGCTGCTCCAACAACAACTACTGCAGCTCCAACAACCACAGCAGCTCCAACAACAACCACTGCAGCTCCAACAACAACCACTGCAGCTCCAACAACAACCACTGTTGCTCCAACAACAACCACAGCTGCTCCAACAACAACCACTGCTGCTCCAACAACAACCACTGCAGCTCCAACAACCACAGCTGCTCCAACAACAACCACTGTAGCTCCAACAACAACAGCTTCTCCTACCACAACCACTGCTGCTCCAACAACAACCACAGCTGCTCCAACAACAACCACTGCAGCTCAAACAACCACAGCAGCAGCTCCAACAACAACCACTGTAGCTCCAACAACAACAGCTGCTCCTACCACAACCCCTGCAGCTCCAACAACAACCACTGCAGCTCCAACAACAACAACAGCAGCCCCAACTACAACCACAGCTGCTCCAACAACAACTACTGCAGCTCCAACAACCACAGCAGCTCCAACAACAACCACTGCAGCTCCAACAACAACCACTGCTGCTCCAACAACAACCACAGCTGCTCCAACAACAACCACAGCAGCTCCAACAACAACCACTGCAGCTCCAACAACCACAGCTGCTCCAACAACAACAGCTGCTCCTACCACAACCACTGCAGCTCCAACAACAACCACAGCTGCTCCAACAACAACCACTGCTGCTGCTCCAACAACACCAACAGCTGCTCCAACAACAACCACTGCAGCTCCAACAACAACCACAGCTGCTCCAACAACAACCACTGCAGCTCCAACAACCACAGCAGCTCCAACAACAACCACTGTAGCTCCAACAACAACAGCTGCTCCTACCACAACCACTGCAGCTCCAACAACAACCACAGCTGCTCCTACAACAACCACTGCAGCTCCAACAACAACCACAGCTGCTCCAACAACAACAACAACAGCTGCTCCAACAACAACCACTTCAGCTCCAACAACAACCACAGCTGCTCCAACAACAACCACTGCAGCTCCAACAACAACCACTGCAGCTCCAACAACAACCACTGCAGCTCCAACAACAACCACAGCTGCTCCAACAACAACCACAGCTGCTCCAACAACAACCACAGCTGCTCCAACAACAACCACAGCTGCTCCAACAACAACCACAGCTGCTCCAACAACAACCACAGCTGCTCCAACAACAACCACTGCAGCTCCAACAACAACCACAGCTGCACCAACAACAACCACAGCAGCTCCAACAACAACCACCGCTGCTCCAACAACAACCACTGAAGCTCCAACAACCATCGCTGCTCCAACAACAACCACAGCTGCTCCAACAACAACCACAGCAGCTCCAACTACAACCACAGCTGCTCCAACAACAACCACTGCAGCTCCAACAACCACAGCAGCTCCAACAACAACAGCTGCTCCTACCACAACCACTGCAGCTCCAACAACAACAACAGCAGCCCCAACTACAACCACAGCTGCTCCAACAACAACCACTGCAGCTCCAACAACCACAGCAGCTCCAACAACAACCACTGCAGCTCCAACAACAACCACTGCTGCTCCAACAACAACCACAGCTGCTCCAACAACAACCACAGCTGCTCCAACAACAACCACAGCTGCTCCAACAACAACCACTGCAGCTCCAACAACCACAGCTGCTCCAACAACAACCACTGCAGCTCCAACAACAACAGCTTCTCCTACCACAACCACTGCTGCTCCAACAACAACCACAGCTGCTCCAACAACAACCACTGCAGCTCAAACAACCACAGCAGCAGCTCCAACAACAACCACTGTAGCTCCAACAACAACAGCTGCTCCTACCACAACCCCTGCAGCTCCAACAACAACCACTGCAGCTCCAACAACAACAGCAGCCCCAACTACAACCACAGCAGCTCCAACAACAACCACCGCTGCTCCAACAACAACCACTGAAGCACCAACAACCATCGCTGCTCCAACAACAACCACAGCTGCTCCAACAACAACCACTGTTGCTCCAACAACAACCACAGCTGCTCCAACAACAACCACTGCTGCTCCAACAACAACCACTGCAGCTCCAACAACCACAGCTGCTCCAACAACAACAGCTGCTCCTACCACAACCACTGCAGCTCCAACAACAACCACAGCTGCTCCAACAACAACCACTGCTGCTGCTCCGCCAACACCAACAGCTGCTCCAACAACAACCACTGCAGCTCCAACAACAACCACAGCTGCTCCAACAACAACCACTGCAGCTCCAACAACCACAGCAGCTCCAACAACAACCACTGCAGCTCCAACAACAACAGCTGCTCCTACCACAACCACTGCAGCTCCAACAACAACCACAGCTGCTCAAACAACAACCACTGCTGCTGCTCCAACAACAACAACAACAGCTGCTCCAACAACAACCACTTTAGCTCCAACAACAACCACAGCTGCTCCAACAACAACCACTGCAGCTCCAACAACAACCACTGCAGCTCCAACAACAACCACTGCAGCTCCAACAACAACCACAGCTGCTCCAACAACAACCACAGCAGCTCCAACAACAACCACCGCTGCTCCAACAACAACCACAGCAGCTCCAACAACAACCACAGCTGCTCCAACAACAACAACAGCTGCTCCAACAACAACCACTGCAGCTCCAACAACAACCACAGCTGCTCCAACAACAACCACAGCAGCTCCAACAACAACCACCGCTGCTCCAACAACAACCACTGAAGCTCCAACAACCATCGCTGCTCCAACAACAACCACAGCTGCTCCAACAACAACCACAGCAGCCCCAACTACAACCACAGCTGCTCCAACAACAACCACTGCAGCTCCAACAACCACAGCAGCTCCAACAACAACAGCTGCTCCTACCACAACCACTGCAGCTCCAACAACAACAGCTTCTCCTTCCACAACCACTGCAGCTCCAACAACAACCACTGCAGCTCCAACAACAACCACTGCTGCTCCAACAACAACCATAGCTGCTCCAACAACAACCACTGCAGCTCCAACAACAACAGCTGCTCCTACCACAACCACTGCAGCTCCAACAACAACCACTGCAGCTCCAACAACAACCACTGCATCTCCAACAACAACCACTGCTGCTGCTCCAACAACAACAACAACAGCTGCTCCAACAACAACCACTTTAGCTCCAACAACAACCACAGCTGCTCCAACAACAACCACTGCAGCTCCAACAACAACCACTGCAGCTCCAACAACAACCACTGCAGCTCCAACAACAACCACAGCTGCTCCAACAACAACCACTGCTGCTGCTCCAACAACAACAACAACAGCTGCTCCAACAACAACCACTTCAGCTCCAACAACAACCACAGCTGCTCCAACAACAACCACTGCAGCTCCAACAACAACCACAGCAGCTCCAACAACAACCACTGCAGCTCCAACAACAACCACAGCTGCTCCAACAACAACCACTGCTGCTCCAACAACAACCACAGCTGCTCCAACAACAACCACAGCTGCTCCAACAACAACCACAGCTGCTCCAACAACAACAACAGCTGCTCCAACAACAACCACTGCAGCTCCAACAACAACCACAGCTGCTCCAACAACAACCACAGCTGCTCCAACAACAACCACAGCTGCTCCAACAACAACCACTGAAGCACCAACAACCATCGCTGCTCCAACAACAACCACAGCTGCTCCAACAACAACCACAGCAGCCCCAACTACAACCACAGCTGCTCCAACAACAACCACTGCAGCTCCAACAACCACAGCAGCTCCAACAACAACAGCTGCTCCTACCACAACCACTGCAGCTCCAACAACAACAGCTTCTCCTTCCACAACCACTGCAGCTCCAACAACAACCACTGCAGCTCCAACAACAACCACTGCTGCTCCAACAACAACCACAGCTGCTCCAACAACAACCACTGCAGCTCCAACAACAACAGCTGCTCCAACAACAACCACTGCAGCTCCAACAACAACCACTGCAGCTCCAACAACAACCACTGCATCTCCAACAACAACCACTGCAGCTCCAACAACAACAGCTGCTCCTACAACAACCACTGCCGCTCCAACAACAACCACAGCTGCTCCACCAACAACCACTGCAGCTCCAACAACCACAGCAGCTCCAACTACCACTACAACTGCTCCAACAACAACCACTGCTGCTGCTGCTCCAACAACAACAACAGCTGCTCCAACAACAACCACTGCAGCTCCAACAACAACAGCTGCTCCTACCACAACCACTGCAGCTCCAACAACAACCACAGCTGCTCCAACAACAACCACTGCTGCTGCTCCAACAACAACAACAGCTGCTCCAACAACAACCACTGCAGCTCCAACAACAACCACAGCTGCTCCAACAAGAACCACTGCAGCTCCAACAACAACCACTGCAGCTCCTACAACAACCACTGCAGCTCCAACAACCACTGCTGCTCCAACAACAACCACAGCTGCTCCAACAACAACCACAGCAGCCCCTACTACAACCACAGCTGCTCCAACAACAACCACAGCAGCTCCAACAACCACAGCAGCTCCAACAACAACCACAGCTGCTCCAACAACAACCACAGCTGCTCCAACAACAACCACAGCAGCCCCAACTACAACCACTGCAGCTCCAACAACAACCACTGCAGCTCCAACAACAACCACTGCAGCTCCAACAACAACCACAGCTGCTCCAACAACAACCACTGCAGCTCCAACAACCACAGCAGCTCCAACAACAACAGCTGCTCCTACCACAACCACTGCAGCTCCAACAACAACAATTGCTCCTACAACAACCACTGCAGCTCCAACAACAACCACTGCAGCTCCAACAACAACCACTGCAGCTCCAACAACAACCACTGCAGCTCCAACAACAACCACTGCAGCTCCAACAACAACAGCTGCTCCTACAACAACCACTGCAGCTCCAACAACAACCACTGCAGCTCCAACAACAACCACTGCAGCTCCAACAACAACCACTGCTGCTCCAACAACAACCACAGCTGCTCCAACAACCACAGCAGCCCCAACTACAACCACAGCTGCTCCAACAACAACCACAGCAGCTCTAACAACAACCACAGGTGCTCCAACAACAACCACTGCAGCTCCAACAACAACCACTGCTGCTCCAACAACAACCACTGCAGCTCCAACAACCACTACAGCAGCTCCAACAACAACAACTGCAGCTCCAACAACCACTGCTGCTCCAACAACTACAGCAGCTCCAACAACAACCACTGCAGCTCCAACAACAACAGCTGCTCCTACCACAACCACTGCAGCTCCAACAACCACTGCTGCTCCAACAACTACCACTGCAGCTCCAACAACCACAGCAGCTCCAACAACAACCACTGTAGCTCCAACAACAACAGCAGCTCAAACAACAACCACTGCAGCTCCAACAACAACCACTGCAGCTCCAACAACCACAGCAGCTCCAACAACAACCACTGCAGCTCCAACAACTACAGCTGCTCCTACCACAACCACTGCAGCTCCAACAACAACAGCTTCTCCTACCACAACCACTGCAGCTCCAACAACTACAGCTGCTCCTACCACAACCACTGCAGCTCCAACAACAACCACTGCAGCTCCAACAACAACCACTGTTGCTCCAACAACAACCACAGCTGCTCCAACAACAACCACAGCAGCCCCAACTACAACCACAGCTGCTCCAACAACAACCACTGCAGCTCCAACAACCACAGCAGCTCCAACAACCACCGCAGTTCCAACAACAACAGCAGCTCCTACCACAACCACTGCAGCTCCAACAACAACCACTGCAGCTCCAACAACAACAACAGCTGCTCCAACAACAACCACAGCAGCCCCAACTACAACCACAGCTGCTCCAACAACAACCACTGCAGCTCCAACAACAACCACTGCAGCTCCAACAACAACCACAGCTGCTCCAACAACAACCACAGCTGCTCCAACAACAACCACAGCAGCCCCAACTACAACCACAGCTGCTCCAACAACAACAGCTTCTCCTACCACAACCACTGCAGCTCCAACAACAACCACTGCAGCTCCAACAACAACCACTGCTGCTCCAACAACAACCACAGCTGCTCCAACAACAACCACAGCAGCCCCAACTACAACCACAGCTGCTCCAACAACAACCACTGCAGCTCCAACAACCACAGCAGCTCCAACAACCACCGCAGTTCCAACAACAACAGCTGCTCCTATCACAACCACTGCAGCTCCAACAACAACCACTGCAGCTCCAACAACAACAACAGCTGCTCCAACAACAACCACAGCAGCCCCAACTACAACCACAGCTGCTCCAACAACAACCACTGCAGCTCCAACAACCACAGCAGCTCCAACAACCACCGCAGTTCCAACAACAACAGCTGCTCCTACCACAACCACTGCAGCTCCAACAACAACCACAGCAGCTCCAACAACCACCGCAGTTCCAACAACAACAGCTGCTCCTACCACAACCACTGCAGCTCCAACAACAACCACTGCAGCTCCAACAACAACCACAGCTGCTCCAACAACAACCACTGCAGCTCCAACAACCACAGCAGCTCCAACAACAACCACTGCAGCTCCAACAACAACCACTGCAGCTCCAACAACAACCACTGCTGCTCCAACAACAACCACAGCTGCTCCAACAACAACCACAGCAGCCCCAACTACAACCACAGCTGCTCCAACAACAACCACTGCAGCTCCAACAACAACCACTGCAGCTCCAACAACAACCACAGCTGCTCCAACAACCACTGCAGCTCCAACAACAACCACTGCAGCTCCAACAACCACAACATCTCCAACAACAACCGTTGCATCTCCAACAATATCAGCTGAGCGTGTTTATACGCTTGAAGTTATGTTGGTAAACGAAACCTTTACAGATGAACTCAATGACCCCAGCAGCGCTCCATACCAAGATCTTGAAAGAAGACTTGTAGGAAGAGTGAGTATATTTAAGATGTATTGCATTTTTCATGACTGCATCTGTGGTATCCATGAGTTATCAAAGAGGGTGATTTATATGATAAAATTGTGGTGAACTGAATCCTTTGTTTAATTTTTATTTGTGGAATGTTTGATCCTAGGAAAATTGTGGCTAAACCAACTGAAGGTCCTTACATCTTCCTGTTCTTTTTTTCAGTGTAATGGCATATACGGAAAACGATATGGTAACCGCTTTTCCAAATGCTCTGTGAGAGGTTTCAGGTAAAATCCTGTTTATCTGATTTTGGTTGATAGCATTTATTTATAAATTATATATGATTTTTACTTTTAAATGGACATGACATTTTTATATTTTAAGTCTCACTAGCAGCCAGCAACAGAATTACCTCATGTGTTGTCCCATTTGGTATCATTATACAGAGCTGTTCCAACACGAGCTGACGGAGTTGAAGCAAATCTTGCCATTGCTTTCAACCAGACTACTCCAACTGCAGACCTCCCACAGAATAGTGATGTTGCTCAAACTCTTGTTCAAGCTGCAAATGATGACAGTACCTTCGGCGTGAGCTTTAATCCTGAAGCAGTTTCAGTAGTAGGTAAGTAATCATCACTGACTATTTGTTGTAGGTTTGTGAATTTGACACCAGTGGCAGTTTTATATCAACTCTGATAAAGAAATATTCTTGGTCTGGGCAAAAATGATCATTAACTTACTTCTTTAAAATACATTTTTCATAGATGGTCCAGTTCCAGTTACAACTGTAGCACCTTCAACAGCAGCTCCTACCACTACAGCTCCATCCACTGCAGCTTCTGCCACTGCAGCTCCAGCCACTGCAGCTCCAGCCACTGCAGCTCCAGCCACTGCAGCACCTACTTCTGCGTCAGATACAGTTGTAATTGTGACTTTCAGATCTGTTCTCGCCACTTTCACAAATGATTTGCTGGACACATCATCCGCGGCTTTTCAGAGTCGATCTTCAATGATAAAGAGACAGGTATATACGCCTCAGACATCACAATCAAATCTTCCATACTCGATAAAACTAAAATGTATCTTATTTTCTGATCACAATGATCTCAATTAACACAGAGTGAGATGATCTAAGGCGAAATATTGCATTGAAATGTTTTTGAATATCTTTGTTTTTGTTTCTGCAGCTTGAACCTCGGTTTCAAAATGCATTCCGATCCTCGTTCAAGTTTTTGAACGTCTTCGCTTTCAGGTACTTTTTCACAATGACCAAGTTACAATTTTAGAATATTATCTTGAACTTGAATCTGACTAAATACTATTTTCCTCTCCCTCTGCAGAAATGGTTCAATCATCACTCATATGAACGCTGCATTTATTAGCACATTTGTTGCTAATGGCACTCAGATTGCAGAAGTTTTGTCTGATGCATCATCAACTGTAGTTGGCTTTGACATTGAAGGATCCTCTATTACCATCAACGGCATATGTAAGCAATATTTATGCTGCCTGATCAAAAATATATACAGTACATTTGCAAAACTGTTTATTCAACTAATGTGTTTTCATTTTCTCCTCATTTACAGCTTCAAGTGGAATAAGTCACAAGATCAGTCTCCTCACTGCATTGTGTCTGGTACCCTTGTCATGGCTACTGTCAAACCAGCAATAGCGTCAGCATTGATTACCATTTAAAAGAGAACAGGACTGCCATTACTGGTAAATATTCAAGATTGTCTACAACCTTGCTGTGGATGAACTCACCATAAATTAAACTTTGCACTGACCACTTACTAGTTATGACAGTGGATTAGATTTGTCTGTTGAAACTGAACGTGTGTACCTGGGAGGGTCCAGGACCCTGGGCCAAACAGAATGACTATATCTGGTCCACTGAATCATCTTTAGAATTATCAACAATACAATATAATATCACTTCTATTTAGCTCTGGGATATCAGAAAATGGTTGCACTATTTAAGAACAATTGTGTCTTGCTTTCCTGTGCACTGTAAATTATCTAGTGAGAGTTACTCATGCTGTCTCGTTGAGTCTTTTCTTGTTTGTTTGCCAAACAAGTCAAACCAGCCGCACTGAAAAGAAAACTGTAAAAATCACTCTCATTTCTGCCTGAATAGTACTCAAGTCTTTAGTTTGACACTAGCAGATAGAGAAATTGCTAATATTTCTGTATAAAGGTAACATACAAAGTGGATTTTGGTAAGATAGTCTTCATCTAAGTAAAGACTTGTACTTTTTACAAGTTTAACTATAACTTATAATGGTTTCAACCTGTCTGTATTCACAAATAAATGTAAAATTCAACAGGATTATTATAGAGAGAAACAATTTCTCTCAACTTTTTAAAGGAACACATCTTAAGCTGCACACCCCTTAACTAATGTATTCAATTATTTTTAAGTTATATCTATTTCAAAACAATGCACTGTCAACTTTCTTATTTATTCAGATTATATTTATGTAATACTGTATAGCTGTATTGTTTGAGACTTTTTGCTGTCTGTATTATACCTGTCAGAAAGTTTACAATGATCAGAATACAAACTCTTTGAAGAATTTAAATTGTCTCGTGTGATTTTTGAAATGTTGGTTTGTTTAAGAGTGTCTCAAGGTATCTATATGGTCAGTAGCTGTCATTTGAGCATATGTGATAAGCAATGCTTGTTATTTCATATAATCGATTTTAACAATAATGTCTTGCAGTCAGTCTGTTGCAGCCATCCTTGCGTCAGTTAAACCCCTTTGGATATAAGATTTTGTTTACTCAATACAAAACAGACATTTTGAGAGATGCGTGCATCAAAACTTCCATTTGGCATTTTTAAGCATATGTGTATGAGCATACAGAGAGTACATTTTTAATTGTAACTCTCAGTTTGTAAACTTTTTAGTGTAACCTTTAACTAATAGAAGTTAGGAATTTGCTCGTTTTACAGCAAGAGGAAAAGGAAATCTGTACAACAATCAAGAGCTGCTGCTTTTAGCTAGTCGTGAAACAGAGTCAAATGTATAGTGATATCTCTGTATGACCTACCAAAGAAGACCATCGGCAACAATACTGATTACTACTATGTTGTCCAACTAACTGCAGGACTAAAATAAATCAAAAACGTAATATTTGAATTTGCGACCACTTAAAAAAAGGAAATAAAAAAATTAGGCCTCTCCCAAAATAAATGGAGCACCAGTCAAAGAGTCATAGATTAATGTTACAGCACAAACATACCATAAAGTTAAATCCTGAATGTCTCTATAAGTCAGCCGTGTGATTGACTGGTGAACAGTCTAGGGTGTACCCCACCTCTCGAGCAATAACAACTATCATCGGCTCCAGCCCACCACAAACCTGAACAGGAAAAGCAGTATAGATAATGGATGGATGGATTATATAAGAACTAGTAGTAGTATTTTTATTATTATTGTGGTAACACTTCAAATTAAGTTCACAATAGTCACTAACTAGTTGATTATAACCATGCTAATTAGTATCATACTGGCTGCATATTAGTCATTATTAAGCACTTATTAGTACCGTATTCTATATGACCACAGTCGATAGCTAATAAGCCGTTAACTAAGAGTTTGCGCTCAATACCTGCCTCATACAGTAGACTGTAAATATTAATGGATGAAGCCTGAGTGGCGCCAGCCATCGGTTACAGCAGGGGGTTCCGGAAATCCTGTCACGGTTCAGGAAAAACAGAGAAATGGACCCAATTGCAGTAACCAAAAAGTAAAATATTTATTTTAAACAAAATGGCAAACAAAATGTAAAGAAGAAAGAAAGCCACGAGGAAACTACACCGGCGCACAAGGAAAAACTGACATCTGAAATGGACCAACAACTCACAACTAACAAACCACAATGAACTGACAACAAGAGCGAAAGGAACACTGAGACTCAGGCTGGATTGGATTCGGATTGTCCCTCCTATCCCCTTTCACTTTCCTCTTCGCGCATCTTAAAAACTTTCTGCTGTGCCTTCTTACCGGTGAAATAATCCTAATTACCAAAAGGTTGGCATTGAAATAAATGGAATATAGGCTACTAGGCTACTTCACTTTGATTGTATTACAATATCAGCATAATGTTCATAGTTCACCTATGGGTTTAACATTGTTGAAAGTTGTTCAAGGCATATTATTGCAATAATCGTGCCTTATGGTCATTGTTAGTTTTCTTTCCTTTTTTTTTTTATTAACAATGTTTTATATTACAATTTTTCGTAGGAATCAACATCAAATAACAGCAAGGCATCTACACTAAACATTGTACAAGAATGTATAAAAGCAATGTTCACCTTCTTCACACACAAAATTAAAATAAAGAAATGCATCAAATAAATACAAAGGCACTAACAAATTATAAGTCAAATTAATAGATAAACCAAATTCTGTCCACATTTCTGCAGATCTCAGTCCATACAGGGTCATCGTTAGTTTTCGTAAACGGTCGGATGCGCAAATCGCTTTAAATATTTCGGCTGCAAGAAATTGTGAGACGGCATTATCTCTTCTCCTTTCGTAAAGGATGGTCCTGTGTACCCTATGCTAAATGAGGTTATAAAGGAAGCATTGACGCACCTTTCCTTAGCTTTTAGAGAATTCGAACGGCTCTGATCACTTGGATGCTTCCGGGTCATTTCACTCAGTTAGGAACCCTTCCTAAGCAAATAAAATAATTTGAATGCACCCTAAATACACAGGCAATCAAACACAGGTGAGACAAACAACACAGGTGAAGACAATGAGGGTAATCAAAACTGAGGGAAACACAAAAGACAAGATTCACAGAGGGAAAAAGAAACTACAAAGTACAACTGGAAACACTAACGACACAGAGAACTCAATTTAACAATAACAGTACACACTAGTACAAAGAAACACAAGTATAGGAAATTACAAAATAAAAACACTAAAGACTAAACTAGGAAACATTAAGATAAAGAAACACAAAAGGGAACCAGGCAACACCAGGGAAGAATGAGAACTAAAACAAGAAAATCTAAAGTCTGAAAATATACAAAACCAATTAAGACCAAATCATGTCAAATCCTGTCTCAGCCTTGTCATGACTGGAAACAGGAGGAGGACCCAAGTGCAGATGAACAAAAGATTTATTTAAACTAAAAGGTAAAAGGCAAAACTTACTAAGTCAAAAACGAAGTCCAAAAGGTGAAACACAGGTCACAAGGAAAACACTGGAAAGACACGGGGAATCTCTGACCTACACACACCGACATACGACAATGAACTGACACAGAAGGGAAGAAACACAGAGACTAAATAGACAGGGGGTAATCAGACACAGGTGAGACTAATGACACAGGTAAAACTAACAAGACACAGGTGAGGACAATCAGGGCAAACAGGACTGAGGGGAAACACAGAGACTGGAGTAAAGACAACACTGGGGACTACTATAATCTAAATCATGAAACACAGAGAACTGAAGAATGTAACAAAACACAGAGAGACACAAGGAGAAGAAATACAAAATAAAACAGGAAACCTTAAGACCAAACAATCAACACTAGGAAACATAAACACACAGGGAAACAAGCAACACTAGGATAGAACTTAAAACATGAAACCTAAACTCTGAAATACAAAACTAAAGACCAAACCCATGACATGCCTAACTTTCAGTCAGCCTACAACAGGCTGGAGCTGAGGCGGCTTTTAAGCCCTATGTTAAACCATTACATTGCATCCACCTGTCAGTCATGTCAGCTACGCGCCTAACTATGGATAACCTAATATTAATAACATCAAACCAGAGCCGTTTAAAGCAAAAAAAATCACCTACTGTACAGTGTGTGCCCATGATGTTAATTAATCAGACCGATTGAGTTTTTTGTTACAGGCTGTAAACATGTTCATTTCTGCTCTAAAAACGGGATTTTTCGGCTGTGGTGTGTAGGCTATGTAGCTTCCGGGGCTCCGCAAGGCAGCCTCAAGCGGACACTCGACGAACTGCAGGATTTTGCACTTCCGCATTGGCTTCATTTTTCAAGACCGGAGGTTGCCGCTTCGAAAGCATATTAAGATCATAATTCATGTAGGCCTGCAACACTTCCCTAACTTAATATCAATAAGCAGCAGTTAGGAGGGTATTGAGTGCAAACTCTCAGTTAATGGCCTATTAGCTATCCACTACTATGGTCATTTTGAATAAGGTAGCCTATATTAGCGCTTAATAATGACTAATGAGCAGCCAGTATGCTAACTAGCATGCTAATCAGCCACTAATGGTGAATATTGTGACCTTAATTTAAAGTGTTACCATTATTATTATTATTATTATCATTACTATTATAACTAGTATGCCTATAGTTATTATAACAATATGTGAGCTACAAAAAACAAAACATACTAATCTACAAGTGTTGTACAGTTTTTAGTTCATCGCTTAATCTGATACCTACCCTGTGGCATCACTGGCATTAAAAAATAGAATTTATTAATCGTCAGTCTTTTTCTCAGAAAGATGCGTTGTATTAATTTAAGTATGTTTTAGAACGAGATAAAAACTCCTCACAGAGCTTTAAAAGAAATGAAGGTAGCCAAATGAAAATGATTAGTTGCAATTCCACAGTGACACTAAGCTTTAAAAAAACTAATAATAATACACTGAGGTTGACCAGTTCACTTTTCATAAATTCCTGAACACTAAAGATTGATTGCCCAAGTGTTACACGTTGCTCTAACGAAACTAGCCTTATGTTTCACTGCTCTCTTGGTCTCATCGATGGAAAACATGAGGACAGGTTACTGTAGCCATGATGATCAGCCGAACCGGAAACGGAAAACGCATGGATTAGTGTGACTCTTAGTCTCTGACTGGTTGGCCACCCCTGGCCTAGTGGTTAGTTTGTGAGCTCCATGTACAGAGGCTACAGTCCTCAAAGCAAGAAGCACAGGTTTTAATGTGGCTTTTTTTTTCAAATGTCATTGTCAACCACACAGAGAGAGAGGGAGGCTCTCTATCTCTTTGATTTTCAACACTACTCACTGTCTTTTCTCTCCAAAAACAAAACTGTAAAAAAAAAGAACTGGCCACACGTTCCAATTCAAGCATGAAGTTTAAAAAGAAACAGAAAAAAATAAAGATAAATAAACAGAAGATCTCCAATATTAGTTTTGAATTGAAGCTGCGACATAGAAAAATATCACTCACCCCACTTATGAAATAGCTTTATGATACTGAGGTGAACGTCCTAAAAATATCAAATTCATTAACAAATAGAAACCTTGTTAAATATCTGAAGTTTTAATCTTTTAATGTTTAATTTCTTCTTTCCTGCTTGTACTACTGAAGTAAGTTATGAAATCAAAATTCTAAATCAAACGTTTGATTATATTTGGGTATAAACGTTCAAGAAGCTGCTTGACTCTATTTAATGCAGTATTACTTGACATTAGCAGACATGTACCAAACACTGTTGCTATTTTAAGCTACAGTTTCGCAAAGATCATTGACTGTAAATTAGGCAAACACTTGAACAAGCTTCATTAAAAACTTACTTCAGAACTTTCATTTTGTTAATTAATCAAATGTTGCTGGTTAACCAGGTCAGGGGCACATTTATCTGATTTATTAGACTATTAAAATCTAAATATAGCTAGGATGTACCAAAAAGTTGTCATAGAATAAGACTTTCAGGCCATGAAAGCATTGGTCTTTCATCATTCTTTGGACAGAATAATGTTGTGTTTTTTTAATTTAAAAGCTTACTGCATGCTCCCCCTAATGAGCATCTGCAGTTGCTGTTTTTATGTCTATAGTACAATTATATGCTGAAGTGGTCAACAGCTAAATGTTGGAACAGCTAAACACAAGTGAAGCAATTTTATTTTGGTCTGGCTAAATTGTGATGTAATTGTGTTGTAGTAAAAAATGTTCCCCAACGACATCAAAGTAGATGAACCTTACTCGTCCAATACGGTAGAACTTGATAACAGTTATTGCTCTTTTTTGCATTATGTTTTAATAACCCATTCAAAAGAAATCTTTCATAATTTGTTTTTCATAACTTTCTGTCATACCGGTGGAACTTCTTTCTCACATAATTGGAATACACCGGCAGATTGTGTCACAGGACAAAAGAAGGGAGTGTACCACAATATTGAGCCAAGTCAATGACAGGCTGTGTAATTAAAATGTGTAAATAGTCATGTGCCTTTGTTCACTGCAAAGGCGTCACAACATTTCAGAAATATTTAACACGTCAGAGACACGTAGTCATCTATTAGTCCTTTCTGATATATAAAGCCCTTAAAACATGATGGTTGTCACTCAGGTGAAAGGTTTAAAAATCTCAGCCGTGAACTGGACTAATTAAAGAAAAAAGTTTGATTCATCAGTTAAGACAGTAATCAGAGACAGAATAAAAAACTCTTTGTGGATCTTTTGTTTTGAGGTGAGTACATTTTCCATCTGTATCTAAGCTTTTGTACATGTTTGCACAATTATTGTTCAGACATTTTTAAAAAATCAAAAGTTATGGTTTGTACTTACCCTGTTGTAGCTCAAATTACACCAGAATACTTACATGAAATTCAATATAACGATTAAATACAACAGTGAGTACTTGACAATTTGAGAAATATAAAAATCTTCACTTTCACTCCTTGTTGCTAAAAGGACTGTCTGTCCACATACAGATCATTAGTTGGGAGTCTAGGGGGAATAACCTTTTACAGAAAATAAGACCCCATTCTCGTCCTGTGTCACAGTTTAGACAGGCTCCAAACAGACTTTGTGAATTTGAGTATCAGATTCCCTCAGATTATTTTTATTTTCACATAGTGTGTATTTATGTGTAAAATGCATCTTACCTCTTATTGAAGAACTGGTAGGTAGGCTAAAAAAAAGACGCAAGACAGATTAAGAGATGCTGAGAAGTTGAAGAAACATGTTTTGTTTTTTTTGTGAATTAAATGTTGTCAAAAAAAGGTTTACATAATCTTCGATATTCTTACAAACTAACAATTTATTTTAAATTTGTGTTCCCATGGCTTAAATAAACTGAAATACGCATGTGTGAGGTATGTAATGTAGTGTTACTCTTCTAAAGTTGTAAGACTCTAGTCAAAAGACAAAGGTCAAATTTACCAGTTCTTTCAGAGTTTGAAGTCTGTGGTTAAGGAAAAGAATGATTACAAAGTAAGCATAACTTGCACTGTCATTTTAAGTTAAATTAAACCATTTAATTGTAAATGTTTTTATACATTGTAAGAAGAATGTAACAGTTTAATCAACAAGAGGCAATGGGAGGTATAAACAAAATTTCCTCTTGCCTAAAAGTGTTTTAATCCTTTAATCAATTCAGTCATTAGCAGGATCAATAACCTACAAAAAGTATTGTGTTAACTATCTGTTTGATTTCAAACAACATTCCAAAAAGTTTCAGAAGAAAAAAGTGAATTTAATTTATATTTTATCGCGGTTAGTATATTGTATTACGTATCTAACATTCCTTTGTAATGAATTTGATTCTGATTGTGATTCCATGAAAAACTTAACAAAAGAAATGATTCTACTAATGGATATCTGTTGTACAGGGTTTTATTATGATAACCTTGTGATTAAGTTTCTGGATTGTTTGCAATGTTTCTTTTTGATAGACTCAGAAGAAGAGAAGATGGCTGTTCAAAAGATGACATCATTTATTGTGATACTAACAGGTAAACTGAGTGTGATTTACTACCTGCATAGTAAATGGAATAAAAATAATAATTGAAGAGTCAAAAATCATAGCCTTGATTGATAATCTAGGGAGGAAACAGAGAGTAACCATTTCGCTTTATAAAATTCATGACAAAAGAATTTAGATATGGTAATAGAGCCCACACATAAAGAATAAAAAATTCAAATAGAAATTGTGTGTTTTCTAATAAAAATGTATTCCATTTTTCAATATCAATAGCTCTATTAATATCGCAAGCAACAACCACAGCAGCACAAGCCACTACTACAGCAGCTCCAACAACAACCACAGTCGCTCCAACAACAACCACTGCTGCTCCAACAACAACTACTGCAGCTCCAACAACAACCACTGCAGCTCCAACAACAACCACAGCAGCTCCAACAACAACCACAGCAGCTCCAACAACAACCACAGCAGCTCCAACAACAACCACAGCAGCTCCAACAACAACCACTGCAGCTCCAACAACAACCACAGCAGCTCCAACAACAACAACCACAGCAGCTCCAACAACAACCACTGCTGCTCCAACAACAACCACTGCTGCTCCAACAACAACCACTGCTGCTCCAACAACAACCACAGCTGCTCCAACAACAACCACTGCTGCTCCAACAACAACCACTGCTGCTCCAACAACAACCACAGCTGCTCCAACAACAACCACAGCAGCTCCAACAACAACCACAGCAGCTCCAACAACAACCACTGCAGCTCCAACAACAACCACTGCTGCTCCAACAACAACCACAGCTGCTCCAACAACAACCACAGCTGCTCCAACAACAACCACTGCAGCTCCAACAACAACCACAGCTGCTCCAACAACAACCACTGCTGCTCCAACAACAACCACTGCAGCTCCAACAACAACCACAGCAGCTCCAACAACAACCACAGCAGCTCCAACAACAACCACTGCTGCTCCAACAACAACCACAGCTGCTCCAACAACAACCACAGCAGCTCCAACAACCACAGCAGCTCCAACAACAGCTGCTCCTACCACAACCACTGCAGCTTCAACAACCACTACAGCAGCTCCAACAACCACCACAGCTGTTCCAACAACAACCACTGCAGCTCCAACAACCACAGCAGCTCCAACAACAGCTGCTCCTACCACAACCACTGCTGCTCCAACAACAACCACTGCAGCTCCAACAACCACCACAACTGCTCCAACAACAACCACTGCAGCTCCAACAACAACCACTGCTGCTGCTCCAACAACAACCACTGCAGCTTCAACAACCACTACAGCAGCTCCAACAACCACCACAGCTGTTCCAACAACAACCACTGCAGCTCCAACAACCACTACAGTAGCTCCAACAACCACAGCAGCCCCAACAACAACCACTGCAGCTCCAACAACAGCTGCTCCTACCACAACCACTGCTGCTCCAACAACAACCACAGCTGCTCCAACAACCACAGCAGCTCCAACAACAACCACTGTAGCTCCAACAACAACAGCTGCTCCTACCACAACCACTGCAGCTCCAACAACAACCACTGCAGCTCCAACAACCACTGCTGCTCCAACAACAACTACAGCTGCTCCAACAACAACCACAGCAGCCCCAACTACAACCACAGCTGCTCCAACAACAACCACTGCTGCTCCAACAACAACCACTGCAGCTCCAACAACCACAGCAGCTCCAACAACAACCACTGCAGCTCCAACAACAACAGCTGCTCCAACCACAACCACTGCAGCTCCAACAACAACCACTGCAGCTCCAACAACAACAGCTTCTCCTACCACAACCACTGCAGCTCCAACAACAACCACTGCAGCTCCAACAACCACTGCTGCTCCAACAACAACCACAGCTGCTCCAACAACAACTACAGCAGCCCCAACTACAACCACAGCTGCTCCAACAACAACCACTGCAGCTCCAACAACCACAGCAGCTCCACCAACAACCACTGCAGCTCCAACAACAACCACTGTAGCTCCAACAACAACAGCTGCTCCTACCACAACCACTGCAGCTCCAACAACAACCACTGCAGCTCCAACAACCACAGCAGCCCCAACTACAACCACAGCTGCTCCAACAACAACCACTGCAGTTCCAACAACAACCACTGCAGCTCCAACAACCACAGCAGCTCCAACAACAACCACTGCAGCTCCAACAACAACAGCTGCTCCTACCACAACCACTGCAGCTCCAACAACAACCACTGCAGCTCCAACAACAACAGCTTCTCCTACCACAACCACTGCAGCTCCAACAACAACCACTGCAGCTCCAACAACAACCACAGCTGCTCCAACAACAACCATAGCTGCTCCAACAACAACCACTGCAGCTCCAACAACAACAGCTGCTCCTACCACAACCACTGCAGCTCCAACAACAACCACTGCAGCTGCAACAACAACAGCTGCTCCTACAACAACCACTGCAGCTCCAACAACAACCACAGCTGCTCCAACAACAACCACTGCAGCTCCAACAACCACAGCAGCTCCAACAACAACCACTGCAGCTCCAACAACCACAGCAGCTCCAACAACAACCACAGCAGCCCAAACTACAACCACAGCTGCTCCAACAACAACCACTGCAGCTCCAACAACCACAGCAGTTCCAACAACAACCACTGCAGCTCCAACAACCACAGCAGCTCCAACAACAACCACTGCAGCTCCAACAACAGCTGCTCCTACCACAACCACTGCAGCTCCAACAACAACAGCTTCTCCTACCACAACCACTGCAGCTCCAACAACAACCACTGCAGCTCCAACAACAACCACTGCTGCTCCAACAACAACCATAGCTGCTCCAACAACAACCACTGCAGCTCCAACAACAACAGCTGCTCCTACCACAACCACTGCAGCTCCAAAAACAACCACTGCAGCTCCAACAACAACCACTGCATCTCCAACAACAACCACTGCAGCTCCAACAACAACAGCTGCTCCTACAACAACCACTGCAGCTCCAACAACAACCACAGCTGCTCCACCAACAACCACTGCAGCTCCAACAACCACAGCAGCTCCAACTACCACTACAACTGCTCCAACAACAACCACTGCAGCTCCAACAACAACCACTGCTGCTGCTGCTCCAACAACAACAACAGCTGCTCCAACAACAACCACTGCAGCTCCAACAACAACAGCTGCTCCTACCACAACCACTGCAGCTCCAACAACAACCACAGCTGCTCCAACAACAACCACAGCTGCTCCAACAACAACCACTGCAGCTCCAACAACAACCACAGCTGCTCCAACAACAACCACAGCTGCTCCAACAACCACTGCTGCTCCAACAACAACCACAGCTGCTCCAACAACAACCACAGCAGCTCCAACAACAACCACAGCTGCTCCAACAACAACCACAGCAGCTCCAACAACCACAGCAGCCCCAACAACAACCACAGCTGCTCCAACAACAACCACAGCTGCTCCAACAACAACCACAGCAGCCCCAACTACAACCACAGCTGCTCCAACAACCACTGCAGCTCCAACAACAACCACTGCAGCTCCAACAACCACAGCTGCTCCAACAACAACCACTGTTGCTCCAACAACAACCACAGCTGCTCCAACAACAACCACTGCAGCCCCAACTACAACCACAGCTGCACCAACAACAACCACTACAGCTCCAACAACAACCACCGCTGCTCCAACAACAACCACTGAAGCTCCAACAACCACTGCTGCTCCAACAACAACCACAGCTGCTCCAACAACAACCACAGCAGCCCCAACTACAACCACAGCTGCTCCAACAACAACCACTGCAGCTCCAACAACCACAGCAGCTCCAACAACAACAGCTGCTCCTACCACAACCACTGCGGCTCCAACAACAACCACTGCAGCTCCAACAACAACAGCTGCTCCTACCACAACCACTGCAGCTCCAACAACAACCACTGCAGCTCCAACAACAACCACTGCTGCTCCAACAACAACAGCTGCTCCTACCACAACCACTGCAGCTCCAACAACAACCACTGCAGCTCCAACAACAACAGCTGCTCCTACCACAACCACTGCAGCTCCAACAACAACAGCTTCTCCTACCACAACCACTGCAGCTCCAACAACAACCACTGCAGCTCCAACAACAACCACTGCTGCTCCAACAACAACCACAGCTGCTCCAACAACAACCACTGCAGCTCCAACAACAACAGCTGCTCCAACAACAACAGCTGCTCCTACCACAACCACTGCAGCTCCAACAACAACCACTGCAGCTCCAACAACAACAGCTGCTCCTACAACAACCACAGCTGCTCCAACAACAACCACTGCAGCTCCAACAACCACAGCAGTTCCAACAACAACCACTGCAGCTCCAACAACCACAGCAGCTCCAACAACAACCACTGCAGCTCCAACAACAACAGCTGCTCCTACCACAACCACTGCAGCTCCAACAACAACAGCTTCTCCTACCACAACCACTGCAGCTCCAACAACAACCACTGCAGCTCCAACAACAACCACTGCTGCTCCAACAACAACCATAGCTGCTCCAACAACAACCACTGCAGCTCCAACAACAACAGCTGCTCCTACCACAACCACTGCAGTTCCAACAACAACCACTGCAGCTCCAACAACAACCACTGCATCTCCAACAACAACCACTGCAGCTCCAACAACAACAGCTGCTCCTACAACAACCACTGCAGCTCCAACAACAATCACAGCTGCTCCACCAACAACCACTGCAGCTCCAACCACCACAGCAGCTCCAACAACTACCACATCAGCTCCAACAACAACCACTGCTGCTCCAACAACAACCACTGCAGCTCCAACAACCACTACAGCAGCTCCAACAACAACAACTGCAGCTCCAACAACCACTGCTGCTCCAACAACTACAGCAGCTCCAACAACAACCACTGCAGCTCCAACAACAACAGCTGCTCCTACCACAACCACTGCAGCTCCAACAACCACTGCTGCTCCAACAACTACCACTGCAGCTCCAACAACCACAGCAGCTCCAACAACAACCACTGTAGCTCCAACAACAACAGCAGCTCAAACAACAACCACTGCAGCTCCAACAACAACCACTGCAGCTCCAACAACAACAGCTGCTCCTACCACAACCACTGCAGCTCCAACAACAACAGCTTCTCCTACCACAACCACTGCAGCTCCAACAACAACCACTGCAGCTCCAACAACAACCACTGTTGCTCCAACAACAACCACAGCTGCTCCAACAACAACCACAGCAGCCCCAACTACAACCACAGCTGCTCCAACAACAACCACTGCAGCTCCAACAACCACAGCAGCTCCAACAACCACCGCAGTTCCAACAACAACAGCTGCTCCTACCACAACCACTGCAGCTCCAACAACAACCACTGCAGCTCCAACAACAACAACAGCTGCTCCAACAACAACTACAGCAGCCCCAACTACAACCACAGCTGCTCCAACAACAACCACTGCAGCTCCAACAAACACAGCAGCTCCAACAACAACCACTGCAGCTCCAACAAACACAGCAGCTCCAACAACAACCACTGCAGCTCCAACAACCACAGCAGCTCCAACAACAACCACTGCAGCTCCAACAACAACCACTGTTGCTCCAACAACAACCACAGCTGCTCCAACAACAACCACAGCAGCCCCAACAACAACCACAGCTGCTCCAACAACAACCACAGCTGCTCCAACAACAACCACTGCAGCTCCAACAACAACCACAGCAGCTCCAACAACCACAGCAGCTCCAACAACAACCACTGCAGCTCCAACAACCACAACATCTCCAACAACAACCGTTGCATCTCCAACAATATCAGCTGAGCGTGTTTATACGCTTGAAGTTATGTTGGTAAACGAAACCTTTACAGATGAACTCAATGACCCCAGCAGCGCTCCATACCAAGATCTTGAAAGAAGACTTGTAGGAAGAGTGAGTATATTTAAGATGTATTGCATTTTTCATGACTGCATCTGTGGTATCCATGAGTTATCAAAGAGGGTGATTTATATGATAAAATTGTGGTGAACTGAATCCTTTGTTTAATTTTTATTTGTGGAATGTTTGATCCTAGGAAAATTGTGGCTAAACCAACTGAAGGTCCTTACATCTTCCTGTTCTTTTTTTCAGTGTAATGGCATATACGGAAAACGATATGGTAACCGCTTTTCCAAATGCTCTGTGAGAGGTTTCAGGTAAAATCCCGTTTATCTGATTTTGGTTGATAGCATTTATTTATAAATTATATATGATTTTTACTTTTAAATGGACATGACATTTTTATATTTTAAGTCTCACTAGCAGCCAGCAACAGAATTACCTCATGTGTTGTCCCATTTGGTATCATTATACAGAGCTGTTCCAACACGAGCTGACGGAGTTGAAGCAAATCTTGCCATTGCTTTCAACCAGACTACTCCAACTGCAGACCTCCCACAGAATAGTGATGTTGCTCAAACTCTTGTTCAAGCTGCAAATGATGACAGTACCTTCGGCGTGAGCTTTAATCCTGAAGCAGTTTCAGTAGTAGGTAAGTAATCATCACTGACTATTTGTTGTAGGTTTGTGAATTTGACACCAGTGGCAGTTTTATATCAACTCTGATAAAGAAATATTCTTGGTCTGGGCAAAAATGATCATTAACTTACTTCTTTAAAATACATTTTTCATAGATGGTCCAGTTCCAGTTACAACTGTAGCACCTTCAACAGCAGCTCCTACCACTACAGCTCCATCCACTGCAGCTTCTGCCACTGCAGCTCCAGCCACTGCAGCTCCAGCCACTGCAGCTCCAGCCACTGCAGCACCTACTTCTGCGTCAGATACAGTTGTAATTGTGACTTTCAGATCTGTTCTCGCCACTTTCACAAATGATTTGCTGGACACATCATCCGCGGCTTTTCAGAGTCGATCTTCAATGATAAAGAGACAGGTATATACGCCTCAGACATCACAATCAAATCTTCCATACTCGATAAAACTAAAATGTATCTTATTTTCTGATCACAATGATCTCAATTAACACAGAGTGAGATGATCTAAGGCGAAATATTGCATTGAAATGTTTTTGAATATCTTTGTTTTTGTTTCTGCAGCTTGAACCTCGGTTTCAAAATGCATTCCGATCCTCGTTCAAGTTTTTGAACGTCTTCGCTTTCAGGTACTTTTTCACAATGACCAAGTTACAATTTTAGAATATTATCTTGAACTTGAATCTGACTAAATACTATTTTCCTCTCCCTCTGCAGAAATGGTTCAATCATCACTCATATGAACGCTGCATTTATTAGCACATTTGTTGCTAATGGCACTCAGATTGCAGAAGTTTTGTCTGATGCATCATCAACTGTAGTTGGCTTTGACATTGAAGGATCCTCTATTACCATCAACGGCATATGTAAGCAATATTTATGCTGCCTGATCAAAAATATATACAGTACATTTGCAAAACTGTTTATTCAACTAATGTGTTTTCATTTTCTCCTCATTTACAGCTTCAAGTGGAATAAGTCACAAGATCAGTCTCCTCACTGCATTGTGTCTGGTACCCTTGTCATGGCTACTGTCAAACCAGCAATAGCGTCAGCATTGATTACCATTTAAAAGAGAACAGGACTGCCATTACTGGTAAATATTCAAGATTGTCTACAACCTTGCTGTGGATGAACTCACCATAAATTAAACTTTGCACTGACCACTTACTAGTTATGACAGTGGATTAGATTTGTCTGTTGAAACTGAACGTGTGTACCTGGGAGGGTCCAGGACCCTGGGCCAAACAGAATGACTATATCTGGTCCACTGAATCATCTTTAGAATTATCAACAATACAATATAATATCACTTCTATTTAGCTCTGGGATATCAGAAAATGGTTGCACTATTTAAGAACAATTGTGTCTTGCTTTCCTGTGCACTGTAAATTATCTAGTGAGAGTTACTCATGCTGTCTCGTTGAGTCTTTTCTTGTTTGTTTGCCAAACAAGTCAAACCAGCCGCACTGAAAAGAAAACTGTAAAAATCACTCTCATTTCTGCCTGAATAGTACTCAAGTCTTTAGTTTGACACTAGCAGATAGAGAAATTGCTAATATTTCTGTATAAAGGTAACATACAAAGTGGATTTTGGTAAGATAGTCTTCATCTAAGTAAAGACTTGTACTTTTTACAAGTTTAACTATAACTTATAATGGTTTCAACCTGTCTGTATTCACAAATAAATGTAAAATTCAACAGGATTATTATAGAGAGAAACAATTTCTCTCAACTTTTTAAAGGAACACATCTTAAGCTGCACACCCCTTAACTAATGTATTCAATTATTTTTAAGTTATATCTATTTCAAAACAATGCACTGTCAACTTTCTTATTTATTCAGATTATATTTATGTAATACTGTATAGCTGTATTGTTTGAGACTTTTTGCTGTCTGTATTATACCTGTCAGAAAGTTTACAATGATCAGAATACAAACTCTTTGAAGAATTTAAATTGTCTCGTGTGATTTTTGAAATGTTGGTTTGTTTAAGAGTGTCTCAAGGTATCTATATGGTCAGTAGCTGTCATTTGAGCATATGTGATAAGCAATGCTTGTTATTTCATATAATCGATTTTAACAATAATGTCTTGCAGTCAGTCTGTTGCAGCCATCCTTGCGTCAGTTAAACCCCTTTGGATATAAGATTTTGTTTACTCAATACAAAACAGACATTTTGAGAGATGCGTGCATCAAAACTTCCATTTGGCATTTTTAAGCATATGTGTATGAGCATACAGAGAGTACATTTTTAATTGTAACTCTCAGTTTGTAAACTTTTTAGTGTAACCTTTAACTAATAGAAGTTAGGAATTTGCTCGTTTTACAGCAAGAGGAAAAGGAAATCTGTACAACAATCAAGAGCTGCTGCTTTTAGCTAGTCGTGAAACAGAGTCAAATGTATAGTGATATCTCTGTATGACCTACCAAAGAAGACCATCGGCAACAATACTGATTATTACTATGTTGTCCAACTAACTGCAGGACTAAAATAAATCAAAAACGTAATATTTGAATTTGCGACCACTTAAAAAAAGGAAATAAAAAAATTAGGCCTCTCCCAAAATAAATGGAGCACCAGTCAAAGAGTCATAGATTAATGTTACAGCACAAACATACCATAAAGTTAAATCCTGAATGTCTCTATAAGTCAGCCGTGTGATTGACTGGTGAACAGTCTAGGGTGTACCCCACCTCTCGAGCAATAACAACTATCATCGGCTCCAGCCCACCACAAACCTGAACAGGAAAAGCAGTATAGATAATGGATGGATGGATTATATAAGAACTAGTAGTAGTATTTTTATTATTATTGTGGTAACACTTCAAATTAAGTTCACAATAGTCACTAACTAGTTGATTATAACCATGCTAATTAGTATCATACTGGCTGCATATTAGTCATTATTAAGCACTTATTAGTACCGTATTCTATATGACCACAGTCGATAGCTAATAAGCCGTTAACTAAGAGTTTGCGCTCAATACCTGCCTCATACAGTAGACTGTAAATATTAATGGATGAAGCCTGAGTGGCGCCAGCCATCGGTTACAGCAGGGGGTTCCGGAAATCCTGTCACGGTTCAGGAAAAACAGAGAAATGGACCCAATTGCAGTAACCAAAAAGTAAAATATTTATTTTAAACAAAATGGCAAACAAAATGTAAAGAAGAAAGAAAGCCACGAGGAAACTACACCGGCGCACAAGGAAAAACTGACATCTGAAATGGACCAACAACTCACAACTAACAAACCACAATGAACTGACAACAAGAGCGAAAGGAACACTGAGACTCAGGCTGGATTGGATTCGGATTGTCCCTCCTATCCCCTTTCACTTTCCTCTTCGCGCATCTTAAAAACTTTCTGCTGTGCCTTCTTACCGGTGAAATAATCCTAATTACCAAAAGGTTGGCATTGAAATAAACGGAATATAGGCTTCTAGGCTACTTCACTTTGATTGTATTACAATATCAGCATAATGTTCATAGTTCACCTATGGGTTTAACATTGTTGAAAGTTGTTCAAGGCATATTATTGCAATAATCGTGCCTTATGGTCATTGTTAGTTTTCTTTCCTTTTTTTTTTTTATTAACAATGTTTTATATTACAATTTTTCGTAGGAATCAACATCAAATAACAGCAAGGCATCTACACTAAACATTGTACAAGAATGTATAAAAGCAATGTTCACCTTCTTCACACACAAAATTAAAATGAAGAAATGCATCAAATAAATACAAAGGCACTAACAAATTATAAGTCAAATTAATAGATAAACCAAATTCTGTCCACATTTCTGCAGATCTCAGTCCATACAGGGTCATCGTTAGTTTTCGTAAACGGTCGGATGCGCAAATCGCTTTAAATATTTCGGCTGCAAGAAATTGTGAGACGGCATTATCTCTTCTCCTTTCGTAAAGGATGGTCCTGTGTACCCTATGCTAAATGAGGTTATAAAGGAAGCATTGACGCACCTTTCCTTAGCTTTTAGAGAATTCGAACGGCTCTGATCACTTGGATGCTTCCGGGTCATTTCACTCAGTTAGGAACCCTTCCTAAGCAAATAAAATAATTTGAATGCACCCTAAATACACAGGCAATCAAACACAGGTGAGACAAACAACACAGGTGAAGACAATGAGGGTAATCAAAACTGAGGGAAACACTAAAGACAAGATTCACAGAGGGAAAAAGAAACTACAAAGTACAACTGGAAACACTAACGACACAGAGAACTCAATTTAACAATAACAGTACACACTAGTACAAAGAAACACAAGTATAGGAAATTACAAAATAAAAACACTAAAGACTAAACTAGGAAACATTAAGATAAAGAAACACAAAAGGGAACCAGGCAACACCAGGGAAGAATGAGAACTAAAACAAGAAAATCTAAACTCTGAAAATATACAAAACCAATTAAGACCAAATCATGTCAAATCCTGTCTCAGCCTTGTCATGACTGGAAACAGGAGGAGGACCCAAGTGCAGATGAGGTGTCTTAGTAACTGGGACAAAGGTTACGACTGCTCTCTCTATGTGCATAATGTTGACTTGGAAAGGAGAGGTACCCCCACATTGGAATGTGGGCATTGGGGCCTCTATGTCCAGATAAGTTACTGACATGTGTAAGGAGAGAGCGGTTCTGGCCCCATAATAGGAAACAGATGTGTTTACGCTGTCGTTTATAAAAGTAGATGCTCTCCCTTGGTTCGAGAGAGATGATTTCAGCTTCTGTCTCTCACAGGCTATCCATGGCAAGCCTGTTTCTGATGCTGTACTTTTGTTGTAAATAAACTTATTATTGTAACTAAGTCAGTGTCAACGGAGATTTCTTCATCATCAACACATCATCCATGTCCAGAAGAGAGAAACAACAAATTGGCGTTGTCGGCAGGATCAGTTGGGGCCTTCTGCAGTTCCACAGCCTCTACAGTTTCAGTGCTTCAGGTGAGTGAAAAACACATGTTGGAGTGCTGATTGTTAAACTGGGATGGTTGTGCCTGCTCTGTGGCCTCACTGTCAAAGAGCTGGAAATAAGAATATTACATGATGTGTGGATTTTGAAGTGATTTTCCATCCAAATTGGGGTTCATCACTAACAGGGTACATTGGGGTTTAAGAGGCTACATCGGGGTTTATACATTGGGGTTTACGGGAAAATTGGGGTTTCACTACATCAGGGTTTATAACATTGGGGTTTAGGGTACATCGGGGTTTATAATGTAACGGGAAATAATGTTACATTGGGGTTTACAGGGAAATACATTGGGGTTTACAGGGGAATAAGAGGGTCAATCATTATAATGTATCATTATAATGTAGCGGGAAATTTAAGAACAGGGAATTAAGAGGGTCAATCATTATAATGTATCATTATAATGTAGCGGGAAATTTAAGAACAGGGAATAAGAGGGTCAATCATTATAATGTATCATTATAATGTAACGGGAATGTAAAAGAGACTGTACTTTAAGGAGATGTGTGTGTGTGAGAGTGCTGTGGAATGTGTGTGCGCTGCTGGTCAGATTGCACTGTGTGTGTGTGCTAATGGTGATTTATGTGTGTGTAGAGGCCTGTGTAATGTTCTTTTTATGTGTAATTGATAATGAGAAATAGATGTATTATTAAATAGAAATATACAGGTGCATCTCAATAAATTAGAATACCATGGAAAAGTTAATTTATTTTAGTAATTCATTTAAAAGTGAAACTCGTATATACAGTATATTGTGGATTAATTGCACACAAAGTGAAATATTTCAAGCCTTTATTTGTTTTAATCTTGATGATTATGGCTTACAGCTCATGAAAACCCCAAAATCAGTATCTCAGAAAATTAGAATATTGTGGAAAAAAACAATATTGTAGACTCAAGATGTCACACTCTAATCAGCTAATTAACTCAAAACACCTGCAAAGGTTTCCTGAGCCTTTAAATAGTCTCTCAATCTGGTTCAGTATTCTTCACAATCATGGGGAGACTGCTGACTTGACAGTTGTGCAGAAGACAGTCATTGACGCCCATCCACAAGGAGGGTAAGACTCAAAAGATCATTGCTAAAGAAGCTGGCTGTTCAGAATGCTGTATCCAAGCTTATTCATAGAAAGTTGAGTGGAAGGAAAAAGTGTGGTAGGAAGAGGTGGACAAGCAACAGGGATAACCACAGCCTTGAAAGGATTGTCAAGCGAAGGCCATTCAAAAATTTGGGGGAGCTTCACAAGGAGTGGACTGAGGCAGGAGTCAGTGCATCAAGAGCCACCACGCACAGACGTATCCAGGACATGGGCTACAACTGTCGCATTCCTCGTGTCAAGCCACTCCTGAACCAGAGACAACGTCAGAAGCGTCTTACCTGGGCTAAGGAGAAAAAGAAGTGGTCTGTCGCTCAGTGGTCCAAAGTTCTCTTTTCAGATTAAAGTAAATTTTGCATTTCATTTGGAAATCAAGGTCCCAGAGTCTGGAGGAAGAGTGGAGAGGCACAGGATCCAAGTTGCTTGAAGTCCAGTGTGAAGTTTCCACAGTCAATGATGATTTGGGGAGCCATGTCATCTTCTGGTGTTGGTCCATTGTGTTTTATCAAGTCCAAAGTCAACGCATCCGTCTACCAGGAAATTTTAGAGCTCTTCATGATTCCCTCTGCTGACAAGCTTTATGGAGATGCTGATTTCATCTTCCAGCAGGACTTGGCACCTGCTCACACTGCCAAAAGTAAAAATACCTGGTTTAATGACCATGGGATTACTGTGCTAGATTGGCCAGCAAACTAACCTGACCTAAACCCCATAGAAAATGTAGGGGGGTATTGTCAAGAGGAAAATGAGAGACACGAGACCCAACAATGCAGACGAGCTGAAGGCCGCTATCGAAGCAACCTGGGCTTCCATAACACCTCAGCAGTGCCACAGGCTGATCGACTCCATGCCACGCCGCATTGATGCAGTAATTCATGCAAAATGAGCCCCAACCAAGTACTGAGTGCATATACAAGAACATTCTTTTCAGAAGGCCAACATTTGTGTACTAAAAATCTTTTTTTTTACTGGTCTTAGGTAATATTCTAATTTTCTGAGATACTGATTTTGGGGTTTTCATGAGCTGTAAGCCATAATCATCAAGATTAAAACAAATAAAGGCTTGAAATATTTCACTTTGTGTGCAATTAATCCACATTATATATACGAGTTTCACTTTTAAATGAATTACTAAAATAAATGAACTTTTCCACGATATTCTAATTTATTGAGATGCACCTGTATATAGCAGACGATTGTTTAAGGGAGATTTGATAAACTCATAAGAAGAGACATTTTTGCCTCTTCAGTGTTAAAGATAAATAAAATACCTATGAGCCCTTTGTTTCAGGGGACATTTATATATTTGATATAATAAAACTATGAGCCCTTAGAGGACGTTTATTTCATCTAATAAATACCTATAAGCCTAATAGTAGGACTTTTATACATTTGACAATAAAATATAAGCCTTTGTTGAGTTTAAGGAGGAGTGGAGAGATCAGCGAGGACAGTATGTTTACACAGGCATGTACACATTCAGATGAGAGAATAAAGAGAAGAGAACATTTCCTAATGAAGTTTAAAACTGAAAAATGAATTGTGATTTTGCAGAATTTGAGGAGTGTTTTGGGTTTGCTGATTGGTGTGTAGATTCTCTCTCTTTCTTTGTCTGTCTGTTTGTGTGTATGTGTGAGAGCACATTATGATGTGAATTTGGCTGTTAAAAATAACGTATAGTCTCATTTTAAATGCATTTTGTATTTTGGCTGTTGATTGGAAGAATACTGCTCTGGCATTGGTGTGAGTTAGTTGACTTTGTGCATTGCTGCGCTGAATTGATCCGACTTTTAAAGGGGAGCTTAGAGAGGATGTTCACTCTCTGACGGCCAGTCTATACTGGAAGTTCTTGTTAAATTTAAAGAGGTGGAGCTAGAGGTAGTACTTTAAATAGATTGACAAGCTCCTCCAGAGGAGAGGAGAGGGAGCCCTCCCTCCTTTCTTTTCTCTCTGTAAGACTGAGAGAGGGAGACAATGAATGAATAAATAGATAACAATGAATTGAAGAGTAAATCAGATTGAATTATATACTTTTGAGGATAAAAATGCATTGTATAAATAAAATTAAGTATTGATCAATTTAAAGTGCATGAGAAATGAGGAAGCTATCTGTGCTCGATAGTAGTTTCATGCACCTCCAGGCCCCATGAAAAGATCTAACATTAGGTTCCTATTACACCCAAACTAACCCATGAGAATTTTTATATCCATACCTCGATCATGTAAATGATCCATTTGGACTTTAGAGCACTAGCATTATTGATTAGATAATTAAATAAAAAATTCTACTGACATTAATGATTAATTGTAAACATACAATAAATGTGAATGAGATGCTGACACTTGTCCACATGACTGCATTATAATTTGTCTCACCTGAAGTTCAAAATATTGCTTTTGCATAAAAGAAGCAATTTCAGTTTTAATGCTAGAAAAAACATTGATGTTATTTGAATTTACAGTTTACAATGAATCTGTTGATATCAAAGATGTTACTGTAGCTCGCTGAGAAAGGCGCTAAATGTCGCTCCAAAGATGACTCTTTCTTACCACGAGGTAATATCTTTATCAAATAGGGTCGTATGAAATCGTATCTATGAAGGAGATTAATAACAGACATGTATACAAAAAACATAGATATGAACTAAACGATGTTCTTGGCTGTATTCCTCTAACAGCTGATTTAATCTGCAGCCTGCAAAACCATTCACTCTCACTCTTGACTGGACTCAATCCAGTTGACAGCCGCAGGCAGACTAAACCATTTTACACATTCCATTCAGGTCATTATGGGCCCCCCCCTCCGCACTGGAGCCTTAGGCAGTCAGTCCCACTTTCCCCCATTAAGACGCCCCTGGAGAAAACTCTTGCATTAAAGACAGCTGTTAAGACAGATGAAAATGACAGTGTCGTGTAGTATTGACAGATAATGTGTGCATGTTTCACTAAATTGTTGTTGTATTGTGTATAAGAATTTGGAGTGATTCTAAGACACTGAACATTTGTTTTGTTTCTTCTTGTCTCCTATCTTTACTATGAGAACTGGAGGAAAAGCAAAGGAGATGGAATATTTCTGAAGAAGACACCTGGCAGTGTTTCATAGACACTGGAGCTTGCGGATGACAACACATAGAGATCCTGAATCCAGCCTGATCAAGGCCAGTGAGGTTTTATCCACAAACTCTTTCAACAAACACCTGCATTTATCTATATGTGTAAACATTCATTTATAGCCAACATGTCTGATACATGCTTAGTTTGTTTTCACATATAGTCTTACTTCTTTATATATACACTATATTGCCAAAAGTATTCACTCACACATCCAAATAATTGAAATCAGTTGTTCCAATCACTTCCATGGCCACAGGTGTATAAAATCAAGCACCAAGGCATGCAGTCTGTTTCTACAAACATTTGTGAAAGACAGGGTCGCTCTCAGGAGCTCAGTGAATTCCAGCGTGGTACTGTGATAGGATGCCACCTGTGCAACATGTCCAGTCGTGAAATTTCCTCGCTCTTAAATATTCCACAGTCAACTGTCAGTGGTATTATAACAAAGTGGAAGCGATTGGGAACGACAGCAACTCTGCCACGAAGTGGTAAGCAACGTAAAAAGACGGGCGGGGTCAGGGGATGCTGAGGCGCATAGTGCGCAGAGGTCGCCAACTTTCTGCAGAGTCAATCGCTACAGACCTCCAAACTTCATGTTGCCTTCAGATTAGCTCAAGAACAGTGCATAGAGAGCTTCATGGAATGGGTTTCCATGGCCGAGCAGCTGCATCCAAGCCATACATCACCAACTACAAGGCAAAGCGTCGGGTGCAGTGGTCTAAAGCACGCTCCCACTGGACTCTAGAGCAGTGGAGACGCGTTCTCTGGAGTGACGAATCGCGCTTCACCATCTGGCGATCTGATGGACGGGTCTGGGTTTGGCAGTTGCCAGGAGAACGGTACTTGTCTGACTGCATTGTGCCAAGTGTAAAGTTTGGTGGAGGGGGGATCATGCTGTGGGGTTGTTTTTCAGGAGCTGGGCTTGGCCCCTTAGTTCCAGTGAAAGGAACTCTGAATGCTTCAGGATACCAAGAGATTTTGGACAATTCCATGCCCCCAACTTTGTGGGATAAGTTTGGGGATGGCCCCTTCCTGTTCCATCATGACTGTGCACCAGTGCACAAAGCAAGGTCCATAAAGACATGGATGAGAGAGTTTTGTGTGGATGGACTTGACTGGCCTGCACAGACTCCTGACCTCAACCCGATAGAACACCTTTGGGATGAATTAGAGCGGAGGCTGAGAGCCAGGCCTTTTCGTCCAACATCAGTGTGTGACCTCACAAATGCGTTTCTGGAAGAATGGTCAAAAATTCCCATAAACACACTCCTAAACCTTGTGGACAGCCTTCCCAGAAAAGTTGAAGCTGTTATAGCTGCAAAGGGGTGACCGACGTCATATTAAACCCTATAGATTAAGAATGGGATGTCACCTAAGTTGATATGCGAGTCAAGGCAGGTGAGCGAATACTTTTGGCAATATAGTGTATATTACATTGCAATTATTTAGGAGGGAATCTTGGCAACAGACTGACTAATTGAAGCATTTGGTTAATTAATGGAGTATTGGTGATTTGATTGATCATTTGAGGAAAAGTTAATTTGATTTAAAAAGCTGTTGAGTGCTGTGAATGCTGGTTTCATTGTCTGAGTATGGTCTAGTTTGATGTGGGCTGTTTTGGGATGAAACATTGACATTAATTTAAGAATTAAGGGTTTAAGAAAACAGATGATTCTCCGATACAGCATCATGCTCAGATAATGAAATTGTTGCATGCACTGATGAAGCTGAAAAGAATTAGCAGTAACTAAATGTGCGGAACACAAAAATGGACATGTAAAGGGTCACACAAGGTAACACAGTGACTGATGTTGCCTCAAAGGCAGCTATAGGAGCAAACAAATTTGGCGAGGTTCTTCTGATCACCCATGAGGTGGACTTGGAAGATAAAATTACGCTCAGAGATGTGGTCTCGATGCAAGAAGCTGCTTCTGTAATGGATAAACAATTATGGATGGACCGAGGGCAGAGGTGTAAAGAAATTAATTACATTAACTCACGTTACTGTAATTGAGTAGTTTTTTGTGTACTTGTACTTTTTGAAGTAGTTTTTAAAATCTGTACTTTTATTTAGGTTTTCTGTTAAGTATTATAATTTGCTGCATTTTAAGTCACATCTGTTACTGAGTAAAAATAGGCCTACTTTGAATGATTTACGTCATCGCATCAGAGTAACAAGAGGCAGAGAGAACCTTTTCTTGGCACGTTGCACCTTAAGTTAATGCAAGGGGGGATAAGCACCTCCATCACAGTGGGTCTACCTGCTGAAGGTGTGTTCAAACTGATGTCTCCTTGTTTTATTGCCTAAGTCCAAGATGATTAAAAGAAGTTGGCTGTGGCTCTGACTCAAAGCTCAGAGTGATAAACACATTTAATTCCAGAAAGCTTTTCACAATAAAAGTCCCGTATTGCCATATCTTTGATATGATTTTTTTTTTAAGCAGACATATCAGGAAGTTGGGTGTTATAAGCTGTAGCAATTTAACACATCTCAGATGTGTGAAAATGAAAACTTCAAACCAAACAGATTCAGTTGAAGCTTCAGTGTAGCCTGCTGAGAGGTGAACACACAGTTCCCTTAGTAAAACATGTAATACAAACTGAAACAGGCTGATTTAAAACACTAGATGGATTAACTTTAATCTCAGGTTTAGTTTCAGCTAAATCAGCCTTTGAGGACACAGCTGCATTTGAGACGGAGCAGCCTCAGAATAATCAAACTAAAAACATTCAAATACTTTTTTACACTGTTTATGAGTGAGACAAAGACCCTGTCACTATTTTCTTAAATAGTTGAAACATTTCTCTTCATAAAACAGATGATTATCTTCTTTATAAGGAAACAGGAAAACTAATGGAGAAGGTTAACACACCTTCTCACATACTGCAACAGCAAAGAAACCCCCACCTTATGAGAAAGAGGTGAAGTTCACTGATGTTTATCTTCAGCTCCCAGTGATCAGACAGGAAGACAACTATTACATCACAGATAGATGGCAAATCAAAGAGAAAGGAAAGGCTGAAACAACTATGAAAATGTACCTGAGGTCTATCTTCATATTTTGTTTTTGTAAATGGGGTACAAAAGAAAATGTTTACAGGATACATCTTTGTAAAGATTTGTCTTTAATTAAAAGAAAAAACTTTGAGATTTAAATCCTCTCGTTCTTTTTGCAGCACAGACGACATGCGTTGTTAAAGATAAATAAATAAATGAATAAGTAACTTGTGACTTTTACTTAAAGTACATTTTCGGCGAGATATTTTTTTACTTTTTGAGTACATTTTAAACTGATACTTCTATTTGTACTTCAGTAACATTTTATTAAAGGAACAGTACTTTTACTGGTGTAGAATATTTTGGTACTCTTTACACCTCTGACTGAGGGGCCACTCAAGATTCTATTGGCCTGTGGTGAAATCATGAAGGACTGTTGGTAGTACCCCCAGACCTGCTAGTTCATGAAGCACATGGTAGCCCATGTGCAAGGGGGGAGGTAAGAAGAAAGATTACGAAAGAATATAGTTTTTGGGTATCATACTTTTTTGAGCAAATTGATTATGTAATAATCAGGTGTACTTTCTGTCTAAACAACAATATTAGGAGGGCTGTGATGGTTCCTCCTGGTCACATTCCAACGCAGACAGGTCCTATGTGTGAGTTAGTTGTGGATTTTGCTGACATGATAAGACCGGTCGGAGGTAAACGATATATGCTAGTCGTTGTGGATAGATTTTCAAGGCTTGAGGCATATCCAACCAAGCGAAAAGTTGCTCAGTCTGTTGTTAAGTTTTTGTGCCATGAGGTCATAAGCAGGTGAAGACTTCCAGACTCCATATCCTCAGATAATGGAAAAGAGTTTGTGAATAAAACAGTAAAATTAATTCAGCAAAAAATTGAAAATTAGAAAACGTCTAGGAGCTGTTTATCATCTGCAAAGCCAAGGTGTTTGTAAAAAATAAATAAACAATAAATAAATAAAAATAATAATAAAATAAAATAATGAATGAATGGTGTGTTAAAAAACGGAATTGTTAAAATCTGCCAACACACAGGTCTGAATTGGGTAGAGACACTTCTATTGGTGTTAATGGTGTGTCGTTCAAGCGGGCTCCGTGATTTGCGCATGACACCCCATGAGTTAGCTAGGGGTAGACAGATGCCAACACCTTGTTTGTGTTAAAGCGCCAGCAGAAGAGGCGCCACGATCATAAAACCAAGATGTTGATAGCTTAAGAGAGCCAACAGCAGCTGCAGAAACAGCAGAGGTTCATGAGGACCTCCAAGGTCAAGACCCAGAAAAAGGGATTGACTATGCTGTGGGTGTGCATGATGATTTTGAGCACACTTTTGATGATGTCAGGGATGACTTGTCAGCCCATGAGCAAGAAAGACGATTTGATGACGTTGATTTACAACATGTCCCAGAAACAACAGAGTCCATTTCCCGAGAGTGTGAGTGTTAGAGACTCCAGAGGGCTGTGATGCCTCTCCAGGAAAATCCACAGACCCAGTTGGACCAAGGAGTCCAAGGCCAATTCGAAGAAAGGTTAGACCAAAACATTACGAGAATTAGATTAGAAGTGACATTGGGAAAGTCAATCCAGCTCCCATGTCAGTGTACAACAGACAGTAATGGAACGGGGGAAGTACAAGTCCAGTGGGAAGATAGTCACGGTGAGGTTATTGATTTATCGGGGACATCACCACTAGAAAAGTATATGTTGCTTAATGATCAAAGACGAATAAAGATTGAGGGAGACTGTAGTCTTTATCTACGTCGATCCCAGGTTGAAGATCAAGGTGACTATAAGTGTTAATATTTTGATCCAAAATTAGTAAACATGAGAGAGTATAGTGTGCAGTCAGGGTTAGGCTATAGAAATAGTATTGTGACTCTTGTGGTACTAAATGAAAGTAAACAAGTAGAACAATTGACAACTAATATATCAACTCTCCCGCAAACTGAGAAAAGGAATCAGACATCCACTTTTTCAACTCTTAAGGTTACTAATGACACAGACATATTGCGTTTAACTACAGCTGCGCCTCGAATGATTTCTACAACTCAAATTCCTGTGAATATTGTAAGAGCTACATTAGGAAATCCAGTTTACCTTCCATATAAATGTGGAAAATTGAATAATGATGGTAATAATCCTCCTATCTGGAAGAATGTTCGTGGTGAAGACATAGTGTTAACAGGACCTGGTGCTAATAGTGTGCCTCATGATCAGAAAAAGTATATTTTGTATAATGACATAAGGTGGTTTAGAGTTGCAGATGATTGTTCACTTATCTTAAATAATGTTACATGGGAAGATCAAGGAGAATATACCTGCACTTATTTGGATCCAGAGTTTAAATTTGTACCGTATCACAATTATTCAATAGAAGGATATAGGACTTTTAAAATAAAGCTTGCGGTTAGAGGCCTGGTTCCTATTGAAGCAATTACGGTTGCTACAGAGGTACGAAAACAACTAGCCACCCCGAGACTGACTGATGTAAAGATGACAACTACTACTATAGCTCAGAGTCTAACTAGTAGTATTAACATATCAACTTCTGTTACTACTCTAGCTACGACTTTGGTAGGAAAGAATGTTACAACAACGATGATGACAACTTCTACTTCTGTTACTCCTAGTAATCTTACACGTGAGGTTGTGAAGATGGGATCCATTACTAATAACACAATGACAACTTTCTCGGTGTCTACTAAATCTGTAGGTAGGACGTTGACAGCTGTCACTACATCTCCAGCATTTACAAAGTTGGTAAATATAACTCAGAAGCATATGTTAGAGTTGGAAGCTAGTTTGAATAATAGCATAGAAAAATTGGAAATTAGAGAACCAATTGATAAACAGATTGATATGGAGTCAGCTGAAGCAGTTCAGATGACTATGTTAAATGAAGTTGATGAATTTATAGATGCTGATTGGACATCAGAAGACATGACTAACCGTCTTCATGCATTAGAGAAGCGAGAAACTCAATGGAAAGCATATGGGTTTGATTCCTCTATGTTGCAAATTGCGGGCACATGGCCTTTAATTCTAGAGACGGTACCGGAACCTTTAACTTCTGAATGTCAAAATGATGCGTTATCATGGCTGCTATTTAGACAACAAGCGGAAAGGAAGTTTTTGATGGCCTTGTCGGTGCATCTATTTAAGCCTAGATGTGTTTGTTTTTGGTTGAGGAACTTAAAATATATAAATCTTCTTGATCAGTATGAAGATATTATGACAGCATTCCTGATGTGATGCAATTTGGACAACATAGTAAAAGGACTGTTGACAACACATATACAGTGACTTTTCATGCACCACAGCGTAAACAGAGTAAAACTTTAAGTGTAAAGAATCAAACTTTACCGGGTAATTTTACCATAGGAACATTTAAAGACATCTGGTGGATTTGTGGTAATAAGGCGCACTTATTTCTACCTTATAGTTGGGTTGGATGTTGTTATATGTCACAGTTGAAACTTCCGTATGATAGTTTTGTTCTACAGCAGGGACAAGAGCCTGATAATGTTAACTCTACAGAGAGCTCTGGAAGTAGGAAGAAAAGAGTTGGCAGAATTTCATAATTTGGAGGCTTATCATTGGAGAATAAGTTTGGGAGAAAACACTCAAATGCCGCTACTGAGGGGTAATTGTCAAGGCTGGTGAAAACAGGGAACTGGACCCAATTGCAGATGAACGGAAAAAATGAATTATTAAACTAAAAAGGCAAAGCAAAACCTTACTATTCAAAAACAGAGTCCAAAAGGTGACATACAGGTCACAAGGAAAACACTGGTAAGACAAGGGGAAACTCTGACCTACACACACTGACATACGACAATGAACTGACATAGAAGGGAAGACACACAGAGACTAAATACACAGGGTAATCAACACAGGTGAGACCAACAAGACACAGGTGAGGGCAATCAGGACTGAGGACAACACAGAGAGGCAGGAATTAACACAAAACAGAGAGACACAAGGAGAATAAATTACAAAATAAAACAGGAAACACTAAAGACTAAACGAACACTATAGGAAACATTCATTTAAAGAAACACAAGGGAAACAACACCAGGGAAGAATGAGAACTAAATCAATATAAAGAAATCTAAACTCTGAAATATACAACAGACCAAATCATGACAGTAATGACCTAAAGATGAGGAGAGTATAAAGCTAGTAGAAAAATATCCATTTTTGAATGTCTGACTTCATGATACACTCACCATCATTTTGAATGGGGAGTGCATGGATAAAGGGGGGAAATGGACTATGTTAATTATGTATACAGTATGATAATCATGTATGTTAATCATGTATTAGAATAATCTGAAAGTGTGATAAAAATGAATATATACTTTTGTTGTTTGTGTTTTTGCAAGATACTGGTTTGTGATTTTTCTTCCTAGGACAGTGATTGGTGACCAATGTCAGGGTGGTTGACTGTCCAGAGATCTTACAGCCTACACTCAAATTTTGGGCAAACTTAGATGAAAATGGACAGAGGACCCTGAACGAGAACATCATGATGAAGGGTTTTCAATTGAACAATCATTAAAGTTTTATTACAGTGGAAGCTAAAGAGCAATAGATTAATGTATAAGAATGTTTACTGTATGTTTTTATAGCATTGGATTTTGTTTAATACAAGATAACTTGTATTATTGATGAATATTCTGTATCTTTTACTCTATACTAGATGTTTTTAGTAAAATATATAACTTTAGTTTAGTATTGAAGTTTTCTGGAACTGTATACAATGTTTATATTGGGACCTCAGGTGTTTTATTCTTTTCTCGATCCTTAGGGAAAGAGATTTTTAGGAAGGGGGAGGTCCTTTGAAGGGTTCGATGGGTCGACCAGCCCGACTTTGGACATTTTTGATTTTATTTCTGAGGTTGTAAATGTATGCATTTATATAATCCTATAAAGGTTTCAGAACTATTCTTTTTGATTGGCTTGGAGTACCTTATGTGGTTGCCTGGGGCAGAGGGACCGTGAGAGAGTTTTCCCTAGATTGATTGATGGTTATCAGAAAGAAAGCTGTCCTGACAGGTTTTTCACTCTCACACTCCATAAATTTGTATATTGTTAAGATTAAGCATGAACAGAAGGGTATATCATAAGCATTCTGTGTGATTTCTATGAGGCAAATTAATATCATTATTGCATTATGTTTCTCTGTTTCGAGACTTTAGTCCCGAAGGGGGGAATATGAGGTGTCTTAGTAATTGGGACAAAGGTTACGACTGCTCTCTCTATGTGCATAATGTTGACTTGGAAAGGAGAGGTACCCCCACATTGGAATGTGGGCATTGGGGCCTCTATGTCCAGATAAGTTACTGACATGTGTAAGGAGAGAGCGGTTCTGGCCCCATAATAGGAAACAGATGTGTTTACGCTGTCGTTTATAAAAGTAGATGCTCTCCCTTGGTTCGAGAGAGATGATTTCGGCTTCTGTCTCTCACAGGCTATCCATGGCAAGCCTGTTTCTGATGCTGTACTTTTGTTGTAAATAAACTTATTATTGTAACTAAGTCAGTGTCAACGGAGATTTCTTCATCATCAACACATCATCCATGTCCAGAAGAGAGAAACAACACAGATGAATAAAAGATTTATTTAAACTAAAAGGCAAAAGGCAAAACTTATTAAATCAAAAACGAAGTCCAAAAGGTGAAACACAGGTCACAAGGGAAAGACACGGGGAAACTCTGACCTACACACACCGACATACGACAATGAACTGACACAGAGGGGAAGAAACACAGAGACTAAATAGACAGGGGGTAATCAGACACAGGTGAGACTAATGACACAGGTGAAACTAACAAGACACAGGTGAGGACAATCAGGGCAAACAGGACTGAGGGGAAACACAGAGACTGGAGTAAAGACAACACTGGGGACTACTATAATCTAAATCATGAAACACAGAGAACTGAAGAAAGTAACAAAACACAGAGAGACACAAGGAGAAGAAATACAAAGATAGAACTTAAAACATGAAACCTAAACTCTGAAATACAAAACTAAAGACCAAACCCATGACAAGCCTAACTTTCAGTCAGCCTACAACAGGCTAAGAGCTGGAGCTGAGGCGGGTTTTAAGCCCTATGTCAAACCATTACATTGCATCCACCTGTCAGTCATGTCAGCTACGCGCCTAACTATGGATAACCTAATATTAATAACATCAAACCAGAGCCGTTTAAAGCAAAAAAAATCACCTACTGTACAGTGTGTGCCCATGATGTTAATTAATCAGACCGATTGAGTTTTTTGTTACAGGCTGTAAACATGTTCATTTCTGCTCTAAAAACGGGATTTTTCGGCTGTGGTGTGTAGGCTATGTAGCTTCCGGGGCTCCGCAAGGCAGCCTCAAGCGGACACTCGACGAACTGCAGGATTTTGCACTTCCGCATTGGCTTCATTTTTCAAGACCGGAGGTTGCCGCTTCGAAAGCATATTAAGATCATAATTCATGTAGGCCTGCAACACTTCCCTAACTTAATATCAATAAGCAGCAGTTAGGAGGGTATTGAGTGCAAACTCTCAGTTAATGGCCTATTAGCTATCCACTACTATGGTCATTTTGAATAAGGTAGCCTATATTAGCGCTTAATAATGACTAATGAGCAGCCAGTATGCTAACTAGCATGCTAATCAGCCACTAATGGTGAATATTGTGACCTTAATTTAAAGTGTTACCATTATTATTATTATTATTATTATTATCATTACTATTATAACTAGTATGCCTATAGTTATTATAACAATATGTGAGCTACAAAAAACAAAACATACTAATCTACAAGTGTTGTACAGTTTTTAGTTCATCGCTTAATCTGATACCTACCCTGTGGCATCACTGGCATTAAAAAATAGAATTTATTAATCGTCAGTCTTTTTCTCAGAAAGATGCGTTGTATTAATTTAAGTATGTTTTAGAACGAGATAAAAACTCCTCACAGAGCTTTAAAAGAAATGAAGGTAGCCAAATGAAAATGATTAGTTGCAATTCCACAGTGACACTAAGCTTTAAATAAACTAATAATAATACACTGAAGTTGACCAGTTCACTTTTCATAAATTCCTGAACACTAAAGATTGATTGCCCAAGTGTTACACGTTGCTCTAACGAAACTAGCCTTATGTTTCACTGCTCTCTTGGTCTCATCGATGGAAAACATGAGGACAGGTTACTGTAGCCATGATGATCAGCCGAACCGGAAACGGAAAACGCATGGATTAGTGTGACTCTTAGTCTCTGACTGGTTGGCCACCCCTGGCCTAGTGGTTAGTTTGTGAGCTCCATGTACAGAGGCTACAGTCCTCAAAGCAAGGAGCACAGGTTTTAATGTGGCTTTTTTTTTCAAATGTCATTGACAACCACACAGAGAGAGGGAGGCTCTCTCTCTCTCTGATTTTCAACACTACTCACTGTCTTTTCTCTCCAAAAACAAAACTGTAAAAAAAAAAGAACTGGCCACACGTTCCAATTCAAGCATGAAGTTTAAAAAGAAACAGAAAAAAAATAAAGATAAATAAACAGTAAATACAGAAGATCTCCAATATTAGTTTTGAATTGAAGCTGCGACATAGAAAAATATCACTCACCCCACTTATGAAATAGCTTTATGATACTGAGGTGAACGTCCTAAAAATATCAAATTCATTAACAAATAGAAACCTTGTTAAATATCTGAAGTTTTAATCTTTTAATGTTTAATTTCTTCTTTCCTGCTTGTACTACTGAAGTAAGTTATGAAATCAAAATTCTAAATCAAACGTTTGATTATATTTGGGTATAAACGTTCAAGAAGCTGCTTGACTCTATTTAATGCAGTATTACTTGACATTAGCAGACATGTACCAAACACTGTTGCTATTTTAAGCTACAGTTTCGCAAAGATCATTGACTGTAAATTAGGCATTGGTCTTTCATCATTCTTTGGACAGAATAATGTTGTGTTTTTTAAATTTAAAAGCTTACTGCATGCTCCCCCTAATGAGCATCTGCAGTTGCTGTTTTTATGTCTATAGTACAATTATATGCTGAAGTGGTCAACAGCTAAATGTTGGAACAGCTAAACACAAGTGAAGCAATTTTATTTTGGTCTGTCTAAATTGTGATGTAATTGTGTTGTAGTAAAAAATGTTCCCCAACGACATCAAAGTAGATGAACCTTACTCGTCCAATACGGCAGAACTTGATAACAGTTATTGCTCTTTTTTGCATTATGTTTTAATAACCCATTCAAAAGAAATCTTTCATAATTTGTTTTTCATAACTTTCTGTCATACCGGTGGAACTTCTTTCTCACATAAGTGGAATACACCGGCAGATTGTGTCACAGGACAAAAGAAGGGAGTGTACCACAATATTGAGCCAAGTCAATGACAGGCTGTGTAATTAAAATGTGTAAATAGTCATGTGCCTTTGTTCACTGCAAAGGCGTCACAACATTTCAGAAATATTTAACACGTCAGAGACACGTAGTCATCTATTAGTCCTTTCTGATATATAAAGCCCTTAAAACATGATGGTTGTCACTCAGGTGAAAGGTTTAAAAATCTCAGCCGTGAACTGGACTAATTAAAGAAAAAAGTTTGATTCATCAGTTAAGACAGTAATCAGAGACAGAATAAAAAACTCTTTGTGGATCTTTTGTTTTGAGGTGAGTACATTTTCCATCTGTATCTAAGCTTTTGTACATGTTTGCACAATTATTGTTCAGACATTTTTAAAAAATCAAAAGTTATGGTTTGTACTTACCCTGTTGTAGCTCAAATTACACCAGAATACTTACATGAAATTCAATATAACGATTAAATACAACAGTGAGTACTTGACAATTTGAGAAATATAAAAATCTTCACTTTCACTCCTTGTTGCTAAAAGGACTGTCTTTCCACATACAGATCATTAGTTGGGAGTCTAGGGGGAATAACCTTTTACAGAAAATAAGACCCCATTCTCGTCCTGTGTCACAGTTTAGACAGGCTCCAAACAGACTTTGGGAATTTGAGTATCAGATTCCCTCAGATTATTTTTATTTTCACATAGTGTGTATTTATGTGTAAAATGCATCTTACCTCTTATTGAAGAACTGGTAGGTAGGCTAAAAAAAAAGACGCAAGACAGATTAAGAGATGCTGAGAAGTTGAAGAAACATGTTTTGTTTTTTTTGTGAATTAAATGTTGTCAAAAAAAGGTTTACATAATCTTCGATATTCTTACAAACTAACAATTTATTTTAAATTTGTGTTCCCATGGCTTAAATAAACTGAAATATGCATGTGTGAGGTATGTAATGTAGTGTTACTCTTCTAAAGTTGTAAGACTCTAGTCAAAAGACAAAGGTCAAATTTACCAGTTCTTTCAGAGTTTGAAGTCTGTGGTTAAGGAAAAGAATGATTACAAAGTAAGCATAACTTGCACTGTCATTTTAAGTTAAATTAAACCATTTAATTGTAAATGTTTTTATACATTGTAAGAAGAATGTAACAGTTTAATCAACAAGAGGCAATGGGAGGTATAAACAAAATGTCCTCTTGCCTAAAAGTGTTTTAATCCTTTAATCAATTCAGTCATTAGCAGGATCAATAACCTACAAAAAGTATTGTGTTAACTATCTGTTTGATTTCAAACAACATTCCAAAAAGTTTCAGAAGAAAAAAGTGAATTCAATTTATATTTTATTGCGGTTAGTAGCTATATTGTATTACGTATCTAACATTCCTTTGTAATGAATTTGATTCTGATTGTGATTCCATGAAAAACTTAACAAAAGAAATGATTCTACTAATGGATATCTGTTATACAGGGTTTTATTATGATAACCTTGTGATTAAGTTTCTGGATTGTTTGCAATGTTTCTTTTTGATAGACTCAGAAGAAGAGAAGATGGCTGTTCACAAGATGACATCATTTATTGTGATACTAACAGGTAAACTGAGTGTGATTTACTACCTGCATAGTAAATGGAATAAAAATAATAATTGAAGAGCCAAAAATCATAGCCTAGATTGATAATCTAGGGAGGAAACAGAGAGTAACCATTTCGCTTTATAAAATTCATGACAAAAGAAAATATCATTATTAGATATGGTAATAGAGCCCACACATGAAGAATAAAAAATTCAAATAGAAATTGTGTGATTTCTAATAAAAATGTATTCCATTTTTCAATATCAATAGCTCTATTAATATCGCAAGCAACAACCACAGCAGCACAAACTCCTACTACTGCAGCTCCAACACCAACCACTGCAGCTCCAACAACAACCACTGCTGCTCCAACAACAACCACAGCTGCTCCAACAACAACCACAGCTGCTCCAACAACAACCACTGCTGCTCCAACAACAACCACTGCAGCTCCAACAACAACCACAGCTGCTCCAACAACAACAACAGCTGCTCCAACAACAACCACTGCAGCTCCAACAACAACCACTGCAGCTCCAACAACAACAACCACAGCAGCTCCAACAACAACCACTGCAGCTCCAACAACAACCACAGCAGCTCCAACAACAACCACTGCAGCTCCAACAACAACCACTGCTGCTCCAACAACAACCACAGCTGCTCCAACAACAACCACTGCAGCTCCAACAACAACCACAGCTGCTCCAACAACAACCACTGCAGCTCCAACAACCACAGTCGCTCAAACAACAACCACAGCAGCTCCAACAACAACCACAGCAGCTCCAACAACAACCACAGCAGCTCCAACAACAACCACAGCAGCTCCAACAACAACCACAGCAGCTCCAACAACAACCACAGCAGCTCCAACAACAACCACTGCAGCTCCAACAACAACCACAGCTGCTCCAACAACAACCACAGCTGCTCCAACAACAACCACAGCTGCTCCAACAACAACCACAGCAGCTCCAACAACAACCACAGCAGCTCCAACAACAACCACAGCAGCTCCAACAACAACCACAGCAGCTCCAACAACCACAGTCGCTCCAACAACAACAACAGCAGCTCCAACAACAACCACTGCTGCTCCAACAACAACCACAGCTGCTCCAACAACAACCACAGCTGCTCCAACAACAACCACAGCTGCTCCAACAACAACCACTGCTGCTCCAACAACAACCACTGCAGCTCCAACAACAACCACTGCAGCTCCAACAACAACCACTGCAGCTCCAACAACAACCACAGCTGCTCCAACAACAACCACAGCTGCTCCAACAACAACCACTGCAGCTCCAACAACAACCACTGCAGCTCCAACAACCACAGCAGCTCCAACAACAACCACTGCAGCTCCAACAACAACCACTGCAGCTCCAACAACAACCACAGCAGCTCCAACAACAACCACTGCAGCTCCAACAACAACCACAGCAGCTCCAACAACAACCACTGCAGCTCCAACAACAACCACTGCTGCTCCAACAACAACCACTGCTGCTCCAACAACAACCACAGCAGCTCCAACAACAACCACTGCAGTTCCAACGACAACCACTGCTGTTCCAACAACAACCACAGCTGCTCCAACAACAACCACTGCTGCTCCAACAACAACCACTGCAGTTCCAACGACAACCACTGCTGTTCCAACAACAACCACAGCAGCTTCAACAACCACTACAGCAACTCCAACAACCACCACAGCTGTTCCAACAACAACCACTGCAGCTCCAACAACCACAGCAGCCCCAACAACAACCACTGCAGCTCCAACAACATCTGCTCCTACCACAACCACTGCTGCTCCAACAACAACCACAGCTGCTCCAACAACAACCACTGCAGCTCCAACAACCACAGCAGCTCCAACAACCACCACAACTGCTCCAACAACAACCACTGCAGCTCCAACAACAACCACTGCTGCTGCTCCAACAACAACCACTGCAGCTCCAACAACCACTACAACAGCTCCAACAACCACTACAGTAGCTCCAACAACCACAGCAGCCCCAACAACAACCACTGCAGCTCCAACAACAGCTGCTCCTACCACAACCACTGCTGCTCCAACAACAACCACAGCTGCTCCAACAACCACAGCAGCTCCAACAACAACCACTGTAGCTCCAACAACAACAGCTGCTCCTACCACAACCACTGCAGCTCCAACAACCACTGCTGCTCCAACAACAACTACAGCTGCTCCAACAATAACCACAACAGCCCCAACTACAACCACAGCTGCTCCAACAACAACCACAGCTGCTCCAACAACAACCACTGCAGCCCCAACTACAACCACTGCAGCTCCAACAACCACTGCTGCTCCAACAACAACCACAGCAGCCCCAACTACAACCACAGCTGCTCCAACAACAACCACTGCAGCTCCAACAACTACAGCAGTTCCAACAACAACCACTGCAGCTCCAACAACCACAGCAGCTCCAACAACAACCACTGCAGCTCCAACAACAACAGCTGCTCCTACCACAACCACTGCAGCTCCAACAACAACCACTGCAGCTCCAACAACAACAGCTTCTCCTACCACAACCACTGCAGCTCCAACAACAACCACTGCAGCTCCAACAACCACTGCTGCTCCAACAACAACTACAGCTGCTCCAACAACAACCACAGCAGCCCCAACTACAACCACAGCTGCTCCAACAACAACCACTGCAGCTCCAACAACCACAGCAGCTCCACCAACAACCACTGCAGCTCCAACAACAACCACTGTAGCTCCAACAACAACAGCTGCTCCTACCACAACCACTGCAGCTCCAACAACAACCACTGCAGCTCCAACAACCACTGCTGCTCCAACAACAACCACAGCAGCCCCAACTACAACCACAGCTGCTCCAACAACAACCACAGCAGTTCCAACAACAACCACTGCAGCTCCAACAACCACAGCAGCTCCAACAACAACAGCTGCTCCTACCACAACCACTGCAGCTCCAACAACAACCACTGCAGCTCCAACAACAACAGCTGCTCCTACCACAACCACTGCAGCTCCAACAACAACCACTGCAGCTCCAACAACAACCACAGCTGCTCCAACAACAACCACTGCTGCTGCTCCAACAACAACAACAGCTGCTCCAACAACAACCACTGCAGCTCCAACAACAACCACAGCTGCTCCAACAACAACCACAGCTGCTCCAACAACAACCACTGCAGCTCCAACAACAACCACTGCAGCTCCAACAACCACTGCTGCTCCAACAACAACAACAGCTGCTCCAACAACAACCACAGCAGCCCCAACTACAACCACAGGTGCTCCAACAACAACCACAGCAGCTCCAACAACCACAGCAGCCCCAACAACAACCACAGCTGCTCCAACAACAACCACAGCTGCTCCAACAACAACCACAGCAGCCCCAACTACAACCACAGCTGCTCCAACAACCACTGCAGCTCCAACAACAACCACAGCAGCTCCAACAACAACCACTGCAGCTCCAACAACAACCACAGCTGCTCCAACAACAACCACAGCTGCTCCAACAACAACCACAGCAGCCCCAACTACAACCACAGCTGCTCCAACAACCACTGCAGCTCCAACAACAACCACTGCAGCTCCAACAACAACCACTGCAGCTCCAACAACAACCACAGCAGCCCCAACTACAACCACAGCTGCACCAACAACAACCACTACAGCTCCAACAACCACAGCAGCTCCAACAACAACCACCGCTGCTCCAACAACAACCACTGAAGCTCCAACAACCACTGCTGCTCCAACAACAACCACAGCTGCTCCAACAACAACCACAGCAGCCCCAACTACAACCACAGCTGCTCCAACAACAACCACTGCAGCTCCAACAACCACAGCAGCTCCAACAACAACAGCTGCTCCTACCACAACCACTGCAGCTCCAACAACAACCACTGCAGCTCCAACAACAACAGCTGCTCCTACCACAACCACTGCAGCTCCAACAACAACCACTGCAGCTCCAACAACAACAGCTTCTCCTACCACAACCACTGCAGCTCCAACAACAACCACTGCAGCTCCAACAACCACTGCTGCTCCAACAACAACCACAGCTGCTCCAACAACAACCACAGCAGCCCCAATTACAACCACAGCTGCTCCAACAACAACCACTGCAGCTCCAACAACCACAGCAGCTCCACCAACAACCACTGCAGCTCCAACAACAACAACTGTAGCTCCAACAACAACAGCTGCTCCTACCACAACCACTGCAGCTCCAACAACAACCACTGCAGCTCCAACAACCACTGCAGCTCCAACAACAACCACTGCAGCTCCAACAACAACCACAGCAGCTCCAACAACAACCACTGCAGCTCCAACAACCACAGCAGCTCCAACAACAACCACTGCAGCTCCAACAACAACAGCTGCTCCAACAACAACCACTGCAGCTCCAACAACAACCACTGCAGCTCCAACAACAACAGCTTCTCCTACCACAACCACTGCAGCTCCAACAACAACCACTGCAGCTCCAACAACAACCACAGCTGCTCCAACAACCACTGCAGCTCCAACAACAACCACTGCAGCTCCAACAACAACCACTGCAGCTCCAACAACAACCACAGCTGCTCCAACAACAACCACAGCTGCTCCAACAACAACCACAGCTGCTCCAACAACAACCACTGCAGCTCCAACAACCACAGCAGCTCCAACAACAACCACCGCTGCTCCAACAACAACCACTGAAGCTCCAACAACCACTGCAGCTCCAACAACAACCACAGCTGCTCCAACAACAACCACAGCAGCCCCAACTACAACCACAGCTGCTCCAACAACCACAGCAGCTCCAACAACAACAGCTGCTCCTACCACAACCACTGCAGCTCCAACAACAACCACTGCAGCTCCAACAACAACAGCTGCTCCTACCACAACCACTGCAGCTCCAACAACAACCACTGCAGCTCCAACAACAACCACTGCTGCTCCAACAACAACAGCTGCTCCTACCACAACCACTGCAGCTCCAACAACAACCACTGCAGCTCCAACAACAACCACTGCAGCCCCAACTACAACCACAGCTGCTCCAACAACAACCACTGCAGCTCCAACAACCACAGCAGTTCCAACAACAACCACTGCAGCTCCAACAACCACAGCAGCTCCAACAACAACCACTGCAGCTCCAACAACAACAGCTGCTCCTACCACAACCACTGCAGCTCCAACAACAACCACTGCAGCTCCAACAACAACAGCTTCTCCTACCACAACCACTGCAGCTCCAACAACAACCACTGCAGCTCCAACAACCACTGCTGCTCCAACAACAACAACAGCTGCTCCAACAACAACCACAGCAGCCCCAACTACAACCACAGGTGCTCCAACAACAACCACAGCAGCTCCAACAACCACAGCAGCCCCAACAACAACCACAGCTGCTCCAACAACAACCACAGCTGCTCCAACAACAACCACAGCAGCCCCAACTACAACCACAGCTGCTCCAACAACCACTGCAGCTCCAACAACAACCACTGCAGCTCCAACAACAACCACTTCAGCTCCAACAACAACCACTGTTGCTCCAACAACAACCACAGCTGCTCCAACAACAACCACTGCAGCCCCAACTACAACCACAGCTGCACCAACAACAACCACTACAGCTCCAACAACCACTACAGCTCCAACAACCACAGCAGCTCCAACAACAACCACCGCTGCTCCAACAACAACCACTGAAGCTCCAACAACCACTGCTGCTACAATAACAACCACAGCTGCTCCAACAACAACCACAGCAGCCCCAACTACAACCACAGCTGCTCCAACAACAACCACTGCAGCTCCAACAACCACAGCAGCTCCAACAACAACAGCTGCTCCTACCACAACCACTGCAGCTCCAACAACAACCACTGCAGCTCCAACAACAACAGCTGCTCCTACCACAACCACTGCAGCTTCAACAACAACCACTGCAGCTCCAACAACCACTGCAGCTCCAACAACCACTGCAGGTCCAACAACAACCACTGCAGCTGCAACAACAACCACTGCAGCTCCAACAACCACTGCAGGTCCAACAACAACCACTGTAGCTCCAACAACAACAGCTGCTTCTACCACAACCCCTGCAGCTCCAACAACAACCACTGCAGCTCCAACAACAACAGCTGCTCCTACCACAACCACTGCAGCTCCAACAACAACCACTGCAGCTCCAACAACCACTGCTGCTCCAACAACAACTACAGCTGCTCCAACAACAACCACAGCAGCCCCAATTACAACCACAGCTGCTCCAACAACAACCACTGCAGCTCCAACAACCACAGCAGCTCCACCAACAACCACTGCAGCTCCAACAACAACAACTGTAGCTCCAACAACAACAGCTGCTCCTACCACAACCACTGCAGCTCCAACAACAACCACTGCAGCTCCAACAACCACTGCTGCTCCAACAACAACCACTGCTGCTCCAACAACAACCACAGCAGTTCCAACAACAACCACTGCAGCTCCAACAACCACAGCAGCTCCAACAACAACCACTGCAGCTCCAACAACAACAGCTGCTCCTACCACAACCACTGCAGCTCCAACAACAACCACTGCAGCTCCAACAACAACCACAGCTGCTCCAACAACCACTGCAGCTCCAACAACAACCACTGCAGCTCCAACAACAACCACTGCAGCTCCAACAACAACCACAGCTGCTCCAACAACAACCACAGCTGCTCCAACAACAACCACAGCTGCTCCAACAACAACCACTACAGCTCCAACAACCACAGCAGCTCCAACAACAACCACAGCTGCTCCAACAACAACCACTGAAGCTCCAACAACCACTGCTGCTCCAACAACAACCACAGCTGCTCCAACAACAACCACAGCAGCCCCAACTACAACCACAGCTGCTCCAACAACCACAGAAGCTCCAACAACAACAGCTGCTCCTACCACAACCACTGCAGCTCCAACAACAACCACTGCAGCTCCAACAACAACAGCTGCTCCTACCACAACCACTGCAGCTCCAACAACAACCACTGCAGCTCCAACAACAACCACTGCTGCTCCAACAACAACAGCTGCTCCTACCACAACCACTGCAGCTCCAACAACAACCACTGCAGCTCCAACAACAACCACTGCAGCCCCAACTACAACCACAGCTGCTCCAACAACAACCACTGCAGCTCCAACAACCACAGCAGTTCCAACAACAACCACTGCAGCTCCAACAACCACAGCAGCTCCAACAACAACCACTGCAGCTCCAACAACAACAGCTGCTCCTACCACAACCACTGCAGCTCCAACAACAACCACTGCAGCTCCAACAACAACAGCTTCTCCTACCACAACCACTGCAGCTCCAACAACAACCACTGCAGCTCCAACAACCACTGCTGCTCCAACAACAACAACAGCTGCTCCAACAACAACCACAGCAGCCCCAACTACAACCACAGGTGCTCCAACAACAACCACAGCAGCTCCAACAACCACAGCAGCCCCAACAACAACCACAGCTGCTCCAACAACAACCACAGCTGCTCCAACAACAACCACAGCAGCCCCAACTACAACCACAGCTGCTCCAACAACCACTGCAGCTCCAACAACAACCACTGCAGCTCCAACAACAACCACTTCAGCTCCAACAACAACCACTGTTGCTCCAACAACAACCACAGCTGCTCCAACAACAACCACTGCAGCCCCAACTACAACCACAGCTGCACCAACAACAACCACTACAGCTCCAACAACCACAGCAGCTCCAACAACAACCACCGCTGCTCCAACAACAACCACTGAAGCTCCAACAACCACTGCTGCTACAATAACAACCACAGCTGCTCCAACAACAACCACAGCAGCCCCAACTACAACCACAGCTGCTCCAACAACAACCACTGCAGCTCCAACAACCACAGCAGCTCCAACAACAACTGCTGCTCCTACCACAACCACTGCAGCTCCAACAACAACCACTGCAGCTCCAACAACAACAGCTGCTCCTACCACAACCACTGCAGCTCCAACAACAACCACTGCAGCTCCAACAACAACAGCTGCTCCTACCACAACCACTGCAGCTCCAACAACAACCACTGCAGCTCCAACAACAACCACTGCAGCTCCAACAACAACAGCTGCTCCTACCACAACCACTGCAGCTCCAACAACAACCACTGCAGCTCCAACAACAACAGCTGCTCCTACCACAACCACTGCAGCTCCAACAACCACTGCAGGTCCAACAACAACCACTGCAGCTGCAACAACAACCACTGCAGCTCCAACAACCACTGCAGGTCCAACAACAACCACTGTAGCTCCAACAACAACTACAGCTGCTTCTACCACAACCCCTGCAGCTCCAACAACAACCACTGCAGCTCCAACAACAACTACAGCTGCTCCAACAACAACAACAGCAGCCCCAACTACAACCACAGCTGCTCCAACAACAACCACTGCAGCTCCAACAACCACAGCAGCTCCAACAACAACCACTGCAGCTCCAACAACAACCACTGCTGCTCCAACAACAACCACAGTTGCTCCAACAACAACCACAGCTGCTCCAACAACAACCACAGCAGCCCCAACTACAACCACAGCTGCTCCAACAACAACCACTGCAGCTCCAACAACCACAGCAGCTCCAACAACAACAGCTGCTCCTACCACAACCACTGCAGCTCCAACAACCACAGCAGCTCCAACAACAACCACTGCAGCTCCAACAACAACCACTGCAGCTCCAACAACCACTGCTGCTCCAACAACAACCACAGCTGCTCCAACCACAACCACTGCAGCTCCAACAACCACTGCAGCTCCAACAACAACCACTGCAGCTCCAACAACAACCACTGCAGCTCCAACAACCACTGCTGCTCCAACAACAACCACAGCTGCTCCAACAACAACCACAGCAGCCCCAACTACAACCACAGCTGCTCCAACAACAACCACTGCAGCTCCAACAACCACAGCAGCTCCAACAACAACAGCTGCTCCTACCACAACCACTGCAGCTCCAACAACAACCACTGCAGCTCCAACAACAACAGCTGCTCCTACCACAACCACTGCAGCTCCAACAACAACCACTGCAGCTCCAACAACAACCACTGCAGCTCCAACAACAACAGCTGCTCCTACCACAACCACTGCAGCTCCAACAACAACCAATGCAGCTCCAACAACAACAGCTGCTCCTACCACAACCACTGCAGCTTCAACAACAACCACTGCAGCTCCAACAACCACTGCAGGTCCAACAACAACCACTGCAGCTGCAACAACAACCACTGCAGCTCCAACAACCACTGCAGGTCCAACAACAACCACTGTAGCTCCAACAACAACAGCTGCTTCTACCACAACCCCTGCAGCTCCAACAACAACCACTGCAGCTCCAACAACAACTACAGCTGCTCCAACAACAACAACAGCAGCCCCAACTACAACCACAGCTGCTCCAACAACAACCACTGCAGCTCCAACAACCACAGCAGCTCCAACAACAACCACTGTAGCTCCAACAACAACAGCTGCTCCTACCACAACCCCTGCAGCTCCAACAACAACCACTGCAGCTCCAACAACAACTACAGCTGCTCCAACAACAACAACAGCAGCCCCAACTACAACCACAGCTGCTCCAACAACAACCACAGCTGCTCCAACAACAACCACTGCAGCTCCAACAACAACCACTGCAGCTCCAACAACAACCACAGCTGCTCCAACAACAACCACAGCTGCTCCAACAACAACCACAGCAGCCCCAACAACAACCACAGCTGCTCCAACAACAACCACTGCAGCTCCAACAACCACAGCAGCTCCAACAACCACCGCAGTTCCAACAACAACAGCTGCTCCTACCACAACCCCTGCAGCTCCAACAACAACCACTGCAGCTCCAACAACAACAACAGCTGCTCCAACAACAACTACAGCAGCCCCAACTACAACCACAGCTGCTCCAACAACAACCACTGCAGCTCCAACAAACACAGCAGCTCCAACAACAACCACTGCAGCTCCAACAACAACCACTGCAGCTCCAACAACAACCACTGTTGCTCCAACAACAATCACAGCTGCTCCAACAACAACCACAGCAGCCCCAACTACAACCACAGCTGCTCCAACAACAACCACTGCAGCTCCAACAACCACAGCAGCTCCAACAACAACCACTGCAGCTCCAACAACAACCACTGCAGCTCCAACAACAACCACTGCTGCTCCAACAACAACCACAGCTGCTCCAACAACAACCACAGCAGCCCCAACTACAACCACAGCTGCTCCAACAACAACCACTGCAGTTCCAACAACAACAGCTGCTCCTACCACAACCACTGCAGCTCCAACAACAACCACTGCAGCTCCAACAACAACCACTGCTGCTCCAACAACAACCACTGCAGCTCCAACAACAACCACAGCTGCTCCAACAACAACCACAGCTGCTCCAACAACAACCACAGCTGCTCCAACAACAACCACTGCTGCTCCAACAACAACCACTGCTGCTCCAACAACAACCACAGCTGCTCCAACAACCACTGCAGCTCCAACAACAACCACTGCAGCTCCAACAACCACAACATCTCCAACAACAACTGTTGCATCTCCAACAATATCAGCTGAGCGTGTTTATACGCTTGAAGTTATGTTGGTAAACGAAACCTTTACAGATGAACTCAATGACCCCAGCAGCGCTCCATACCAAGATCTTGAAAGAAGACTTGTAGGAAGAGTGAGTATATTTAAGATGTATTGCATTTTTCATGACTGCATCTGTGGTATCCATGAGTTATCAAAGAGGGTGATTTATATGATAAAATTGTGGTGAACTGAATCCTTTGTTTAATTTTTATTTGTGGAATGTTTGATCCTAGGAAAATTGTGGCTAAACCAACTGAAGGTCCTTACATCTTCCTGTTCTTTTTTTCAGTGTAATGGCATATACGGAAAACGATATGGTAACCGCTTTTCCAAATGCTCTGTGAGAGGTTTCAGGTAAAATCCCGTTTATCTGATTTTGGTTGATAGCATTTATTTATAAATTATATATGATTTTTACTTTTAAATGGACATGACATTTTTATATTTTAAGTCTCACTAGCAGCCAGCAACAGAATTACCTCATGTGTTGTCCCATTTGGTATCATTATACAGAGCTGTTCCAACACGAGCTGACGGAGTTGAAGCAAATCTTGCCATTGCTTTCAACCAGACTACTCCAACTGCAGACCTCCCACAGAATAGTGATGTTGCTCAAACTCTTGTTCAAGCTGCAAATGATGACAGTACCTTCGGCGTGAGCTTTAATCCTGAAGCAGTTTCAGTAGTAGGTAAGTAATCATCACTGACTATTTGTTGTAGGTTTGTGAATTTGACACCAGTGGCAGTTTTATATCAACTCTGATAAAGAAATATTCTTGGTCTGGGCAAAAATGATCATTAACTTACTTTTTTAAAATACATTTTTCATAGATGGTCCAGTTCCAGTTACAACTGTAGCACCTTCAACAGCAGCTCCTACCACTACAGCTCCATCCACTGCAGCTTCTGCCACTGCAGCTCCAGCCACTGCAGCTCCAGCCACTGCAGCACCTACTTCTGCGTCAGATACAGTTGTAATTGTGACTTTCAGATCTGTTCTCGCCACTTTCACAAATGATTTGCTGGACACATCATCCGCGGCTTTTCAGAGTCGATCTTCAATGATAAAGAGACAGGTATATACGCCTCAGACATCACAATCAAATCTTCCATACTCGATAAAACTAAAATGTATCTTATTTTCTGATCACAATGATCTCAATTAACACAGAGTGAGATGATCTAAGGCGAAATATTGCATTGAAATGTTTTTGAATATCTTTGTTTTTGTTTCTGCAGCTTGAACCTCGGTTTCAAAATGCATTCCGATCCTCGTTCAAGTTTTTGAACGTCTTCGCTTTCAGGTACTTTTTCACAATGACCAAGTTACAATTTTAGAATATTATCTTGAACTTGAATCTGACTAAATACTATTTTCCTCTCCCTCTGCAGAAATGGTTCAATCATCACTCATATGAACGCTGCATTTATTAGCACATTTGTTGCTAATGGCACTCAGATTGCAGAAGTTTTGTCTGATGCATCATCAACTGTAGTTGGCTTTGACATTGAAGGATCCTCTATTACCATCAACGGCATATGTAAGCAATATTTATGCTGCCTGATCAAAAATATATACAGTACATTTGCAAAACTGTTTATTCAACTAATGTGTTTTCATTTTCTCCTCATTTACAGCTTCAAGTGGAATAAGTCACAAGATCAGTCTCCTCACTGCATTGTGTCTGGTACCCTTGTCATGGCTACTGTCAAACCAGCAATAGCGTCAGCATTGATTACCATTTAAAAGAGAACAGGACTGCCATTACTGGTAAATATTCAAGATTGTCTACAACCTTGCTGTGGATGAACTCACCATAAATTAAACTTTGCACTGACCACTTACTAGTTATGACAGTGGATTAGATTTGTCTGTTGAAACTGAACGTGTGTACCTGGGAGGGTCCAGGACCCTGGGCCAAACAGAATGACTATATCTGGTCCACTGAATCATCTTTAGAATTATCAACAATACAATATAATATCACTTCTATTTAGCTCTGGGATATCAGAAAATGGTTGCACTATTTAAGAACAATTGTGTCTTGCTTTCCTGTGCACTGTAAATTATCTAGTGAGAGTTACTCATGCTGTCTCGTTGAGTCTTTTCTTGTTTGTTTGCCAAACAAGTCAAACCAGCCGCACTGAAAAGAAAACTGTAAAAATCACTCTCATTTCTGCCTGAATAGTACTCAAGTCTTTAGTTTGACACTAGCAGATAGAGAAATTGCTAATATTTCTGTATAAAGGTAAAATACAAAGTGGATTTTGGTAAGATAGTCTTCATCTAAGTAAAGACTTGTACTTTTTACAAGTTTAACTATAACTTATAATGGTTTCAACCTGTCTGTATTCACAAATAAATGTAAAATTCAACAGGATTATTATAGAGAGAAACAATTTCTCTCAACTTTTTAAAGGAACACATCTTAAGCTGCACACCCCTTAACTAATGTATTCAATTATTTTTAAGTTATATCTATTTCAAAACAATGCACTGTCAACTTTCTTATTTATTCAGATTATATTTATGTAATACTGTATAGCTGTATTGTTTGAGACTTTTTGCTGTTTGTATTATACCTGTCAGAAAGTTTACAATGATCAGAATACAAACTCTTTGAAGAATTTAAATTGTCTCGTGTGATTTTTGAAATGTTGGTTTGTTTAAGAGTGTCTCAAGGTATCTATATGGTCAGTAGCTGTCATTTGAGCATATGTGATAAGCAATGCTTGTTATTTCATATAATCGATTTTAACAATAATGTCTTGCAGTCAGTCTGTTGCAGCCATCCTTGCGTCAGTTAAACCCCTTTGGATATAAGATTTTGTTTACTCAATACAAAACAGACATTTTGAGAGATGCGTGCATCAAAACTTCCATTTGGCATTTTTAAGCATATGTGTATGAGCATACAGAGAGTACATTTTTAATTGTAACTCTCAGTTTGTAAACTTTTTAGTGTAACCTTTAACTAATAGAAGTTAGGAATTTGCTCGTTTTACAGCAAGAGGAAAAGGAAATCTGTACAACAATCAAGAGCTGCTGCTTTTAGCTAGTCGTGAACAGAGTCAAATTTATAGTGATATCTCTGTATGACCTACCAAAGAAGACCATCGGCAACAATACTGATTATTACTATGTTGTCCAACTAACTGCAGGACTAAAATAAATCAAAAACGTAATATTTGAATTTGCGACCACTTAAAAAAAGGAAATAAAAAAATTTGGCCTCTCCCAAAATAAATGGAGCACCAGTCAAAGAGTCATAGATTAATGTTACAGCACAAACATACCATAAAGTTAAATCCTAAATGTCTCTATAAGTCAGCCGTGTGATTGACTGGTGAACAGTCTAGGGTGTACCCCACCTCTCGAGCAATAACAACTATCATCGGCTCCAGCCCACCACAAACCTGAACAGGAAAAGCAGTATAGATAATGGATGGATGGATTATATAAGAACTAGTAGTAGTATTTTTATTATTATTGTGGTAACACTTCAAATTAAGTTCACAATAGTCACTAACTAGTTGATTATAACCATGCTAATTAGTATCATACTGGCTGCATATTAGTCATTATTAAGCACTTATTAGTACCGTATTCTATATGACCACAGTCGATAGCTAATAAGCCGTTAACTAAGAGTTTGCGCTCAATACCCGCCTCATACAGTAGACTGTAAATATTAATGGATGAAGCCTGAGTGGCGCCAGCCATCGGTTACAGCAGGGGGTTCCGGAAATCCTGTCACGGTTCAGGAAAAACAGAAATGGACCCAATTGCAGTAACCAAAAAGTAAAATATTTATTTTAAACAAAATGGCAAACAAAATGTAAAGAAGAAAGAAAGCCACGAAGAAACTACACCGGCGCACAAGGAAAAACTGACATCTGAAATGGACCAACAACTCACAACTAACAAACCACAATGAACTGACAACAAGAGCGAAAGGAACACTGAGACTCAGGCTGGATTGGATTCGGATTGTCCCTCCTATCCCCTTTCACTTTCCTCTTCGCGCATCTGAAAAACTTTCTGCTGTGCCTTCTTACCGGTGAAATAATCCTAATTACCAAAAGGTTGGCATTGAAATAAACGGAATATAGGCTTCTAGGCTACTTCACTTTGATTGTATTACAATATCAGCATAATGTTCATAGTTCACCTATGGGTTTAACATTGTTGAAAGTTGTTCAAGGCATATTATTGCAATGGTCATTGTTAGTTTTCTTTCCTTTTTTTTATTAACAATGTTTTATATTACAATTTCTCGTAGGAATCAACATCAAATAACAGCAAGGCATCTACACTAAACATTGTACAAGAATGTATAAAAGCAATGTTCACCTTCTTCACACACAAAATTAAAATAAAGAAATACATCAAATAAATACAAAGGCACTAACAAATTATAAGTCAAATTAATAGATGAACCAAATTCTGTCCACATTTCTGCAGATCTCAGTCCATACAGGGTCATCGTTAGTTTTCGTAAACGGTCGGATGCGCAAATCGCTTTAAATATTTCGGCTGCAAGAAATTGTGAGACGGCATTATCTCTTCTCCTTTCGTAAAGGATGGTCCTGTGTACCCTATGCTAAATGAGGTTATAAAGGAAGCATTGACGCACCTTTCCTTAGCTTTTAGAGAATTCGAACGGCTCTGATCACTTGGATGCTTCCGGGTCATTTCACTCAGTTAGGAACCCTTCCTAAGCAAAAAAGAAAATTCGAATGCACCCTAAATACACAGGCAATCAAACACAGGTGAGACAAACAACACAGGTGAAGACAATGAGGGTAATCAAAACTGAGGGAAACACTAAAGACAAGATTCACAGAGGGAAAAAGAAACTACAAAGTACAACTGGAAACACTAACGACACAGAGAACTCAATTTAACAATAACAGTACACACTAGTACAAAGAAACACAAGTATAGGAAATTACAAAATAAAAACACTAAAGACTAAACTAGGAAACATTAAGATAAAGAAACACAAAAGGGAACCAGGCAACACCAGGGAAGAATGAGAACTAAAACAAGAAAATCTAAACTCTGAAAATATACAAAACCAATTAAGACCAAATCATGTCAAATCCTGTCTCAGCCTAACTTTCAGTCAGCCTACAACAGGCTAAGAGCTGGAGCTGAGGCGGGTTTTAAGCCCTATGTTAAACCATTACATTGCATCCACCTGTCAGTCATGTCAGCTACGCGCCTAACTATGGATAACCTAATATTAATAACATCAAACCAGAGCCGTTTAAAGCAAAAAAAATCACCTACTGTACAGTGTGTGCCCATGATGTTAATAAATCAGACCGATTGAGTTTTTTGTTACAGGCTGTAAACATGTTCATTTCTGCTCTAAAAACGGGATTTTTCGGCTGTGGTGTGTAGGCTATGTAGCTTCCGGGGCTCCGCAAGGCAGCCTCAAGCGGACACTCGACGAACTGCAGGATTTTGCACTTCCGCATTGGCTTCATTTTTCAAGACCGGAGGTTGCCGCTTCGAAAGCATATTAAGATCATAATTCATGTAGGCCTGCAACACTTCCCTAACTTAATATCAATAAGCAGCAGTTAGGAGGGTATTGAGTGCAAACTCTCAGTTAATGGCCTATTAGCTATCCACTACTATGGTCATTTTGAATAAGGTAGCCTATATTAGCGCTTAATAATGACTAATGAGCAGCCAGTATGCTAATTAGCATGCTAATCAGCCACTAATGGTGAATATTGTGACCTTAATTTAAAGTGTTACCATTATTATTATTATTATTATTATCATTACTATTATAATTAGTAGGCCTATGCCTATAGTTATTATAACAATATGCGAGCTACAAAAAACAAAACATAGGCTACAAATCTACAAGTGTTTACAGCTTTTAGTTCATCGCTTAATCTGATACCTACCCTGTGGCATCACTGGCATTAAAAAATAGAATTTATTAATCGTCAGTCTTTTGTCAGAAAGATGCATTGTATTAATCTAAGTATGGTTTAGAACGAGATAAAAACTCCTCACAGAGCTTTAAAAGAAATGAAGGTAGCCAAATGAAAATGATTAGTTGCAATTCCACAGTGACACTAAGCTTTAAAAAAACTAATAATAATACACTGAAGTTGACCAGTTCACTTTTCATAAATTCCTGAACACTAAAGATTGATTGCCCCAGTGTTACACGTTGCTCTAACGAAACCCGCCTTGTGTTTCCACTGCTCTCTTGGTCTCATCGATGGAAAACATGAGGACAGGTTACTGTAGCCATGATGATCAGCCGAACCGGAAACGGAAAACGCATGGATTAGTGTGTTTACAATTCGCTTCATCCTGGGTGCAACCGGCATTAGCCTGCCTTCCAAGAAAACAGAACCAATTTGCACTTGCAGTCTGATGCTTATTGGAGCATATCGTTTCCAATAATACCAGCCCATTTTACTGTCTTAGTGAGGAATTGACGGGTTTGTTGTGTGTGATATAGCTGCAGCGTCTGGCCACCCACCATCTGTGGAAGTGGGACAAGGGAACAGATGGCGCATCCAACCCGGCCTGGAGGGCTGCTGACGCTGACTGTTGGGACAGCTTTGGGGATGAGTACCAAACATTAACACAGGATGTTGTCTTTCTCTATTGTACGGTACACTAGCCTATATGCTGCAGACTTGACGATGTCAGTGTGACTCGGACCAGGGTTTTTGACAAGAGCCATCGCAGATTGTCAACATTGATGAGCGACGACTCAACCGCTTGCACCAACTTAATCCCTTTTGACGTGTCTCTTGATCGGTGAACAATGGTTGACAACCGCTACGCTACAGCTCTGGTCATCGCCTGCGTGCTGAGCATACTGGCCACTGTGTATCTGTCGGTGGCCATCGGTACGCAGCACTGGTACCAGTACAGCAGCCCCACCGTCCGAGGAGAGGCTAATGTGTCTGAGCTGCGCTCCCTGTATGAGGAGTTCATGGACGGGGAGTTTGATGAGAAAACCTACAGCGACACACTGTTCCGCCTCAATGGGACTGTGGGCCTGTGGTGGCGGTGTGTGCTCGTCCCTGCCAACGCTAACTGGTACAAAGAAACAGGTATGTACAACTGTCCTAACCTGCCCAATTACACTGCTCTGTCACTTCAACAAACAGATGAGTAACCCAAACTGTAAAGAAGCCTTTTAAGAATGAGCCCCACCTTGTCTCAGGTAGATGCCATCAGTTGTGACGCATTCATTCCCCAGATAGGAGCTGTTAAACAGGATTTTTTTTATCCTGCACCCTTGGACTACTGGTGCTATGAGCTCTACTGTGTGGCCTATGACAGATTAATTCTGCCTCATTTGATTGATCACAACTGAAGCAGCATCATACGTCATTTTCTTCGTCATATGTTGTTCTTAAAGCTCCTGTGAGGAGATTTGAGCTGGTTATGAATCAGAGTTAAATGTATACTTTATTTATTCTTTATGACCTACAAAAGAAAACAGGACCATCAGCTACGAGATCAATTGTTTCTGTGTTTTCATTCATTCCTGGAATTGGTAGGGGAAAGTGTGAGATGAATTGTTTCATTTCACGCATTGTTCAAGTTTTTGTTTGTTTTTTACATTTCAACATGTTCCAAGATCGTCATTGAGTGATAAGCTCACCTGTTAAGAAAAAAAAAGCAGGATATGATTTGTTTGTTTTTATTGTTAAAAAAAACATGCACTTTGTCAACAGTGGGCTCCAAATTCGACCCAAATCACAAGTTATTCACAGGAGCTTTAAATATTTTAGTCTTATTCCAGCATAGATGAAGTGTGAGGCTATTGCCAACACCCTAAGAGAGATTGATGAAGTTGTTTGAATTTGACCTACTTTAATTTGTGTTAGATCCTGGTTAGGTTGTCAAAAAATTACAATACTGTGATACTCTTTCAATACCACATGTTTTAAAACGTAACAATCTTTGTTATTTTAATAGTCCATATTGTCAAAAAGTACCAGTTCTCGATTAAAACAACTTGTTTAATCAGTTATCACCCTTTCTCCCCATCAACAAATCAAACAAAGGCATAGTCAGGGGTGGTCTGGGCCCCACTTGAGATCTGATTGACCTCCCCAGGTGCCACTTTACACTTTAAAAAATAACAATATATGGTTGGCTATTTGCCTAATCAGAGGCAGGATTTTTGTTAAAATCAACTATATGGGCTGTGTTACAACAAGCAGCTAGTAGCCTTCTTTAAATTTCAAAGTGATCTTGTGATCCTAAAGATCACAAAGTCGGATTACTGAGAAGATTTATATCAAGCCGCTCTGTTGTGTTACCCGTTAAAGTATGAAAAATTTATAGAAATTAACCAGATTTTTTATACGATTTAAGAATTCAAGTCAAATATATACAGTCATCTTTTATACAGTTATCTCATCTTTTAACTATTATCACATGAGTAGTTAAAGTTGATATGACGCGTGTTGATAGAAAGCGGAAGTATTTGCTATTCCTCTGTGTGTTTGCACACACCTTATAGTGAAATGAAATGGATGTTCACGATCCTAATGGTATTTTTAATAAAGTTAAACTGGGCTCTGTCAGTCACAAATTTGATTTGGTTGTGGGGGGGGGGGTGTCAGGCAAATACTTCCCCATTCAAGGAGGGGCATGACAGAATAAGTTTGAGAAGCACTGACTTGAATCATCTGCTGCAGTGGTTCCACTGAATTAGTAGAAACACTTCAAGAATCTAGCAAAAAAAATACTGTTTCATCAAAAGTGATTTAATGTAGCTGGATGAATACAATACTCAGACACTGGGTCTTTGTGTTAATAACGTCTTTCAGATGCAAAGATGGTGCTGGAGTGTCGAAGCTTCAGCCTAACTCAGCAGTTCACTCCCAAGTATAAAGAACCCGGAAATCACAACAGTGGAGAGGACATGCTGCGCACATGTAAGTCTAGTCACAATAGGTTTACCCTTATTCTAATAATAAGCTTTACGTGAAAATCTGTGACAGATTGAGTCTCTTGTCTGCCTAATACAATATGTATGACCAATATGTGATATTGAATAATACATTGTCCCTAATAAGGGCAGTTTCTTCTGTCATGTGTAAAAGGAGGATTAAGATGAATAAATCAGTTACTTTGATGCACACTGACTCATTACTTTCTTTGTCTGCATGTACGTAAAGACTTGTGGAGGTTCCAGTTTCTGCTGCCACTGGTGTCCCTGGGTTTGGTGGTGCTGGCTGGCCTGACTGGGTTCTGTGCCTGCCTCTGCCGAAGCCTCGCCCCCACCCTCGGCATAGGGATACTTCACCTGCTGGCTGGTAAGATCTGTTCAGCATCCAAAGGCCACATACTATCAAGTCGCCAGTTGCACTGTTCAAGTCACTATGATGGTTTATATAGCAACTACATCTAAGAATTAGTTTGCACAACTCACAATTAAAAAAAATCATGTGCAGTGTGTCACATGTCAAAATCAGAATGAGGTATATTCCTAATGGTCAATTTGTGCAGTAGCAAATAGGAAATCCAAATCCTTTTTTATTAAAAGAGGGCACTAAACTCTACAATCATGTTAGCTGTGCTGAGAGCCTAGTTTGAGCTTAATGATAATGTCTGAAGACTTTCATGCTCACAATGACCATGTTAACATTCCCATGGTGAGCAGATATAAAGTCTATAACAAGTTTAACATTAAATGTATGTTTTAAAACAATAATCTAAAGGAGTCCCCTGATTTTTGTGCCCTGCAGGTCTCTGCACCTTAGCCACAGTGTGCTGCTACCTGGCTGGGATGGACCTGCTCCACAGGGTGTCAATGCTGCCTGATAAGGTGGATGGCTCCCTGGGCTGGTCCCTCTACTTGGCCCTCATCTCCTCTCCGCTCCACATGATGGCCTCTGCACTGCTCGTGTGGGCGGCCCGCAGCCATAGTCAGAACTACTACCGCATGACCGCCTACAGGGTGGCATAGACTGCGATTCAACAGTGAATCTCTGCCCTGCTGAAATTCATATGCCACTCAGACAACAAGATGCTTTTTTATATGGTCTCAGAGGAATGGGATGTGGGTTAATCTGTGAGTCTTGCCCTCTGATAGATTAAAGTGCAGGCACTCTATGGTTATGACCCTATCTGCTGCATGAAAAGATTAAGGAAGGGTTAAGGGTTATTGGAATTCGTATGAAAAAGGTTGAAAAAGATGTTAACATTGCAACATATGTTTGGGTCAGAGCAACTTAACACCAAGCTGAAAAGAATAAGCTTCTCTGAGTTCCATAATAAACATAAAATCCTTCCAGGATTTAAACAGTACTTTTAGTTCGTCGCTAACAATCAGAAATGCATTAATTCAAAAGCTTCAAAAGTATTACAGGGCAAGAAACCTGAGAGGGTCGAATGATATAGCAAGACTGAACAATTCCCATGGATAGCCAAAGTTATTTGAAAGAGAATATTAAGCTTGTGATGATTAGCCAAATAGGTTCAATGACCGATTGTTCCCACAGCTGTTGTTCACACACAGTATTCCCGTGCCATGTGGAGTTATTATAGCCATGTGCTCCCTTTCAACTTTACCTTCAAACCACAGATTTACTGTTGGGTGTGGTGACATTTCCCTCTTGTTCGATTATCAAAAACACCTTGCTGTACGAGTAGGGATGTACTGGACACACCCTGAACTTGTTTCTGTGAAACTGCAGCAAGACTAGGTGTAGTTTATTGCATAAGAGTGCTGTTGTGTAGTCAGTCTTTAACTTCAGCTGCTTTAAAACAAAGTCAGGGAAAGAAGGCTTTAGTAAGGAGTACAGAGAGAGAGAGGCATTGATTATTACTGTACATACTGTTATTATTGATGATTCACATATTGTACACCCTTTTTTTAAGTGTTATTTATTTATTTATTCATGCGATTATTCAGGTCAGACTTTGTTTATAATTTTTTTCAGCCATGGTATTGCTTTCTTTGTTATTTTCAAGCATATTTTTAACATTTTGATTCATTTTTTAGGCTTTTGTAGTTGAAAAAAAAAACCCAAAGGTGGACATTTTGTCAAAACAGTAGTGAATTTTCCTCATTTTGTTGTCCTTACATACATTGGTTTCCTCACCCTTTGTTGTTTCAGTTGTGTTACTTATTTAATGAGTTCCTGTGTATTTTTAATTTGTGTCATTTCAATTCACCAGGATTTAAGGGAAAGCGTATTTCCCTGTAAGGCATTATGATTGTAATTCAAAGGCCATATGGTGTTAAACTTCAGTATTCTTTTGCACTTAAATTATTGTCGAACATATCCTGAATATATTGCTGGAGTGGTCAGTAGTGAATATCTATTTTTAAGACAATGTATATGAAATAAAATAAAAAACATTTAGAAAAGAATCGATATAATCCTAAAAGCCATGCTATATGTTTGCAGAAATATATTAAGCACCACCTTTCACAGTTTCAAAAAAACTAAAGAATGTCTGAAATGATGCACTGTGTGTGGTCTTATGGGTATTATGATGAATCAGATGTATTTTGCATATTCAGTATTTTAATTCAAGAAATTGTTCTATCCCTGAATCCTTTATAGTGTAAACACTAAATGACTGTAATTTTGTGAGTGTGTTGTTCATTCTATGGACCTGAAACCATAAAAAATTTCCACCCAAGTTTTATTTGTGTGAATGTACAGTATGCGAGTGTACTTATGATTTGTCCATCATCAGCTGTCATTTCAATAAAAGCTTTTTGTAAAATGGAATTCATGGTCACGTCAGTCTCATCATGTCAAGTCCTTCCTCAATCTTCTTCCTCTGATGCACAACTCTGTTCGTCAGCCTGTTGCTCCTCCTCTGTCTGCACCCGGATTGCAGGAATGATCACACGCCTTTTTCTTGCGAGGGAGAGAGCGATGCCCTTCTCGTAATAAGCACATTCATTGATGAAGAAAGGATAAAGAGGTTCTTTTCCTTTATAACTCAGTGTTTCACCTGAGAATGTCTGGAACAGCGGGTCTTCTGGGTGAAGCAGGCAGAAGTCTCTGTCCTGTGGGAAAGGAAAGACAATTATAGATTGATTGCTAAGTAGCCATAGCAGTGAGCTATAAAATTTGAATTTTAATCTCTACGGATTAGGTTTTACAGCAGCTATACATTAAAGAAAATGTCCAAAGAGGTTTTAAACTAGTTTTTTTTTGCACTTATTTTGTTGGATTTTAAATGTTTAACCATTCACAATGAGGGCTATATGTATACATTATATATATCTCAAACATGGCTATATTGTTATCTATCCTATTCTAAGCTAGCAATTGGAATATGTTCTATATTGCTATCCGTTTGTTATGATAGCTATGCTAGCAATGAGGATAACTCATTGAGTATGTATAAGGGCTTCCCTGTTTCTTCTTCTCTACCTGTTGAGCTTTAGAGATTCTGGTAGTTGTTAAATTATTAACCTTGACTGGAGACCAGCATGTTAGCTTAACCCCTTGTCTCTAGTTCATAATTTAAGCTAACCACTACAGAGCTTTAGCAAAGCTATAGTTTTACACTTATCACAGACCTGAGAGTTGAATCCCTCTTACTGTATATCTACCTACAAAGCGACAAATATTTTTTTGAAGGTATAAATTGCAACTTTCAGAGTAAATGTCCAGTATAATGCACTTTAGCACCAGTCTCTCAAACCAAAACAAAGTTGTCCCTCAGCACACTGATCCACCTCCTTCAGCTCCCCTCCCTCATTGTTTCGACTGGTTCCAACCGATTGCAGCTGTTTGATTACTGATTTTTATTCAGATGTATTTATTTTTCTCTTTGAATTGTAGTCTTTCGGTGAAACTCCACAACTGTTCCTCTAACATTCCTACAGCGACCTTGAGTGGGCAGGTCCATCTCTCTTCCCCCACGTAGTGAAAGGGCAAATGATTGGACAGGAAGGGGTTCACTTGCAAAAAAAATGTCTGACACATGTTTGAGCCTCTGAGCAAAACATAAATACAGGATGAAGGACTGAAGGACGAGGTGTCTCATCAGTTTGAACACAGACCTGAGAACAACAAATCCAGAGGGAGTTTGACTTCACTCTTAAAAAGTTGGATACATTTAGAATATTGTCAATTTCATCACGTCATGACAACAAGTTTTCCTCTTCTATTTATGGAATTAATAGTCAATTTTTGTATTTTTAAGGAAGTTTACTCTTTCACGTTTATTGAGAAGGCTGCTATCCTAATTTATTTAGTACAGGGGTGGCCAACCCGCGGCTCTCGAGCCGCATGTGGCTCTTTGCCCGATCCCATGCGGCTCCTTAGTTCATATCGAATTTTGTCAGTTCTTTTTTTGTGTTCGTGTTTAACATTGCCCGTGCGCGTCAGTAATTCACACATACTCCGTGCACGCCGTCAGTGCCCCGCACTACGCTGTACTTAGCTGCCACTCTAGTCAACGCTGCGGTCCGTCTCCGGAGCGTGCCACTGCGCCCTGCTCCGTTTCAAATACGCTGCGAGTCTAGTTTCGATGGAGTACGCTGCAGGCACGCGTCAAGTTGGACAGAATATGACAACCCGGACAGGAAGTCAGACAACGAAACGCACAGAACATCCGGTCAATTTCAAAATAAAACACAATATACGGAATCGCGATGATTTTCACGCATTTTGTTCTGTGGAGTGGATGCTATTGTAAATTGTTATATTTTTGTTTGTGGACTTGATTGAACTGAGAGTTTGTGCACACAATATTCATTGTTGACAATGACTGGCCTGAGGTCTTAGTTTTAAGTCCAGTTTTGGTCAATATCATGTTGGTGTGTGACATTTACAGTAAATGTGGCTGAGCAGAGGTATGTGTCTGTCTGTGTGAGGGTGTGTGTGTGTGTGGATGTGTGTGTGTGTGTGTGTGTGTCTGTCTGTCTGTCTGTCTGTCTGTCTGTCTGTCTGTCTGTCTGTCTGTCTGTGTGAGGGTGTGTGTGTGTGAGGGTGTGTGTGTGTGTCTGTCTGTGTGAGGGTGTGTCTGTCTGTCTGTGTGAGGGTGTGTGTGTGAGTGTCAAGGCTATTGTTAATTTTTAGATTTGAAATCTGTGTGTGAGAGAAGTAGAGATGAACGTGGAGGAGGACGAGAGTGCGGGAGGGACAGAGAAAGGCAGAGAGCAAAAGAGAGGGGAAGGGACAGGGGGATGTTTGTGTGTGCCTTTGTGTATGATGTGGCTCTTAAAAGTAACACAGTAGAAAATGTGGCTCTTAGTCTCTGACTGGTTGGCCACCCCTGATTTAGTACATAGGCCTATACTTTTTTTATGTTGAGTTTATAAACTAAAAAGCCACATCACAGAATGGCTTTTCAAAGTCACGTTTGTTATGGCTTTTGGAAAAACTTTAAAAGTGAACCAGACAGTTTGTAATGTAAATGCATTTAAACAGATTAAACTTTTTATATTCATGATGGACATGTGTTTTGATTCTCTGAAGCCTGAAGAAATATCTAAAAATTACTTTTCAGAGTTTTGTGTTTGATGTACTCTTGCCATTGAAACAAATCTTGAAAATATGTGTATATATTCCATATGGTCCTCACTCTCTGTACAGCACAAACTGATATTAAGATACGCTTGGTACTAAGCTGTATTCTTACCTTTACTCTTATTTGTGTAAATTTTAATTGTACTTATTGCTTGATATCTTACTTACGTTCCTATTCTATTTTATTAATATTTGATTTGCTACCTTGTACCATAGAGGGAGTCTCTGGAGCCCATAACATAGCTGAGTTGTGGAGGCAACATTACTCTACTCTATTTAATTGCGTGAAAAGTGACCCTTACAAAGTTGGTAATATTGTCAATAGTGACACAGTACGAATCACAGCAAAAGAGATCTTTGAAGCAATTACACAGCTAGCTGACAACAAAGCAAGTGGCTCTGACCGAATCACTGCGGAGCACCTTAAACTGGCAAGCCCGAAGATCGCAGTGCTACTTGCCATTTGTTTTACTGGCCTGATGTCTCACGGTATGTTGCCGGACTCCATGATGTATGTTACCTTGGTGCCTGTCATCAAGGACAAAGCAGGAAAAGTGGGGAGCTTGGATAACTACAGACCAATTGCTCTAGCCAGTGTGTTATCCAAAGTCCTGGAAAGAATCTTATTAGACAGATTATGTATTTATTTATACACCTCAGACAACCAGTTTGGCTTCAAGGCTAAACATGGTACTGATCTATGCATATATGCTTTGAAGGAAATGGTAGAAACTTATAGGAGACAGAACTCCACTGTTCTAATTGGTTTTATTGATGCCTCTAAGGCTTTTGACCGAGTTAACCATCATAAGCTGTTCGTTAAATTGAGTCAAAGGGGTGTGCCCAACAGCATAATTAGGATCCTGGCTTATTGGTATGCCAACCAAAGCATGCAGATCAAATGGGGGAATTCAGTTTCTGCACCATTTAGTGTTGGTAATGGAGTTCGCCAGGGGGGGCTACTCTCACCATGCCTTTTTAATGTCTACATGAATAACCTATCAGACCAGTTAAGAAGCTGTAAAACAGGATGTGTGATTGGCAACGTGCTTGTTAACCATCTTATGTATGCAGACGATTTGGTTATTGTTTCTCCTAGCAGTGCTGGATTCCAACAGTTGCTGAATATATGTTCAGATTATGGAGTTAAATTTGATGTGAAATACAATGCTAAGAAGAGTGCTGTGTTGATTTGTAGGGTAAAAGGGGATAAGGACCTCATTTTCCGATCTTTTTATCTGTCAGGGCAAGTAATGTCTGTTAATTGTAAAACTAAGTATCTGGGACACGTCATCACAGATGAATTATGTGATGACGATGACATGTATAGACAGCGCCGTATGTTATATGCACAAGCTAACATGCTGGCAAGGAAGTTCTCTTGGTGTTCTGATACGGTTAAGGTGAGCCTCTTTAGAGCTTACTGTACCCCTCTTTATACTGCCCCCTTGTGGGTCAAGTTTAAGAAGGCGAGCATCCAGAAGCTCCAGGTTGCCTATAATGATTGTATGCGTATATTGCTTAAAAAACCAAGATGGGGCAGTGCGAGTGAAATGTTTTGTAATGTAGGAGTCAGCACGCTCCAAGCTCTGTTGAGAAATCTAATGTACAAATGTATCTGCCGCCTGAATGATTCGCAAAATCATATCATTATGCTGCTGTCAAATCCTTGTCTCAGTACTGTACGATACCAGTCACCTATGTGGAAGTATTGGTATAATTGTCTTATACCAATTTTTTAACTTGTATGTTGCTGTATGTCTTTTAAATGGACCTTGAGTCTTCCCAATAAAGCAATAATAATAATAATATATCTATATTTCTACTGCTATATTGTGTTTAAAGCAACTGTAACAAACGAGTTTCCCTCTGGGATTAATAAAGTATTTCTGATTCTGATTATATTTAATGCTAGTTATCACCTGGGTGTCCCTCACAAATGTACTGATGTAAAAATTATAATAATGAGGGCAGGATTGCAGGAAAGCAATACTTCCATACCTTTGTGAGTCTCAGGATTAAAGATAAACATCTCAAACCCTTATCCCTGACATCACCACAGATCACACTGAATATTTGTGTGACAGTTTTGGCGGAAATGTTTTTTTAAAATTCACAAAGCCAGTTATTTATAGAAAGATTGCTATTCATGGAAGTCACAGAATTTACATAAAACATTATCATTATAAGGCACTATCATTTCAATCCAACCGTTTCTACTCTTTAGTCACATGTCCAAGCTGCAATGGGATCACTATTCACACAGTAACAATGTTTTCATTTTTCATTCACGGTTGTGTGTTGTCTTTTATTCCATCTTTAAACAAGCAGATGTACATTTCAGTACATATAACATAGCAACCTAAAAAAGCCCTTACTAGATAAAAAAACATGTTGATTATTTTAAGGGTCTCTTTTTATAAAATGCTGTTCATGTGATAATTTCTACAAATGTCCACACTGAAGTTTCTGATAGGAAAACACAATTTAAAGCTAAGTAAATATTCATTTAGTTTTAGGAAATATTATACACTCTACATGTGTGTTGTATTGTAAGCTTGCTTGTGGACAAGTTTCACATTTTTGCAAAGGGTCAGCTGAGCCTCTGAATACTGACTACAAATACTTAATTGATTCAACTTAACAAATGTATTTTTACATTTTGGTAAACTATTACTATTAAATTATGTAAACCACTTTGTGGACGTCATTGACTATTACGTGCTTGTTATGAACCATCCTAAAGGCAAAGGGCCCCACCCTGCATTGCGAACATTCAGACTGCACATGGTTTAATAATACAAAGAAAATGACACCACACACACACGCATACAAACACTAACTGGAAAACAAATGTAAATATTTTATAAACAGCAGGCAAGGTTACTGAGAAGTCATTAAATATGATTCATCCTGGCACAGTGTGAAATACATGTGAACAAAAGATTATCATTTTTCTCTTGGGACAAAGGGCCTACTTATGTAATTTTTCTTAACGTGTTATTCATTGTCATCGTCACTGAGTGGCCTTTTTGTTAAGTGCTTTTTGTTCCTTGTTCTACTTTTGTTGTTTATATGGAAATAATTGGCCTTTATTTAATCCAGCAAAGATCAACTTCTTTCATTAAAGCTTAAGGCCACACTTTTTATCAGAGTGTACCTGGAGTTGAGGATGAATGGCTGCGGTGATGTTGCGTGTTTCACTGTCTCTTGGGTAGTCAATGTTTTTAACCATGGTGAACACCTCCACAAGTCCTCCTTCAAAAATAGTACCTTGAAAAAGAAGCAGAACAAGCAAACATGGGCTTTAACAAAAAAGGGCTTCAACATAATAGTGTAGCAAGGCAAAAATACTCATTGTGGAACCTGTACTCATTTGCACCTGAGTTGAAGAAATGGACCCAATCCATCATGTGCTGCACGCCTAATTTCATCGCTGTATATATGTTTGACCTCACCACCCCATGGGGTTGGGGGCCAATCTCCATGGCTGTAGAAAAAAAAGGAATTTTAGATGTCAAAAATTGCAGATTAGCAAGCGTTCAAAGGCTTTTGATAAGTTGGTTCTGCTAAAAACTTACCAAAGCCGTGTTTTCCTACTGAATCAAGAGAATATGATTCTTTATTAGAGACGTCAAAATGGATATACCTCATTGGTATGTCTGGCAGCTGCATCTGAAGTGACACATCAGACTCGACTTTAGATTTCAAGCATGGTCGAGTCAAATTAAGCCATGTCAAATATATAGTATATTTCAAACAAATAGAGCTGTTTAAAATGCTTTGATGACATAGGCAACCGAAAAAGAGTTTGACATTTAGGTTCCCTGTCAAAAATCAAAATAAATTCATGGTAATTAATACAAAATTACAAAACATATACTAAAACAACTTTTAGAAGATTTTTTGTCTGTTTTTAAAGCTGAAGTGAAGTGGTGGGCTTTGAACACAGGGCATCAGTGAAGTCAGTGAAGTATGGAGGAGTAATTGACCCCAATGCCTATACAATGCCGTTTCTAATATGATGAGTAGGATTATTATTTTTGTCTTGAAATGAAAATGATTGTTTTTTATACTTTTGCTAAAGAACGCCAACACGAGAGAGGTATCTTATCATGGAGTTTCTCTGTTTATCAAATTTAAATATGGATTCAAAAGTCAAGGTTGTGCATAATGTTTCATAAAGGTTAATTGTGATTCAAGCTGGTGGACTCCAACGGGGCAAAAAGAACCAACTCTCTTTCCATTTTTGTTTACTATCAAGAAGTTTAGGGTCATCTGGTCTTTAATATTCTTGAAACAGTCTAACAGAGGCTTTAAAGACTGCAGGCCGTTTAATTTTATGGGCGATATAGCTGCTACCACCTGCAAAGCAATAGAAGTGGATTCCATGCTTCCTAATGAAAGGACCCAGTGGGATTATACATAGGGTATAGAGTGGAGGCCCACAAACAGAGCCTTGAGGAACCACACAGCTGAAGGGGGCCCTCAAGGATAAAGTGTTCCTCGAACTAGAAGAAATACCTCTATTTTTCCAGGTTTGACTGGAACCAAGTGGGAGCCATTTCCTGGAATCCCACCCACTGATCACACCTGGTTATAATTTCAATATCAAATCTTTGTTTCTTGAAAGTTTCTTGAACATGTGAGGTTTATTGATATTTCTCTTGAATGTAAGTACTTGCCTGCAGGTATCTGAATATGTGCAGGCAGATCCAGTCACAGTCAGAGTATGCGATAAAGCATAATCCCATGTTGGCGGTGGTGTTGTGGAGGTCGCAAACAAGATCCACCGATTCACGACTTCCTTTGGGACCCAGCAAGGCATTCAGATCTCTTGATCTGATCATTTCGTAGGGTGGCTTCTCTGACAAGGGACAACTGAGAGACAGAGATGAAATCAGCTTGCCAATCATCACACACAACATAACTGTTAGCATAAGCTCCTCTGAGTTCTTCCTTACTTAAGGATGGCATGGGTGAAACAGCGGTTCAAATCTGTGTCAACATATCTGCGGCAGTGCTGCACAGCCTTTGGGTTCCCCAGAACCATCAGCACTGACAGTGGTTTCTCCTCTTCTTCCTCCTCCTTCAACGCCTGCTTCAACGCCTGCTTCTTCTCTTTAAGCAGCTCTCTAACCAAGTACACCCCAGACAGCTCATTGCCATGGGTACCGCCACACACCGCGACCCGGGGCAACCTTGGCAAACATACAACCTCCATCTGACTGAAAGCAGGCAGAGATACAGTGGAAAAAGTGGAGAGATTTTAAGCCATATGCCACAAAATATGTGTTGTTTTTTTAAATCCTCCTGTCATACTCCGTTTTGGGGTCAGTTTTAAGCAGCACAGGCACAGGTTGGGTTGCATTTTCTGTTCACACACTAATCGCATCACTTTTTGATCAGTATGAAGTACTTTCAAATGATACCAAAAGAAACATGTTTTCCCCTCTCTTTTTGACTCAGTGTTATGTATCAGTTACTCCAGTGTTGATTTCAGTGGGTACATTGTAGACAACAGTGCAACACAGAGCAGAGATATTGATTTTTGTAACCTTACCTCGCCTTTCTGCTGTGCTGGAAAACTGTACAGGGGCAGTTCCGGGTTTAAACTTAATACAATTACTGTTCTCTAAAGCAGCTCTGAAATGAAAAGTCTTCTAACCGAAAAGGAAAGCTCGAGGGAAAACAGGCTGAAATTTCAGCTCGACATTCAAAAATAAGAGAGGAAATGAATGAAGAAGCAACATACTGGGCATCTTACCCAGTCTACCCTTGCCGTTACCTTTCTCTTTCCTCTCCCCTACCGATTACCCTCTTCCACCCTCTCCCAGGCTTTCATGCAGTTTCACTGATTCAGCATTCCCATCCCAGCCTCTGTGCAGGCTATAGCCGCCTGTTTTTGCAAACTCTCACCGTCTCTCTACCACCTCTTGTCCACTGCACTGCACTGTACCACACTGTATCATAGGCAGGGTGTGTCCTGAGTGTGACGTGATGTATTGGTGGCTTCCCTCCATCCCAACAGCTGTGAGGTCCACAACTCCCTGTTTCTCTCTCTCAGCCCCATGTATAGGATGGTAGGTTCCAGTCTGCCTTTCAGAAATTTGGCTGAAAATAAATCTGCTGGCATGACACAGCAAGAGAGGCGCCTGTGGTGTGTACAGTGAAAGAAAGAATGTTTATAACCAGATTTTGGTTTAAAGAGTATACAGATTTAATCATAAACTGTTTAATAAAAAGATACTTATTTATTTTCATGATGGTAATAGCATTTTCTCCCTCTGAAATGCGTTATTTATTTTTTTAAGTAGATTAATTTATTGGATATGTACAGCTTTTATATATATATTTTTTTCTTGTTATTTTTGGCTGCTTTGTGCTGTAGCCTGACAAGAATGGATTTTAGAGGCCAAAACAAACACCTATTAACGTAATGTTTATCAGTCAAAATGAATATTTAATTAACTTTAAATCACATAAAATGTTTATCAAAGCGGCCTGACATTATTTGAGGGACTATAAATAACATATATATTTTTGCAGGACATTTTAGCACCCTTGCAGCTATGCTAGCACCTCTCTCAGGCTACATAGCAGCCACTGTAGCAAAGTGTAAAGACTGCTAATGTTTGCTAATCTACAGTAAACACACAGTACAGCTAAGGCTCATGGGACATTTTTAAAGGGTAGTAGAAATTTCCACTTTTTACCAGACTATGGTGAGTCAGCAAATAACCTGAAATACATTTTATCTTGAGGGTAACATAAATGTTTGTAGAGTACGGAAGTGTCGATGTGTTAGCTTACATTTAATATACTGTCCCAGTTTTACATTACTTTTGCCCCTAATGCTTGAAGTCCATGATTTTTTTTACTCAATGTATAAGATTTTTGTGGTACATTTTGGAATTTAACAAAGAAGTCGTCTATGTAGCAATGGGCTTTTTTTTTTAAAATTGTATTTTATTAACATTAACTATCATACGCTGTTTATGAATGGCAATCAATGACAACATTAACTAAGGGCGGGAATGTTTTGACGGATTTTATCGACAACTCGTGTTGTCCAAATCGAAGCGCCTGTCCTCCCGTTCAGTCAAAGCTCCCAAAGAGTCGATATTTACTTGTATTCCCTTAATAAAAACTAATGATTATGTTGGACCAATGGAAATAAACAAGAACAGTAATGAAAGCTTTTTTTGTTTGACATCACAGCATTTGTTTATTACAGATTATTTTTCTTTGTTAATACAAAATACTGAACAATGTCATGTCTCCCATCTCCGTTAAGTTTGGAAACTCCCTTTGTTTTTCTCAAAATGAAAAAAGTCCTCTTCCATTAGAATGAGAGGAACCCAAAACAAAGAAAAAATCCTACCTTACAGTCATCAATACTATAATATGAATTTCTATACATTTATAAAATCATAGTTATTTGCGATGCTTCTTTGTTTCTTTATTCTTCATTTTTAAGTACACTTACAAACAAAATTATGAATATCACAAACAAGCGCACACACACGCACGCACACACACACACACACACACACACATTATATCCCATGTATTTGGTGTCAAAATGTACTTGCATATGTATTAACACTTGTTTCTTTGCTCATATGAATGTGTTACCCTCAGCACAATTAAACACGACACTGTTGAAAACCATTTTACTGCCACGATACTCCGTTATCACCTCCTCTGTGAAAAGTCCAAACATTATTCTGATCCTGTGAAAAAGGGATTATTTCGTGAACTGATAAATGTGCCATAATTCAGGATTTTCTAAGCATTGGAACAAGCTTTTTTTTTTTTTGGGGGGGGGGGGGGGGGGGGGGGGGCATTTTGCACCTCTATTGTCTTTCTTAAACTATTTCCTCAAAGTTTCACTTTTTGTACAACAAAACCAGCAATTAATGTTGGCGTCAAATCCACTCAGATGTGATCTTAATACAAGCATGAGCAGCTTGCTCATTTCTAAGGCGTAGAGAATGGGTGTGGGAGGGGAAAAAAACTTGTAAATACAAAAAAATAACAGCATGTAGGTTAAACCATTATTTTCCACAATCGTTTGTTTCTTCTTCTTCTTTTTTTTTAACACAGTATACTGCACAAAGGCAGAGTAGTAAAGTGATGGAAGAGCAGATATGCATCATACACATGAGCACAGTAGAACCTTCACTTCATTACATTAAGACACTAAATCAGAGAGAAAAACAAGAAATCCTCGCTAAGGTCTTGAAGGCCACCAGTCGACAGTTCAATGAAATTATTCTAAACATATTTATATATAAATGTATATATTACCAAGATCTTACCCCATTTTTAGAGTTATAACCAAAGCACACAAAGCTGTGGATGACAATAATAACACTAAATTATCTCACATGGTGTTATCAGCTTAAAAACTTCTTCTGCTCCTACTCTGAGAGACTTTCACGGAGCGGCTACTGTAGATTTTGGAAGCACTTCCCATTTCACCTTGTTGCCTGACCTGAGTCAGAGCAGCAGAATTTTAACAATTCATCTCAGATATGTGACAGCATTAAGGAGACAAGAACCAGAACAGGATTAAGGAGGCCCCACCTCCTGGAGCAGACAGCAGAGACCGTCCTGGAGATCTCTTAGAACAGAGAGCCACTGGAGGGAGCGTGTGTGGTGGGTGACAAGCCGGCCTTTGGTGGAAGCTGTCCACCGGGCGGCTTTGATGGATCAGTCTCTTCAGGGAACCTTGCAGTCGATGCTAAGGTCAAAATATATCAGGACAGCCTTCCCAGCTGCCCCGGTCCTTGGCTTCCCAGTAGCCTCCCTTATAGATATGGACTGGCTCACCAGTGATGCGGTCCTCACAGCGCTCAAACCAAAGTGCCTGGTAGTTTTCATGAGGTGCGCCTAAAATAGAGAAAAACTGTGTTAGGAGAGGAAATAAAAGAAGAAAATCTGGATAAAAGAGTGGAGCATGAATCAAAGTAAAAGGAGGAAGCAGTTAAAGAGCAAAAAGAGGAGTACTTGCATTTTAAGGAGGGATCAGTAACAGAGTCCTCCTCGACAGCTTTTGAAAGAGAAAAGAGGGATCACAAAGATTTTTTTTTTACCCCTTAATTCAAAGATTTTCCCCATACAAGCAAAAGAGGAAAAACAGTAGCACATGGTTGACCCTCACCTTCTTCTGATTGGCTGGAGGTGCGTTGGCTGGCGGCTTCCCTCTCTCTCTCCCTCCGGACGCTGCGCTGCTTCTCCTCGATCCGCTGCTTCTCAGAGTTGGCCTCGTCCCAGCGGCCCTCCTCCATTAGGCGTTGGTCGGGCCGGCGCCGGCTATCGGTGGGCGCCACACCGTCTTCAAGCTCGTTTAGGGTCAGCGCCAGGGCAGTGAAGTAATACATGGTCTCTGCTCCCTCGCTGTGGGAGGCAAATACAACAAAAGATGTTAGCTTATCTACGTTACGTGTGTAGGCTGTACACGGGGTACCCTGTTGGCCATTTATGTTAGCTAATCTTTCTTCTAAGAAGGTTGTATATATAATTTATTTTGACAAATACTTCTATTGTATTAGATTGCAACCTGAAGAAGAAGAAAGCATTAGTGCCAGGTGCAGGTAAAGCAGCTGTGGTGCTGTGAGATTCAGAACCGGAGAAAGATGCATAGACTTTATGCAGCTGCGGAAGAGTTCTGTGCTGAACTCCATCGAAAGAATGAAACAAAAATGAAGACAAGTGAAAGTTAAACTAACACATCATAAGTCTACCTACTTTGACATGAAATTAAAACTGACAGAGTAGTGAAAAAGTTAAGATTCTCTCTCTCCATACTGACAAAGGATGAGCTTTGGACAGCGCCAATCATACCGTGATCAACAGTCTGTCAGAGTTTAGAATGACAGCACAGTGAATATACAGGGAAGGAGGGGGGGGGGGGGGATATTCCAATTAAATCTGTATAATTAACAGTGACTTGCGCAAGGTACATTCTTCTTGAAATGCATATCCTAGTACTGATGAAGCATCATGGAAACACTTCCTCAAAAGAGCTACAGTCATGACTGAGGTATGACTGGTAGGCTGCTATGCAGAGGTGAGTAACTCCTAATAAGTGAAGCTTCTACACCCTCTATAGGCAGCACATGTATTCAGTATTCATCAGTTCTATTTGGACAGTTTCCCCACAGTGTTTCTCTTATGGAAATCACATCCATGTTGCTGGTTTATTCGAATTGAAAAGAAATAAAAATTGAAAGAAAAAATGAAATAAAAACTTTTTAAAATGAAGAAATGATTTCATTGTGTGACTAACTTCTATGTCTGAATGTGTAAATCTCAAGAAAAGGAGATATTTGCTGCCTTAAACAATCCTCGTCATAATTAGCCCCTTCCATATTTAGTGATTCTTTCTGCTTAGAAGTGGGTTACAACATTCTGCTGTCTTTGGAGCGTCACATAGATCACAGCGTATGCAGTGTTTCACATTTTGGGAAAAAAAACGTCTCCTTTCTGTGCAAATCAGCCTCAATGCAAAAACAGTGTCCCATTCACAAACACTGCACTAACAGACATTTAAGAGTGGAGCAAAAACTGTCTGCTGAGACTTTGTGGTAACTGTGCTGCAGTACGCGAACTTCTAGTGATCAGAAAAACAATTCCACCTCTGCATGACCTTGAAATATCAGTTTAATACAGTACGTCTGTAAATATGGCTTCGACATTGCTATTGTTAATATAATGTAGGGGTTAAATTAGTCTGGGGCTGTCAGCGGCTCCACACTTAATCCACATCGGTGGGTACACACAAGAATGCAAGTTTCCTTCCCTCCCCCCGCCAAGTTTGGCATCAAAATAAATCCATAATAAAGACTGCGGCGTGTTTGAGCCTGAATATAATGAGCCACATTCTTTGTAAATTACACCTTGAGCAAATGATGAGCCATTAGCAACTGAAATCAATGAATCTAGCTTGTAGTTTAGGATGATCATTGTGATATGTGTCACCCCCCCCCCAAACAAAATCCACCACCCAGGTAAAGCGTCATTCTGTGGGACTGTGGGAAACACTGCGTATGCATATCTTCTTAAATATTTGACTCTTCTGTCAGTTTCCTGAACCTGTTCTGTTCGGGAGAGGCAGACAAAACAACATTATGCAAAAACAAAGAGTCAAACGAGGTAAATATTTGCATTCTTCTGTCAAGAACTTAATAGGAGGCTCTGGATATTTTTAGATGTTATGTATGACTCAGGTTTAATCACACACACACCCAGCAACGCGTTGACAGTACTCACGGAAGAGGGTTCTTCCTCCACACCTCTCTGGCTTTCAGGGTTTGATAAACGGTCTTTTGTTTGCCCTCGGTGCCGTTCTCTCCTCCGCGGCTGCTCTGCATCACCCGAGAAAACTCCATCTTCTCATCCCAAGTGCCCGACAGCACGTAGTGGGCTTTGCCATCCTTGTCCATTACCACGCCAGTCACCTTAAGAAAGAAGAGTCAGATAGTTCACAGAGAAATGAAGCAGTACGATCCAGGCAGCTTCAGAGACAGGTGATATGGTGGAGGGCAACTGAATGAACCGGAGTTTGGTTGACACCAACACAATTTAATATGAAAGAAGAGCAGTTTTCCCTTTAATCAATCACAAAGAAAATAAAGAAAAAGAATACCCATCCACATGGTCAAATATATATTATAAAAGACTCCATGAAAAGGAGCTGACAAACTGAGGAAGCACCATCAGGAACTCCAGAAATGAAAACTAGAATAAGACGATATATGGATTAAAAAAAATAGCAAAAAGTAGAAGAAATTAATAAATAAAGTTACAGAAGGTAAAAAATCAGTTCAAAGCCAGATAAACTGCAGGTCTCAAATGATGAAATATGGAAATGGAAATACACAGAAACCCTCAGAGACGTCTCAGAGGCAAGAAGAAAAAAAGGAGTGAATCAGTTCATTGTGATTGCGTTTTTCTCACCTTCCTGGCCACGTCTCTGGAGAAGTAGCTGTAAGGAGCAAACTTCAAGTGGCAGCGGTCTCCGGTGGTGTGGTTCACCACGTCTATCTCCCCTGACTGACCGAGAGAGAGAGAGAAAGGAAGAAAGAAAGAGTTAAAAAAATGAAATACACTTTTTAGATTCACACATAGAAGAGCCGAAAGTTACGTTTAGGATCAACTGTGTAACAATAAGTACACTTTGAATGATTTGATTTATGATTGTGTGCATGAATAAAATACAAAGTGGCCAACCCTCATGGGTTTATAAGACACCAGACATTCAGCTTCAGCAACTCAACATGTCATAACTTTACAAAGTTGCATGTTCCCTTCGCAGCTCAGTCTTAGAGGTGTGATATGTAGAATTTTTTCACTAAAATATCTCAATCATTTAAAAAATTACTAAACCTATGTTCAATATGTTTTGGTTTGTTGGGAGCTTAAATCACTTCTAATATTTCCAACAGTTATAGTCTTTCGTGGTGGCCACCATGACAAACACAACATGTTGGTCGTTACCGTGGAAACAGCGGATGTTACGCCAAAGACCGCTGCTTAAAGAAGCGGAAATAGCTCCTTAAAGCTGCTGTGCTGTTGCTGACAAAAAACGTCATGTAAATCATTTAGCTCGTCACTAAACGTATCCCTATCCTCAGGTCTGTTTCACCCGTTCGTCTTGACTACACCGAGTTCGTTTTCATCCTCGGTGGGGGTTGAAGTAGCAGAGGGAACCACTCCCATGATTCACCGCCAGACTCAACAGTCATCTCTTGTTTTTGTTTATGATTGAGAGCCCCCTAGTGGCGGTATTCACATACTGTGCCTTTTAAATTGTGTTTTTTTGTCTTTTCTCCCAGCAGGCTTTGCAGATAAAGTCTGCTCCAAAAAAAAAAAAAGTCCTCTTCGAAAAGCACAATTCAAGTTTTTCATAATCATCTAACCAGAAGAAATCAAAGGTAGTGGAAGACATTTACTAAAAAAAAAAAAAAAAAAAAAAGGGACATCCCTTACAGTATGTCATCATGGATGGGACCGTAAAACAGAAAAAGAATCTCATTCTCAATATCACCCAACTCGACACTGTAACTATCCTTTATAGGACAATAAGCTCGTAGTTTTGGTTTACACAATATATCAACTTTGATATGGAAGTCATCACTCACTTACACAACAATATTTGTAAAGAAACACTGGAGTGTATTCTGTAGTGCAGCTGTTAGGTGGGCGGTGCAAGTTTGTATATTTTAAGGAGGTACAATGATGTTATTGCAAAATGCAAAGTATAGAATAACATGTTTTACACACAGCTGTATGTAAATATTGAAGGCAATGCAGCTGAGCAGTGTGTGAGTGACATTCGGGATAGTTTGAATAGCTGCATCGTCTCTCTGTCCCTGTGTCATTTGATATCATGTTTCCTGTCACTAACACCACAAGCCTGTCATGGTTTGACTACTTTTCACTCTGAACATTGTTTTGAACAGGTATCCTCACTACAAACGTGTCCTTGAGGCATCAAAGAGTGACCACATTTGTCGGATCCATCTGCCATTGTGTGTAATATTTTGTGGTTGTTGCCTGATGCAAACGCTGGATTTACAAGCATAAGATGAGATTTACTTTATTAGTCGACAATAAATGAATAAATTGCAATAGGAGTGCCAATAAACTGTGATTCAATGTTTTAATCAAACAACTTGTGTTTGCTTTAACTGCGCGATCACTCAGGCAGACTGGCTGTCGCATGGTTTGCAGCCAACCGTGCAACTTCAACGTCTGGGTTTAAATCTGGCAGAGATGATTATTGTTTGTCCATGTCCTGTCTCCAGCCCATTTTTGAGTCTTTGAATCAGACATACAATTAAAGAAAATTCTAATAATTAAAGGCTCTTATATTCAGATCACATAAATAAGTACCTGAATGTCTGGGTGTTAATAAAAATCAGGGTTTGAAAGTGTCACTGTGTCCCACCTGATCGATCCACAGTTTTCCGACGATGATGTTGTGCACTGTGGTGGTGACCTTCTTCCATGTGTAGTGATTGTTGCCTTTCTCGAAGATTGCGTGAATGGTGCCTGCCAACAAAGAGGACATGCAAACAATGGATGATAATCATAGCCACACTAAGCAAATAAAGCCTCGCTTGGTTTCCCATGTACTTGGCGTTTTGTTAAGTCGTAGGTGTGACTGTCGCATTCTTCCAGCTGTACTCACTGGTTTAATAAAGAACACCGTAATCATCGGTTTGTGCACCTTGCGCTCACCCTCAGGAAATAAATCTAATGTTGGTAACACACCCTCATGCACGTAATCAGCGGATCGTCAGGCATGCTAAACCATGTGGACTCTTACCTAAAGGCATGATGGAGAGGTATTTGCCCCTGAACTTGCTGGCTACAGTGATTTCCTGCCTCAGAGTCCAGCCCCGATCAGAGATCACATGATGCGCTGCTGCAGGAGGGTGATGACTCACCTGGGGGAGAGAGGTAAAGACCAGATGTTGCATGTCATTTCATATCAAACAGTAACATAACTAGTGGTCATTGAGCCTCTTTGGATGCCCACATTCAGTGTTAAGTGGACAATGACTGAGCGGTCAAGTATGAAAATAAAACCCTGTAATTATGCAGCAGGTTATTAAGCCTACATCCTAAATCTTAAATCCAATTATATTACTCATCTACAATAACTTTTAATGGTAATTACTACTCGTTAAATCTAGTTTAAAGCGCTTTGTGACTCATCTGACCCAGTCTGAAAAAGCTCTTGTTCTAAACACAGCCGTGTCCCGAGCTACCTGGTGACCTAATTTTCTGGCTTAAAGAACATATTACTTGGGTTTTTATTGGACTTGATCTATTTTTCCCCCCCTAATGAATAAAAACATTACTGTTGTTCTTGTTTTGCAACATTAGAACTCCTTTTTGCCTCAAAAAAAAAAGCCCAACGTTGCCTTTTCACCGTGTATAATGAGCTGTGCCACTTCTCTTCTTACCCTGAGTTATACTACACTGACCTTCTCTTGAGGAAATCAGTTTATATGAACGTTACTTTCCTTGAAACATTGAGATACCCAGCAATTATTAGAAGCTGAAGGAGACTTTTCTTAACTGCTGAGTCAATGGGACCTCTTCCCGTTTCACTTCCTTAACAGAATCCTTCGGTCTCTGTGTGTTGCTTCCCCCTCACCTGCTCGCAGAGGGAGCGGTAGCCGCTCTCTCTCCGGCGGTCCAGCTCGTACGTCTCTCCCAGCAGAGGGTTGAAGGGCTTGCCGGTGCGGTGGACGGTGGTGGAGTAGGAGGACACGGAGAAGGCAGCCACGTAGCACATTTGCTCGAGGGAACTCTGGCACTTGGCGGCCTTGTCGAGCAGCTCGTGGTACTCGAGGTCCTCGGACAGCCGCTGCAGCATGGATATGGGCTCGTTGAAGTTCACCTGCCAGGAGCGGAATCACTCAAATGTCATTTGACGTCAGCAATTTCTTATTTCGATGCCATTACATTTAGCCTGCAAAAAGTGCCCAAGACAATGTATTAAAAGTTTTTATTTAATCCGTAAAAGGGATCGTGTGCAATATTTATCATTGATGTTGCCATTTGGTTTATTGTGCAAGACTTTGCAATCTATGGCCCTCATTTGGCACATCACCGAAAAAAAATACGCTTAGAAAACTGCGCCCAATAAACAAGACGTCACACGCATACCACAAAGAGTGCATCACAAAAACACACTTTCACACCAGCAACAACATTCAGGAGAGGAGGATCTTTCAACAGATTCAGTTTGATTTTAGAGCTGCAGATAGAATTGTTTACTTAGCCAAAGGCCGAGCAGCAGACTATCTACAGGTGTTTAAGGACGCTACGTACCAGTACAGGTACAAAACTAGTAAATACTAATCAATTCATTTCTTCAAATGAGATTCAGTTCTTTGGTTTTCAAGCCTTTTCGATACGGCATCACTTTTAAAAGTGATGTCTACAAGCCTATACAAGAAACTCTGCATCTATCATCGTTTCATTGAGACTTTCTTTCCGACTTTACTAAGATCCCCATTAGCACCAGCATAGGCTATTCTTCCTGGGGTCCAGCACACATACCGCTCACTTCTACACAGTATAATACAATAAAACAAACAAAGACAAACAGCCACACCAGCTCCTCCAAAAGCGAATTAAAAAAAAAGGCCATTCATTTCACAGGCATTCTGCAAAAGAACACAAAATCGTCCTCGCAAGTCTTCAAAAGTCACGTCAGACTTGATTTTCCTTTATACATACAAATAATATAATATACATATTCATACATTATGATAAGGGTCTGACCAGCCGATACTCGCTTATTCAGTGCCTACTGGTATCAGCTCATTTTTCAGCAGATATGGTACTAGATGTATTCACCAGTGAAATAGCATTTCATTTGAGTCTTGTTGTGTTACACTCGCTGTCTCTGTCAGGCTGTGATCAGAATCATCAGAAACAATATCACTCAAGCAGTGATGCACGTACAGTACATGGGCAGTAACTTTCCAGTGGAGTGACCATCTTCTTTTCATTATACATCTGCATTAGTAATAGATGTGTATATCTACATCTGTCTATCACTACAGATACCAAAACACATCTAAGAAAGATATCGGCCGATATAATCTCGGTATCTGATTTTTTTTTTCCCCTCCCCAATATCTATATCAGTATCGGCCCCACAAATCCCACATCAGTCAGGCCCTACTTTTGATGAACATAAATCATTGTCTGAATGACCTTTATCTACATCTCTCACCGTCCCGTGTTTACGGACATTCATTCCAAGAAAAAGGGAGACTAAATACATTTCACACTTTGCCTAAACGGCACGTTTTGCTTTCATCCAAATGCACGACTCATTTATACTCAACGTCCGAGTCCTCTCACAGTTTAAGGTTTGATTATAGTTGATTAAATAGACCCAGAATATTAGAATGTCATATTATACGACAACACATCACTCAGAAGTTCAGCCTGTTGTGCACTGAAAATGATTATCACAGATACAAGTTACACTCTGATATATAATATGATCAGATATAATGTGTACTTGTGTAGTGGGAGTCAAATGGTTGTGTTTATAATTCAGCAGAGGGACAGTAGTTTTTGTAATCATGATTTAGACTTGAATGAGAATATTTAAGATGTTTAAGAAAGTGCTTATCCAGCACTTTACAACTTTTTTTTATGAGTGTATGGCTTATCTGGGATTTGGTCTTTGCATGTTCAGGTCCCGTGTTGAGCTGAATCTGTGTATGCTGCTTTGCTTTTTCTGCTCAGTGAGGTGCAGCTTTTGGTTTTGACAGAGTGAAGCCAACCCAAACACCGTGGCAGGAATGTCAGATACATTTGAATTGTTGTTATCTTATTATTTCTGATGTGTAAATGCAGTCGCCAGGTCTGGTAGAAGTGCCATGCTTTATCTTTCGGTGCTATTTGCGAAGCTCGATGTGCGTGCTTGAGCAGATTTAGTGTGCTGATTGAAACATCCCTTCTAAATAAAGAGAAACCTGTATAAAGATCACAGGTGTGTATCTATGGTTTTGTCTCTGAGGTTTACCAAGTAAACAAACTCTCCTTGTACTCATTGTAGATGTCAACAGAGATAATTTTTTACCTCTGATGACTCCTGAGGAATGCTGTCGAACTCGTACTGCAGACATGAAACGATGTGGTGTTTTGATTGAACACGCGTCATCGGCGGACAGTCGTGTCAGAAGACTGTGACCTTAAATCCCTGCACATAGCTTATTAAATAGCGAATACGTCTTTTGTTTGCAGCCACACAAAGACATGAAAAGAGCTGCCAAGCACTCACAGAAGAGGCTGTGAAAAGCCCTTTTCTTAATGCTGGCTAAGGCCGCCCCACAAAGTGAGTGTTCAGTAACCTCCGCACACATACTCACAGGCATGGGAATCTTGGACAGCTCTTTGCCGATGCAGTTCTTCATGATGCTCCAAAGGTTGAGAGAGTAGTTGGGTTTGTCGGAAATGCGTGTCCGCCTCTTCTTTAAGGGTACTAACTCCTGAGACGGGGACTCCTGGTTCATCGCTAGGGGTTCCTCATTGAGCTAAAAGCAAAGGCAGGAGAGTCTGTCAATACAGGGCTACAAAGCTCTTAGAAAGAATGACACACAACGACTGTAGCAAGTGTTAAGAGTGGAAGTAGAGAAATACTTTGCACATCTATTTCATAAGACAGGTTCATTGATTCATGGCTTGTATGCCGCCAATTCATAACAAATGTATTCTCAAGACACTTTAAGTATAGGCACTTCTGTTTGTTTTACTATTTACAGAGACTCATGTTAGATAGTGTGCAGGAGTTTGCTTTCATATCATAAAGTTATATTATATGTCAAGTGTTAAGTCCTACCAGCAAGCTCCAGGTTTACAATAAAACGTTCTAAAAATAATGTAAAGCAAAAAATGGTTGGCAACATTTGAATGGGGCTTCTCACGCAGATTAGTTTACTGCAATGGTCCGGTCAAAGGGCTTTCAAAACAAGCTGATGATGAAGGGGAAGAAATATAAGACATTACTCCCGTTCTTAGATCATCACACTGGCTACCTGTTATTCAAAGACTTGATTTTTTTTAAAGGTTTCAGCTTTTGTTTAAGTCTTTCTGTAGCTAAGCACCCATGCTTGTGACATTTGAACCATCCAGGACTCTGAGGACTGCTCTGCTCTGTGTGACCTTGAATTGCCCCCCGGGGATAAATAAAGTTTTTTGAATTTGAATTGAATTTGAATTGAATTTGGGGCTTGCCTATTGGCTGCCCCAAGAGTTCGAAAAAAACAAAACAAAAAGAACCAGTGAATCAGCACAGACCTGCGCGGAAAGATTTTAAAGCTTTTCTAAAACTCTCTTAAAGCTGGTGCTATGGCTCTTAAAGGGGCAAGCAACCTCAATATTTTCCCTATTTTTTTTTTTAACACTACCTGCTCTAACCTCTAACAGCTACAAACTCATTTTTAAACACTTTTGTTGAATTTCACTATGCACTTTTGTCATTTCTATGCATTCTAAACCTTTAACTTCAGCTCTTATTAATTGTATATCTTTGTTTTTTCATCATATTTCATTCATGTGTAAAGCAGTGTTGTATGAAAAGTGTTAAAAAAAAAACAGCAGACGAGGGTTTTAGGAGTCATCAGACACGTACCGACTGATCATCAGGACACATTTCACTGTTGAAGCCGCTGATGTTACTGCTTGATCTTCTGCAAGAGATTCAAATAAAGGGATTCTGTCAAGAAGATTTGAGGTGAAATAAAAAGGCAAAATCAAAACACAAAAAAATGGAACATATAAATCTGTCACCGATTAAATCTATCTAGAGCACAAATAAAGATAACTATGAGGACACATATCACACAAGGAACAGGAAGAATAAACCTTTGTCACAAAACAAACACTAAAGATGTCTTATCACTCAACAGTAAAAATATATTTCCTGGTAAGAGTGCCATGTGAATAGGTAAATATGTGCTTGTGGACTGATTTCGAGTGCACTGACTTGTGGAACTGTGGGTCTGCGGGTACAGTGATGAACTCAGGAGCCTCCTCCATGGCATCAAAGAACTCATTGTCGTCGTCTTCATCGCTGGCTTCGCCTTTCCCTGGACCCGCAGCACCTTAACAATGTAGTATTTCATTGTGAAACCGGATTACAAGTCATACATTACTTACTAAACACTGACACGTTTTTTTCTCGTGTTGTGAAATAACAATCTGTTTGGAAAGGAAACCAGGGAGAGTTATTTTTCAGAGGCCAAAGATGATTGATTGAGAAATAACAAACTATTTCCCTCCAAGTGTCTCTTAGGTAAGGTTTTACTTTTGAGGTCACGTCCTACTTTTATTGTCTGCAGTAGAGTTCGCCTGTGCAGCCCCTCTGAACGCTCGCTCCAGGTTGTTGTGCTGCTTGGCCAGCTGCTCTAAAGTCTCCTCCAGTCGAACCCGCTGCTCCCTTTCCGCTTGAAGGGCTTTCTGCCATCGCTTGCTGTGAGCCTGAGCCAGTGCGAGGAAGTCACGACACGCCTGAGGGGCAACACATCAGACGGGGTGAAGCAGAACCCTCAACCCCCAAGAGCCAAGTCATATGAACTTTTATGACCACTAAGACCAACTTTTGTTGCTACATCACACGTCAGAGGTCAAACTTACGTTAATCATGGCGTTAGAGGTAATACGGAAAAGTGTGGCCCTCTCCGTCACCTGACGAATCTTATCCCCAGCCTCTCCTGTCAGACGCAAACTGTCCAATTCTGATAAAGACCTGAAATAGATATTGAAATGAACAACGTGGGTTAACAGTTGGACCCAAATCAAAACATTTTTTTTATGTATTTAACAGTGTTCTCAAGTGTTTTAAGGGCGTTTTCACATTCGGCACGATTGTCTCATACTGTGCCCGAGCATGATTCCTCCCCTCTCCCCCGCTGGTCTGCGTTCACATTAGTAATATTGATGCGTATGTACACAGTCTGATACAGCAGGTGGCAGTATGCACACAGTTGGTTTGCAAATCCGCCAAGAAGCAAAACGAAGAAGCAGCAACCATGGCAACCACTCGCAGACTCACAGACAGAGTCCATCCTGCAAACTCTGGATATTTTTGCTATTTCTGAGACACAAACTTCGACCCACTTCCTACGTCCACAACTACCGAACAGCTCAGAGGATGAAGTGGGCCCGTGCTACATGAATACAGCGTTTTTTGAAGCGACAGGAGCCGTTTACAATTATGTCATATTGCGGTCCTCTTCCTTTTTTTGAGTACGGTTGTGTTCACATCTCCCACAGACCATACTCGAGTACACATGAATCGTGCCTGATTCCACCTCTTCAAGCGGACTCGGGCACAGTCCCCGAGAACGATACGTTTGTGTTCACACTGATCAAATGAACCGTACTTTTAGGAGAAGCGTACTCAGATCCGGGCCCAGGTCCTCAGTGTGAAAGTAGCCTAAGTGTTTGAATGTATTTAACAGTGTTCTTTAGGGGATTTTTATGTATATTTCAGGGTTTTTTTCTTTTCTTTTTAGTCACATTGCAGCCCTTTTATAAAGTTTGGCGTTTTAGTAATGTGCGATATAAAAAGTGGATTGGACTGTATTAAGTATCAAGTAAGTTTTATACAAGCAATGTTTTAGTAGAGTAGTCGAGGTCACAGTTTTAATCTTCCTGTAGAGAAGCTAAAAACTATTCTCTAACACTATTATAAAGCTAGTTTAACATTCAAGTAACGTGGAGTAAATGTTCATCTACATGCTTCTTTTAAAAATGATGCCACACCAACCTCAGCAAAAGACAAAAAGTCTTCAAATGACAAACTATGAAAAGGTTTCTTTAAATAGAGGTATGATTATTCTCTCTAATTGATTTATGAGCATCTTTGAGTCTTGGGTTCTACATTTCCAAGTAAAAATACTCAACATGAGAACATTTTAAGCCTGAGGGCTTAAGAATGCAGCAAACAGAGAGCAATAGACTGGTAAAGCCTGACCTCTGGAGGGCAGAGCCGTGCTTTGAGATCAGGTCGTTACACGTGCTGAGATCCTCCACTTTACTTCCAAGTGTTCTCAGAGCAGACTGGACCTCTGAGTTCTGTGATGCGCTGCCTTGTCCAGGGGCCGCTGGCGCGGATGATGGAGGAAAGTCGTCCCCTGAGTCGTCTGGTAATAAACAGAGCAAAATAGAAAACAAACTTTAAATGACTACCGGTTCAAAAGCAAAGCTGTTTATACTTTTTTTCCCTCTACTGTTGGTGTGTTTATTTGAGAGGAGTCTGGCTGCAGACCGCCACTGTCAGACCCTATCTCTGCAGACCGCCACTGTGAGACGCCGCCACTGTCAGATCCGGAAGTGACGTATTTCGTGAGACCATTAGACTCTTGGACAACGGTAGGTGACTATTCCTTATTATCCATAACAGTGAAAAACTTATTTATGCAACGGAACTTGCATTTGTTCACCTTTATATACTTTAAATAATTGTAGACTTCAATCAAACAAGTAACCGAATGTGGCACGAGCGACGTATTTTGTCGTTTTAAAAGTAGTTGCGCGTAAGGTGGTTAGCGTTAGCTATGCTAATTTTATTGAAGAGCGATCTTATTTCACGAGAGGGGAGAGGAGGAGAGGTGGAGGATAGGGGGAGCGTTCAGGAGTAGGCCTACTGTGTATTTGGCTTAATAAAGCGTTTTGTGAAGAGAGTTTGCTGTAGAGAAGAGATAACAGTTTAGTTATTTGTGATCTAAAAGGGTTCAAAGTTTGTCATAAAGATGAAAAGTTTTACTATCGTTAAAGCCGTTCAGCGGAAATATTTGCTGAAATGAGCAGTTTTCACATTTAAACTGCATAAACACATTGCTGTGCTGCATTAGTAAATTATTTTTAATATGAAGTTTGTCTACCAAGTGGGCATTAGTTGTGCTAACACTTTTTCTGTCTCTCGTAGATGCATCATCACATTATTTCTGCTGGAGCAAAACGTCGAACGCTGCACATCTTACTGCTCACTGTGCCATACATTTAAACCGTCTAAAGAATACAAGATTCAGATTCACCTGGACATCCACACTAAAGATGCCATTCCATTTAAAGGTAAGTCCTTTGATATAGATAGCCCATATGTGTATAGGTGTGTGGATTCCTACAAACAATATATATGTGTGTGTGTGTGTGTGTGTGTGTGTGTGTGTGTGTACACTTAATTATTATTTGTCACAGACTTTTTATGGTGCTGCTTGATAAAGTATTGGGTATCAACTTTTTTTAAATGTACAATTTTCTGTGTTCACTTAAAACAAAATAATAATTGAAACCAGCAGCTGAGTTTATACAATAGTGTTATAAAAAGCCTCCTGAAAGGGCATGTGTGTGTGAATGCATGAAGCGTTTGTTCCTGACTAACCTGTGTTCTGTGCATGAAAGAGGACCATACTTATCAATATTGATAAATGATTTATCTGTCTTTTGAATATCAGAAATCTCTGGCAGTCTGTCAATCCTGGGACATAGAGAGAGATGACTGGACTGGAAATAGAGGTCATTTTATAACCATATGTTAAATGATTTTGTACAACTGGAAGGAAACGACTAACTCCTTTTTTATATGCTAGGGCTCTCCAGGACAGCCACATGGAAATGACTGTAGCATCTTCATGTTGATGGTAGGTGAGATTATTGGTCTGATAAGTCTTACGTGTGCTTCGAATATATTAACATTATTATGTTTTTATTCATAGTATGCCCTGTAAAATAAAAAATGAAAATAAACTTGCCTTGCCTGTACACAGTTCTGGATGATTTCACCATTGTAAGTTCACCTGCTCATTCAAAGTGAGCTCACAATCTCTTTGTTCTAATCTTTTATTAAATGCCTTTTTCTTTTTTTTTTTAGACTGATATGTCGGCTCTGTGAAAATGGTTGTGTGTCATTCGTATGGAAAATGTTGACCTTGGAAGGTGAGACTTAACTTATTTTGACTTCTTTTTTTTTTACTGATAAGTTTTTTTCCCAGGTTGTATTTGTTTGTTTTTAGTTTACTCATTTGCCAATAATAATCATAATACTAATATTCGTACTTATAAAGCACCTTTAAAAGAGGTTATAAAGTGATTTTACAACCAAACAAACAGGTAACTCAAAAAGCAACAAGCAAATCACAGTCTCAGTTTATGGGCCATTCCACACACCACTTGTTCCTCCATTCAGTCTTTAAAACCAACTATTTTAACTCAAATTAGGGGTGCGCATTCTTTCCATGTTAACCCCTAATGGAGTGAATGTAAAGAAGATGATGGTTTAAAGATGAAAAATGCCTCTTTTTTTTAAAGGAGGAGGAGCAACTCGAGGCTGTGCACGCTTACAGCTCTCTTCAAACAGATGTGAAGGCAATAGAGGAAGAGGTAGTATTTTATTCCAGTCTATACTTCTTACCCAAGTGGGATACCCATTCTATGGGGTGTGTCACTTTGCTATATTCAATACTTAGATAACCCTCTTTTTTCCCCCAAAGAACTGGGAAAAGATTGTACACCACTGCAGCCTTTGCAGCCACTGTGGACCCGCCTGACGCCCTGCAGATGGGCGAAGAGGCTGTAAAGCAGTTTGCCAAGCTCTGGGTTGAGGAAACGCGAGAGACCATTGAAGAGGATGAGAGGGAAGAAATCTAGGAGCAATTCAAGTTCGCCTTTCACAACATCGAAGACATGTTTAAGTTCTGTGAAGAAATTGTTGACAAAAGAGGGTATATGGCATACTGCGAATGTAGCATAAATGACGATCTGTAAAATAGGTAGGCCTACTTGGTGATCATGTCATTACTAACCTTTAATAAATATACTGTAAATAGTTATGTAAACAGTGGCAGTCATAAAGAATAGATTTACAGTTACTGAAAGAACTTTACAGTGGTTACACTAGAAAAAATAAGTTAGCAGTTGTTTTTTTGAAAAGAATTGTAGAATGCTGCAAACAAAAAAAACAGTTTCTTAAGTACTGGGGGAAAAGCTGTTCCTGAGTCTGTTTGTTCTTGTGAAGATTGTTTTGAGCCTGCCTGAAGGGAGTGGGGGTAAAGGGAGTGTCCAGGATGTTAGGGGTCCCTCATGATGTTTGAGGCTCGGCAGGGTCAGAATAAAGTTGAACAGAACCTTTTATAATTTGTTTTTATAGTATTTTTGCTAAAAAAAAAGATTTTTTTAAAGAAATCAAATAATTTACTCTGAGCTCACGTAGAACTGAGTTTGAAAACATATTTGAGTTGTTGTATTTTAAAATGAGCCCCTTCATTGACACAGGTGGTCCAACGGCACAAGGTAAGAAAAGAGCACAATATGACAAATAAAGCTAAATATAGAAAAATAATAATAATCTTTACTCTAAATATTAAATGATGGTGGAGAGTAAAATATAAAATTGAAATGCACAAGGTTAGCTGAAACAATGTTCATCTCCCGTCTTTACTAATAAAAGTGTGCGACTGGAAACAAAACACAATTTTCAGTAATCTGTTACTCATAAAAGAATAAAACGCTTTAATATTACTATCTAATTTTATTTTGAAATATTTTACATGCATTCATGTCATCGGACTACACGTAAAACGCTAAACCGGAAGTGCAAGCCGATTTTATTTGCGTGTATTTCCGGATCTGACAGTGGCGGCGTCTCACAGTGGCGGTCTGCAGCGGTAGGGTCTGACAGTGGCGGTCTGCAGCCAGACTCTCTTGGTTTATTTTGTACCTGACTCTGCCTGCATGCGTGCCGCCTTGGCTTTGGCCAGTTCCAGGGCAGTGATCCAGCGCTGACGTTCCACCTCACAGCTGGCCTTCAGGTGGTACGTTTGTGCCCCACCGTTGGAGATAACAAAGTTGCAGGCGTCATCCACGGTGATAGTCGCCGTGGCCAGGTTGATCGTGCCTCGACACGTGTGGCCCATCTCTGCCTGAGTCCTAATAATGAAGAGGTGAAAATGCTATGTAACTGTATTAAAATGCCTTGCTGGAATGAATCAGTACACTACAAATGAACAGTGCTAATGAGATGTATTGTTATGTACAGAGTAAACAGCTAACAACATACAGAAACAACTGTCACAGTGCTAAATTAAGCAAATCTGTGGACATCTACAGCTTAATTTAGAGCTGTTGTCCTATGATTTGATCACCCAGGCCAGGATGCATATCAGTGTTATGTGTAAACAGACCCATCAAGATCGGATTCTTTCTGTTCTGCTCATTTGTGTTCTGTGTGATTATAATATCACACCAGGGCCTCAATATGAGAAAACATTGCAACTAAAATGGGAAAGATCTATTGATAAATCCACTTAGTTATCAGCTCTGGGTGTAATTCAACAGTTGTTACCATCGACCATCGACAAAACATGGAGATTATTTTCTGCGAATGATCAAGAGTATAGACTTCGCTAAAAGTTTTACAGGAAAGTGTACCTGTAGTATGACAACAGCCCATTGCTCAGGACAAACCACCTCCGCTGATAACCCTTGATGTAATTTGTCCACTTGAACACCCATCCTTTGTATGTGTCACCAGCAGGAGTGGGTGTGGGGGTTTTAGGCTCCGACATCACAGCCTCCAAAAACAGGAGACGGATTTGGGGAACCTTAAAAGGGAAATAGAAGTTTGAAACATTAGGCAACAAGGCTGTAATTTGCAGACGGGACTAAAATCACTGATCATTTAGGGGATCACACACACATAGTTCTACAATTCTACAATTCTACAATTCACTTAGCAGACGCTTTTATCCAAAGCGACGTACATCAGAGAGTAAGAACAACACAAGCAAGGATCAAGGAAAAATAAAGGAACAATGTCAGTAAGGACGAACGATCAGCTTTGAGTCCGATTGGACACACAGGTGCTGAAAGGCATTGCCCAGAGGCAAGGCACAACATTAACTGCCGGTCTGAGACTCTAATCAGTATATAAACCATCTTATACGTCGTCGTTTTCAGTTAGCAACTTTATGACTAGTTTAGTTTAGTTTATTAGTTTATTTGAATCAGGGACATTGTACAAAAAAACATTAGTCTCGAATCTATCGAATCTATTCACAAATTATAGCACAGAAATAACTCACAATCTATACCTAAACCCTCTTACGTGTGTATTTCTGTTGTATTTTAAGTCTCATACAAAAAAAAAACACAGTAACATTAGATTTCAGACTGCTGGTTGGAAAAATCCCGATACAATTCATTATGTAAACTGTGGCCTTCTTAAAATGCATTTTCCCTATAAACATTTCATAACCAGAATAATGAATCCAGTAAACATTCTACAGAATAATTGATGAACATTTAAAAAATATATGTTTTCAACAGCATAACTGGGGTTCTAAAATGTTTTGGATATTTGATTTTTTATTCCTGAACACTAATGTTATTCATGACTGGTGATAATATTGATCGTTCAGTGTGTTGTCACAGGTCGAAGTTTAACAGTGGAATCAATAAAGAGCCTCTTTTACACATTTTACAAATAAAACTACTGTTCAAGTTGGAATAAAATGTGTCCAAAAACTGTCTAACTTATTTTATAATATAGTTGTTGTACTGTGTTTTCCTAATTCTACATATAATAAATGTTACTGATCGATACAGATTATATTTGTTTTAATGGAATCCGATGACCTTTATGGGGAAATGTAACTCTTGCCTTATTATTAAAATAAAGGAAATCAGATGATAGCAACCGAAAATATATCATACATAATAGTGACGGGCTTGACACCAGAAGCTAACGATGGTTAGCTCCAGTTTGAGTCACGGTAATAATGACAGCTCATTGCTAGAGAAGGAAAGTAAAAAGAAACACTGACTGACATGTTCACTCGAAGTTTACCAGCTGACATGAGCATATAAACAACAAGTTGTGAAAAACATACACCGCTGATCACTCGTTAGCCTAGCAAGCTAGCCTTGCTACTCGCCGAAGGCTAAATGTTTACCTTGACGTGTCCGAAATGTAAGATCAAGCAACCAGACAACCGGTGAAGTCACTGCTAACTTTGACACCCATACGCTGCTGTGCCTAGTTAGCTAAAGAGGCTAACTGAGCTATCTGACCAACACGGAAGAGCTAATAAAGAAAACAACTGAAGCAACGACGGAGAGGACAAAAGCAGAGCGACTGTACATTAAAGTGACACCAAAGAGTTTCTTTATCAACCCTCAATGCATGTAAGTGTCAATCGTATAGCTGCGTACGCTGACAAGAACCTATAGCTAGCTAGCTACACCTAACTAGCCTAACGTTAGCTCGTTGGTTACACCCGGTGCAACACAATTTGGTCTCGTGTAGAAACAAACAGCGAGCTTCCTGACCACCTCCATCAAGTCGGACGCTCGGCCATACGAAAATCGAGATTTTGCCTTAAAAAATAATGGTACATTGTGTCAGTAATTGTCACATAATAACATTATTTTGGACGTCAAAATCCAAATTTGTTTATTTACTCACAAAAATATCTAAACACATCCGCTTCTTGGTCACTTAATTACAGATTGTCAGTAAATTGCCTGTGATTGCTGTCACTTCATTGCTTTCTATAATTTGTGTTCATATAATGTGTTTTATTTTGAAGGATACACTGCAAAAACCCATTGGTCGTATCTTACTAACTTGACACAATTAGTTTATTCTTTACTATTTTACTTTCCAGCTAGCTAAGCTAAAGTTAGACACATTATGCTAAACAGTTTCATTAAATGACAACAAGATTAAATTAAAATACTTAGTACGCTCACTGGAGATAGAAGCTTGCGTTAACGAGGGCTTTCGATAACCTTGCGAGCATGTAAAAAAAAAAAGTAAAAGTTTAAGAGTAAGAGTAAGCTGTCAGGCTAATGTTAAACAAAAACAGGCTAACAAACACATTAGCCTGACAGATAACTATTAAACTTTTACCTTGTATAAATCCAGTCTGTTCAAGAAACAATTAGAGGACGAAGACTTTACGATATGTAAATGCTTAACGTATCTAGCATCAGACAAAAAATGCGACTCCGGTGGGACTCGAACCCACAACCTTTGAATCACTTCGCTATTCAATGCCTAGAAGTCCAATGCGCTATCCATTGCGCCACGGAGCCACCTGTTGCACGAATTGTATCACTAACTATTTGAAAATGAATTATCACACTATTGTTGTTAATATTTTTTTTGATGGTAGCGATCCTGCTAAATGGTCATTCACTTCACCGACCAAATGCTAGATCGACATCGGTCACAGTAATAAAACCTGCATTGTATTTTTTTTTTTAACACTAGGTGGCGCCAAATAATTATGTATAATGTATAACATGCCAAGGGCTGTCTACTGTTGAGGCTGGAGTTCGATTCCCTGTCACTCCCGAAAAAACTGCAAAATAAAAACTCAAATATATTTCATGCTTCAGGAAACGTGTAGGAAAATGTAAACAAAAAAAAAAATTAATATTAAAATACATATGTACAGAGGGGTCAGTATTAAGTGATGTGTTTTTTTATCTCTTGTTATATTTCCTTGTACTGACCAAAATGAGCCATGATTATTTAAATAATAATAATAATACAAAACAATTTTATTTGTGTACATTTCATGGGATTGCTTGTCTAAAGAAACTCGGGAACAAAACAAGGCACCCGATCTGGATGATACATCACACCTTTGCCTTAAGCTAAAACAAGGGAGTATGCCACCCAAAGTATGCTTGTGTTGTGTTCGGTGCAGCAGATCAAAGAACCGTGATAGTGATCATATAATCTATGGATTCTGCCCATGCACTATCAATATAATGATGCCCTATTGTAAATCAAATCTTGGGTTTAACTTTGCATAAGGAGTTGCCTTATGCACTCCAGATGAAGCATAGGTCAAGTATAGTGTTCTGCCTCAGCCCCGTTGTTTACACTCATCACACTTTGCAAAAGTCGTCACATGACTTAATAAAAACAGGTACGCAAATTGAAAAGACTGTTTCACTGTTTAACACATGCGCAGTGCGGACCTGACACTGAAAAATGAATGTCTGCTATTGTTTTGTCTATCTTTATCTTAGGCTTTACAACGTCAGAACTCGACTAACCATTGAAAAAATTATGCAAATTAAAAACTAAGTACCTCTGTTTCACGCATGCGCGGTATGGTGAAACCGGACATTGACAAATTAATGACTGGTTCTTTATTTAGTTACTTTGTTACTTAAGGACAACTCAAAACATTTCATCCTCCAGTTCAGTTAAAATAACCACATCCTGGCGAGAGGAAAGGAATCTGGATGTAAACAGAGGATATCGCTCTTGATTCCTGCGTGTCTTTGATACATCCTGCCATGAGCGGAAGTGTCTGGGATTCTACTCAATCCACATCGCTACAAATCAGTCGATTGTAAAGGGAGACGGGGCGAAAACGGTGTACATCTCTTCCCTCACCATTACCACTAGACAGGCTGCGTTACAGCATTTAATGCTTACATAGTTTGGCACGGGGACATGCTCGACCAGGTTAGGCTTTTACTACTACAGACATGCGTAGTTAGTGACACGGGGATAGAGGCTAATTTTGCAGTCATTCGACTGGGTCTTTATTTCTAATGGACGTATTTTTGTTATAGGTCTGCGCAATCGACGTGAACGCCTGCCTGGACACCGGAGAGGATTAAGTCACTGTTGCTGGTGGCGGATTATTTTATTGGCCTCCTCCTGTCACGCCCGAGTCTTTGGTGATCCTTTTCCCAAATTGTAGAGCAAAAGCCAGGTAAGCTAGGTAGGCTATTTGTTCTTAATAACCTTCCCCATCTGCGTGATATGTCTCGTGCTGCGATGTATAACGTATTAATACACGTCCTTTGTTGCTCGTGTCTGTAACGCAAATTACTCTTTGCAAAAGATAATTCCTTGCATTGTGTGCAGACAACAATAGAAATTCTACCAGAAATAGTTTATAGTGGATGTATTTTTTAAATAAAACTGCGTGTAAGAAAAACATTATTATAGCCTACATTAACGGAACACTATTTGTACCACAGCTCTAAATACCGATGGATGTGTTTTAAGGCTTGGGCTATTACTATTCAGAACTGCACAAATGTTAAGACAGTTTAATCCTCACAATGCAGACTATGGCCAGCATACCTACTGAAATACAATTTGCTTTGACAACTGTGAAGCATTAGGTAGATGGCATAGAGTTACTGGTTCCACTGCCTCAGCAGCTCGGACTGACTGCCCAACCCCCTTCCCCTCTTTGCCACAGCATGTTTTGGTCTCAGGCGGATCATGCCCTTTTGTCCACTGAAGCCTGACTGTACTTTTCGGGACAGAGTCCCACTATGAAAGAATTTGCCTGCTGTTTTGACAGCCCCTTTTCTCTTTCACTGTCAGCTTTAAAGTTGGGGATTCACTGAATAATTGTAAAACAAGTAACACACATAAATTATACTCTAAATGTACTAAAGTTTTGTTTTATATTTGATCATTTCAGCTTAGATTAACTTGCTGTCATTCAATCAATCTGACAATGAAAGAAGGAGAAACTTTGTGTTCTTCTTTCTACCACCACTCGTAATTTATTTCACTCTCATGTTTCTTGTTTTCTCCACAGATAGATATGTCTTTCCGGCGAGGTGTGGTCCGACAGAGCAAATTCCGCCACGTCTTTGCCCAGGCGTGGAAAGCCGAGCACTGCATCGACGATGTCAGAGTGTCCCGGGTGACCTGGGACAATCCCCTCTGCGCGGTCAACCCCAAGTTCATCGCCGTTATCATCGAAGCTGGCGGAGGAGGGGCCTTCCTTGTTCTTCCGATCAGCAAGGTCTCAAAAGCCCTCTGCATTACAACAATAATCATATACACAGTAGATCAATATTTTTGAAAGCCTCCATCTTCTTTCCTATCTTTCAATCCGCTGCTAAAAGCAATACATCAGCAAGTCTTTGAGGCCTCATGTCTAGCTCATGCACAATTGCACATGCAGCACGTTTATAGTTTCAAACACAGAGAGGACAAAGTTTAATCCAATGTAATGTGTTCAAGTTTCCCCAGCCGGCTTTTACAGTGTCATGGTTTTAACGTTTCAATGTTTTCCATTTCAGAGCGGCAGAATCGATCAGTCCTGTCCCACTGTGTGCGGCCATGCAGCACCAGTGCTGGACATCCAATGGTCTCCTCATGATGACAACATCATTGCAAGTGCCTCAGAGGACTACACAGTAAAGGTTGTTGCAGAGATGTCTAGTTGTTTGCTGTTTGTTGTTGTCACCAGCTGTCATACAAAAACACAGACACAGCTACATCAACTGGGTCTCAACACATACAGAGACTTTCTTACTTCTTTGGTTTCTGTGTCGCTTGATGTAGCCGTAATGCTACTTCAAAGCCTTTTTTCTTTCAGACAGTGATAATGAAACAACTACAGGGCTAAGCTCTTCTCTGTTTTACATAAAGCATGTAAAATGTAAAGCAGAAGTTTTCATTTTTAAGAAATAAACGTATTCTGTTTATTTCCTACATATATATTAAGATGATTCCACTCATGTCTCTTGAGGAAACTCAAAGCTACAGCTACAATTCAATTAGCTAAGCTAAGAACAAAAGTGGTAGGAGGGAAAACGCTAGCTCAGCTGTGTCCACCCTGTTAGCTTCTGTCAAGCTTATTAATTAACATGTTACATTGAGCTAGGTTATTGTGTACTCATGCCAAAGTGTCAAGATACGATTTTTGTTTTTTCAACGTTGCTAGCAAGTCAAGCTAGCTAGTTCCCATCTGATTCTTGTTTCAAAGCTAAACTAAGCTAACCTTCTTCTAACTTACAGTTGAGCAGATAGACACCAGAGTGCTATCAAATCTTTTTATCTAACCCTCAGCTAAACAGCAAATAAGGACACTTTTAAAAAGAACGGATGCTTATTGTTTAAGGTACAGAAAAGAGAATAAAACCAATTCAGGTCAAAGCAACAATAGCCTCTTAAAAACCTCTCAATAGTAAAGTTGGCTTTTGTAAAACCATGAGGGACAGAAGTATAACTTGAATTTGTACATATACATTAAGTGTATAATTAAAGACGTAAGTTACTCTTATGCACCTTAATCTTCATCATTTTGTACATTGCAAATGATTTAAAGAACAAATGTCTGCTGTGTGTTGTTGTTTGAAGGTGTGGCAGATCCCAGATGGGGGCCTCACAGTTCCGATGACTGAGGCCATTGTGACCCTCGAGGGACACAGTAAAAGAGTGGGAATCCTGGCTTGGCACCCTACCGCTTTCAATATCCTACTGACTGCAGGTAAAGATATTTATAGTATTCTGGTGTCCTGTGATTGGTTGAGGGGGGGGGGACTCCTGATCTTGGGTTTTTGCTGGAAGAGCATGGCAAATGATCACATAACAAATTCATTTCCGAGAGCCATGTTCCGTTTTAGGCAAATAAGAACAATTACTATGACAAACGTGGCTGCAAACAAATCTTTAATTAATACTTTTTAGTTTTAAGCATGTGCTAAACACCTCACAATATCTGTTAGTAAATGGCTAGAGTTGCAGAACATCTCTAATCTTAATGTGTTGGTGTTCAGTTCAAATACTACTGCATTATACAGGCAAGGAATTGGATTCCCCTCGGCGCAGTGCAGGTTTAAGGGAGAAAGTGATTAACCTGAAAAATAATTACACCTCCCTGAAAAGCTGCAAGATTTAGTTTCATTTGAATTAAACCCAAGTTAGCATGTGTGCACAAAAGCACACCAACAAGCAAGTAGACTTTGAACTCTAATTAGTTCTTTTTATTTGGCCCAGAAAAAGTGTTAGAATTGGCAACAAAGTGTCCACTATGAAACAGAGTTATTTAACAGAGTTATACTCCAAAATATTAGGTAATAATGGACTAGATAACAGGTACGTTTGAACAACAACTTAAACTTAACTTTAAGTATTCATTGGAGTTAAAAACTCAGTCTGCTTCATCAGGATAATGCAAGTGTGGAGGAAACCAGTGGCACAAATTCAGAAATCTCTTTGTATGTGTCAAAACATGCTAACACTTAAGCAGGACCAGTTTACTTATAGTTAGAAGCTGATTGAGAGAATTTGTTTTGAGTGCACTTAAGAAAACTGTCAGTCCATCTAAATCCTCTGACCACTTAAATCTGCTCATCAGATACCTCCACTGTCTTCCTGTTGTTCCTGAGTATGTACATTTGCATTGCAATATTAGATCCTCGTCTAGTATGCAAAGCCACTAATGATGCCCATTGGAAAATCTGCAGACCTCTTAGGTCACAATAGTCTGTCTCCTGATCTTACCTAGTCATTCTTATGTGTGCCTTAAAGGCATCTCATTTGCCTGTTCTCTTCATTGTTATTTACTCTTCTGTTTTATTTTTTACACTTTGTATCTCAAACATGCTAGACATTCAACTTGCTGCAGTAAAAGCCTTATAGATTATTTTTTGTTGTGTTTTTCCAGCCCCAAATTTGATCAAATATAGAATATCATTTTCAATTCTATAGAGGTCAACAGTGTGGTTCCAGAAGTAAAATCCCATTCATTTTCCCAAAAAACATCCAAGACCTACCAAGAGCTACCTGAGTGTGAAATGATGGTATATGCTCCTGTAGAAGACCTCGTTTTAAGAAAAACACGGTTCATTCCAAATATCGGGGTAAAGAACTACACTTCCCACGATCATAGAGAGTCACAGTAACGTCTGTGATTGGTGGAGCTCGCTGTTACCATGAAACATTTGAATGGGGAAATTTACATACGGAACCTGAGCTGCCTTATAAGTGGGCGGTCACTGTTGAGCTCTATAGCTATCTTACTTTAAAGATCCCATATTGTACTCCTTTTTAACAAGTACGTCTCGGAGCTCCCCAAAACATGTCTGTGAAGTTTCTTGTTCTAAATCCACTCTGATCCTGTATTTGATCATGTCTATAAACGCCTCTATTTCAGCCCTGCTCAGAACAGACTGTTTCTGTGTCTGTAGCTTTAAATGTAAATGAGCTGTGTTTGACCACGCCCCTCTCTGGAAGGGCTTGGGTGGCTTGGTCTTTCTTGCACCATACCCAATTGTTTAAGTTGAGAAGGCAGACTCAGAGGGCAGAACAAACACCTAGCTGTGGGAGTGTCACCCACCTGGGGTAGGGGTTACTGCCCTTTGTGATGTCACAAATGGAAAATCTCCAAACGGCCTGTTTGAGTACACATTTTCTGAAAGGTGGAGCAGGCGAAAGACGGAAAGGATGGACTTTTCTCATAATTGGGGGGGGTGTAGACAGACAAAGGAAACATATTAGTTTTTGAAAACCATGGTCAAGTGTATTTTATATAATGTGTAACCTTAAACTAGTAAAGATTTTAAAAAGGCATAGAAAAAAGTCTGCATGAATGAAACTTTTCTCATGATAGATGTTAAAACCTGAACTCATTTGCATGGCATGAGTAAGCAAAAAAAAATCATTTAAAATACAGAATACTTGTATTGATTTGCAAATATTACTGAATGCATCCATGGGATCAGAGAGTGTTACTTAATATGAGCTTAATTCTTGTTTGACTGCCACTTAACTTCTCAATATGATGAAAGTATCCATAAAGGTCGCCTAACATTTGGTCAGGAAGTTGAAAATAGTTCACTAATTTATGGAAACATACACCTACTTTCAAAGGAGATACAACTTCACCCAAGATGATAGTGGCAGAATGCAAGCAGCCTACAGATATAGTAGAGTGTTGTCAGTGATTATCTTGTCATTTTAAATGATGAGGGAAGTCTGCTACACCGGTGTTATCACTAAAATTGACTTATCCGTGGGTACATTTCCTCATGAAACTCAGCTACTGGACGTGTTGCCTTTAGAACAACACTGCCATATTTGAAGTCGTATCTCCCTCTCTCTCACAGGCTGCGACAATGTGATTTGTGTGTGGAACGTGGGCACAGGGGAGCTTGTGTACCAGCTGAGCGACGCCCACCCAGACCTGATCTACAGTGTGTGCTGGAACAAGGACGGCAGCGCTGTCTGCACCGTCTGCAAGGACAAGGCTCTGCGTGTCATCGACCCACGAAGAGGCATCGTCCTCAAGGTTATTTCACTTTTTTATTTTGGTGAAGGCGACATACCGCAGTGCTTCATACATGGCAGTATAGTTATCCTACTGAGCATCTTTCCTGGTTTATACTTGTAACCGGTTTCCACACACTACCTTCATTAGTCTTTAATTGTTCTTTTAGGTTAAAGAGAAGGTCCATGACGGCACTCGGCCAATGAGAGCGGTTTTCCTGTCAGATGGAAAGATCCTTACCACAGGGTTCAGCCGTATGAGTGAGAGACAGATGGCATTGTGGGATACGGTAAGTCTGACATGTCTCTTGTTGACCATTGATAATCAATCATTTAAAGTTCACTGAATTGTTAGAAGCAGTGTACGCTCTATTTAAAGATGTAGATGTAAGCACAGGTGGTTCCATCTGCCTGTCACACCTCTGATGGTGCCATTATGAAGGCTGCATTGTCGTCAGCTAGGAGCCACCCTTCACTGATATTTCACTCCTTTAATCCCGGAAAATCTAGAGGTGGTGGAGCCGTGAAAGGGACGACTCCCTACCACTCCCCTGCAGCCTTCCTTGGATCCTTTCCCCCAGTTAGTGCCAGAAGCTCCCCTCCTCTGCCTGCTCTGCAAGATCTTTGAGGGCTGTCCTCATTTTGGGGCCGGTGACACCGATAGATTTCACAAACCCCTGGATTGATAATCTAATGGAAAAGCAAGCAAAATCTCTTTCTCTAAGGGCTTTCACACTTGCAGAAAACTCCTGAAAAACAGCCAAATTCTTCACTCGGATTTTTCCCATAATATTCTCCTGTCAGCCCCCAAGTATTTTTTCCGCAGCAAGTCCAAGTGAGCAGATATGAGAGCGCAGCAGGGTAGTATCCGGAGAATTCGCCTCGAGCCAATGTTAATTTACTGTGACTGCTGCTCTGTGCATAGAGTGTATACACGCGACCACTACGATCTTTGTGTAAGTAGTTAAGCTGCTCCATTACGTTTTCTGTTCGCCAGTATGTTCTGCTCAGCTCTTTTTTTGATATTGTCTTTCTGTTGGACTACACGTAGCATTGATATGAATGCAAATATTCTCATTGTAGCGTCCTAAAGCAGACTCTGTGGCTTCTTCTGCTACTTCCGCGTCAATCTCTTTGCGTCACGTCTTATCTAAGGAGACCCCCCTCCAGTCTTACAGGGAAAGTCTCCAGCTGTGAGGAGCATATGTGAACAGCCAGGTCGGGAGAATCTCCGGAGCATTCCTCCTGAAATTATCTAGATAGTTTTAGGGGTGCATATGTGAAAATGGCTTCAGTAAGATAAAATTGTTCTACATCAGTGTTTTGTGTGGAAGGTTGATTGTACACATCGTGTTTAAGCAATTATTAATGAAAATAATTCATTGTTTTCTGTTTCTTTTTTGAATTACACAGAAAGATCTCTCTGAGCCAATGGCAGTGCAGGAGATGGATACGAGTAACGGGGTTCTTTTACCCTTTTATGACCCTGACACAAACATGGTCTACCTCTGTGGAAAGGTACAACCTTTTGATTGGATAGAGAACACTGTATTCACTCAACTGGAACATCAAGCATCATTTCTCGTTCTGTCTTTCAGGGGGACTGCACCATCCGGTATTTTGAAGTGACAGACGAATCTCCATATGTCCACTTCCTTAGCTTATACAGCAGCAAAGAGCCTCAGAGGGGGGCCGGCTTTCTCAGTAAAAGAGGTGTGGATGTCAACAAGTGTGAAATTGCAAGGTAAATATGTTAAAATGTGTGATTTAATATTCGATAAGTAATCAAATAACACAAGTTTTTGATTTGTGTAATTTGTTGCTTCGGGACGGTTGGCCTTCTGGCTGACTGCCTGAGTTCACAACAGAGCGGCCAAACTGGGGTACTGACTTATGCAGGGGTGGCATGTTTGTGTGTGTGCACACACTCATGTCCAAATCGAATTTATTTACTTCCTCAGTCCTGAATTCAACTACTATAATTAAAGTTATATCCCTGTGCAAATGTTTAGTTCTCATTTGGTGAATAAATATATCCGAGTGGCAACATATAAATCTTCCATGCTTTTTTCTACAAGGATTTAAAAAGGTTTATCACAAAAGTCAGGGTGTGAAGTCCCAACAAAAGAATTCTGCTGAATTGAAATGCCACAAAAGCTAATATCAGCCTGTTCCAACACAGGCGAATAAGTTGGTCTGAACACAAGTCACGACTCTGACCTGGCAGATAGCTCATCAAAATTCAGGATTATGATGGCACCTGGGACAGCCAATCAGATTTGAAGGGAGGCCAATGCCACCCTACGCCATCCCCTTGACATGACCTTTGTGAGCAATAAGTGATAATGTATTATAAATAAACACTTGACTAGTTGGCAAATATAGATGGTAATGAATAATTTCCTGGTCTTCTGCAGGTTCTACAAACTCCATGAAAGAAAAGTGGAACCCATTTCTATGACTGTACCACGAAAGGTAACAAATGCTCAGCCTTTCAAAAATGTCAATCTTTCAAGAAATTCCATTATATAACTAATTAAACAACTTCCTGTCTCCCTGTTGCCTCCTCAGTCAGATCTGTTTCAGGGAGACCTTTACCCCGACACAGCTGGCTCGGAGCCAGCCCTCCTGGCGGATGAATGGATTGCTGGCCAGGATGCACCACCCCTGTTGGTCTCTCTGAGTGGCGGGTACTCGGCTCCTCCATCCAAGCAAAGAGACACCCTCAGAGTCAAACCCAAGCTGGTCTCACAGGACTCTGGGACTGGGGCTGCCCCGACCTCGACAGGCAGTGTAGCGTCTCCCACGTCTACATCTGCTAAGGACACAGAGGAAGAGGTGCCACGAGTAGCCACAACAGAAGGAAATAGTGAGAGGCCAAAACGAGAGGTGAGTCGAATAAGTCCCTGCACAACTTACAGCCTTTTTTTTTATGCACAGAGTTGTTTTCTGACTTCTCGGTTCCCTTCTTGCAGGACGAGCTGTTGACCGAGTTGTTAGCAGAAATGAAAGCCTTGCGTGCTGTCGTCCTCGCCCAAAGCCAGAGAATCGAGCTGCTGGAGAGGCAGCTGGCTCGGATAGAGGACGGGGATGTATGAGCGACGGTGGAGAACCACTACATTCGCAGGGCGTTATTACTTAGTCCATAGCCTTACTAGTATCAACAGTACCTTAAAGCTGTGTGAGTGGGGGAATGTAGTGTAGGGTAGCAACAAACTGTGAATCACAGTTGCTCACAACCAGGTCAGCTGTTGTGATGGAAGCGAGACAACAGTTTGTTTATTTGATAGTTTTCCAAACTGTGGCAGAGAATTGGGCATCATCTGCATAAAGTGATACACATGATAGTGAGATAATGTTTTGTTATTCATATGAAGGAGTGTTGTAGCAGCTTTTTTGGTGGTGCATAGTACATTTTCCAGCTTTGCAAATTCCTTGCGTTACATTTGAAGGGCTGCGAAGGAGTTGTGTGGACACTATTGCCTCAAATTAATGCACAAATAAGTGATAAAAAGCATCGAGGAGACAGTCGACTTACTATAGCAAAGCGATTAGGTACCTCTAATACCATTTTTTTTCTCTATTAAGCACTACAAATATAACCATTTGTGCTAATTAATCAGGTTATTAAAGCTGCTTTATCGTGATGTCATATCAGAACCCCAATTGTTAACTCATCGTGTGACTTGTACTTCATTTCACTACATTATAGAAGCAGTTTGTAAGGTTGACAGTAGGAAGAACCCTCTGGTACAGACGTCATGACCTTGACAGTGAAAAAAATAGCTGAAGAGTGTGTAGTTGAATATGTATGAGTTTTGTAATTATCTGTGTAGTCTTTGAAAAGCTCTCCCTTGTGATTTCGTACCTCGGGGCGGTACGCTGAAAAGACAGTTGTATTACAAACATTACATGCACTAATAACGTAACACTTGTTACAGTGAAGTCTAACTAACATACAATAGCATTGCTCCAAATAGCAGTTCAGTGTTTCCAGCCACAAGAAAGAGGAAGTTAAAGTGAAATGTGAAACATTTTATACTGTTTGAAAATTGCATTGTATTGTTTAAAGGTGGAAAGATGTCTTTAATTGTTTTTGGTTTATTGTAGTTCAATCCTTTTTTTCTTTTTTTTTGCTGTTACATGAAGACACATTCATCTGTCACGTCTCAATAGTCGATGATCATGTAACAATGGTACATTCCACATCATGTTCTCTAATTTAGCTAATTTATATTTCTTTATGCACTGACCTCTTAACACTAACTGTAAAACAAGTAGCAATGACACTACTGTTAAAGCTCAATAAACATTCTTTTCTCCTTTGTATTAACTGAATGACTTTCATTTATGTTTTGATCCCGAAAATCTTTGTGGAGTCTTTGTAATCCATCTTTTTTGTATTTCTGAATTGGGTACATGTTGACGTGCCAAGGAACTGCCTCCCACTATTATTAGAGAGGCACACTCAAACTAAACAGAATGCCTTCAGAGAGGAACAACACCATTTGTTTACCAGGAAAATATTCTCATTAAGATGCAACATCTCTTTTTCAAGAGAGTCCTGGCCAAGGCAGCAGAGGCGCTGCTTGTAAACAGGCAGGTCCCCCCTGCTCGGGGGCCCTTTGAGGGCTGACAAACTTAAACCAAAGCAGTTGGGGTAAATGTGCAAATTTTGCAACGACAGTAGGAAACCTCCCCAAGGATGCACCATCTGACAGCACTCACTCTCGTTGCCCTGCTAAGCGTTGCATGCATCATTGCTGCAAAAACCAAAGTTTGTCAATGAAAGTCAACAATGAAAAATGAAGATGAAATTATCCGTCTATAGGAGTGAAAAAAGAAACAGGAAGAGGAGGAAGCGTTGGGAAACTGGCAGACATGATGGTGATGAACGCTGGTTGGGGGGGGGCCCAAATTGATTTTTGCATGGGGCCCCAACAGACTCTTGAATTGCCACTGTAAGGCAGCAGCATACAAGTTTCAGACAGAACAAAAGACAGACAATAAACAAATATTACATTAATCAACAAATCAGTGGCGTTCAGCAGAGAAACGTGTGCATACAGTCGTCAAATTGTCCATTATCCTGCTTTTAAAATCTTCCAAGCCAACTAAATGCTCTAGTTTAAGGTGACCGCAGCTCAGACCAAGATGATGGAGCAAACGCACTGAAAGCACTTTCACCAAAGACAGAGCCAGTTCAAGGAAGGACACATGATTAGTCCATCAGATTGAAGGCAACAGCTGCTAGCCGCTTTAGGAATCATCAAAGAACATATATAAGAAGGCAGTTCATGTAGTAGTAAAATGTACCAATGCTCCATCCTTCAGTTGTACAAGAAAGACAAACCTACTCTCTCATATAAGACACAGTGATGTGTACGAAAACCCATACCAGAGACAAATCACAATGCAGCATGCTACAACATTTTTAGTGACGATGAGATAGCATGCATATAAAGTATATCACTGTAGTCAATCACTGATACAAGTGTTACATGGATGAGTTTCTTCCTAGCAACAAAAGAAAAAAATGCTTTTGTATCTGGAGAAGAAGCCCAATTTCACCCTCCTTTTTCTTTTTTTAGATACTCGATATGGCAATTTTCTTCAAGTAAAAAACACATCTCCCACATTTTCTTAGGCTTTTTAAGGAATTTGTAACCTGAATTTATCATGAGTACCTGTAATTTAAAAAAATTAATAAGTCTCATAATCTTAACTGAGCTTCACAAGTGGATTCTAAAATTGGACCTTGTTCCATATCCAGGTCCCACGGATGACAGCCAATGCTATTTTAGAGACTTATACAATACTATAAGCAATGAAAGGGGCATATGACTTGGGGGTAGTGTTTAATGTGGCCTTTAAGGCTACGAGCTCGGCTTGAATTGCCCCCTGGGGATAAATAAAGTTTTTTGAATTGAATTGAATTGAATCACTTCAGATGAGAAAAGGCACATGGCAGCAGCTTGGAGTTTGCAAAAAGCCTTGCAACTACCAAAGCATGACGCATCAAAAATTGTGGTCTGATACAACAAAAAACTAAACTCAGCAGACTGCAAAACAAAGCACTTTGGCTAGGAACACGAGGAAAAGTCATGCATGAAAGTAGCTGATGATGGTATCATAACTGATGGTGGTGACAAAAGTCTTTGTGTTGTGTTGGTCACAGTAGTAACCAGGGACAAAGAGAGATGCCTGAATTGTTTGTATAAACATTTTAAAGGTCCTATGAGGATTTTTTAACTGGTTATGAAACACATTGAAATGAATACCTATGCTTCTATATGAGCTATAAAAGCAAACCAGACGATCAGCAACACGATTGATCATTTCTAGTAAATGTTTTTAATGCCCAAAAATTGCTGCTGAGGGGTAGGTGTCAGGCAAAATAACAAAACGCTGCTGAAACAGTTTTTGTCATCTCTTTCCTCAGCAAAGATTCGCTGCAAATTGAGCAGGATGAAATATATCATTAGAAAACACTACTTACAGATGTAAAGGACAAGATCAGAAGAGGTACCACTTTGTCCACGGGGGGCGCCAGACCAAAAGTTCTCAGAAGCTTTAAAATCATTTTTTGCAAAAAATTAAAGACCAAGAACAAACCGTAATTTATTAATATCAAAATCACTCAAAGAGAAAGAAAAATAACATCTTAAAATAAGAAAAAGAGCGCTCTAGTAAACACCTTATTGTTGTTTTGTTGCAAAAGTTAACTTGCACTTCACCTCAGTAGTGACTGTTACAAATAGGTTTGTTTTAGTTCATATTTGTTTGTTTTTTCAAAGAAATATCCCCAAGAAAACATGAAATATTGTAAAGGAATCGTGTAGAGAGCAGCTCCACTCCTGGAAACTGTACCGTCAAAAAGACAAGTCAGACTCACTTCTTCTCCACCATTGTTGTTTCCAAAACTGATAACAGAAGTCCCTCCCCTTCTTGATTCTGATTGGTTGACGAGGGAAATGTGACACTAATGTGAGCGGCAGTGTTTTAAAAGTTGAACTTCTTTGAACTGGGAGCGCTGAGTGCTGAAAACAATAAACTGCATTGGTTTGATCATGATATTTAATGCCACTTCAATGGATGATGGCAAAATCCCACTATGGTTATTCTGTCTTTAAATAGTTTTTGTTTTATGATTACACACCAGACACTCATGTGTATGTGCTCTATTAAAGTGTACAAAAGTAACTGTAAAGATATGCTTCGGCTGTTTCTAAGATGTACAGGCTGTGGCTTGAAACAGGATGTGGCCGCCGACTCACATTCAGAATCTCTGTGCAGGTTTTGAACTTGATGTGTTCTTAGGTACAAATCTTGATTTGTGTTTATTAATAATCTAATTCAAAGAATCATATGAATCGTGTATCAACTCTTTAGTTGTCTTGAGTTTCATGTCAGAAATACATAATTTCATGTTTTTATTTGTGCTGTGGTGATCGAGGGGAGAGAGTCAGTTTCATCTTTGTTTGGCTGTCTGTTCATCTGCTGTTTTTATCTCTCTTCTGAGATTTTCAATAGATTATGAATGTACATGATCTGTCCCTTCTGTATATCTGTCGGTTGATGATGTAACAACCAGATTTCGTTTTTCTTTATTGTGAATGACAGTGTTAAACAATAAAAATAAATACCACAAAATACATAATTTCAGCAATATTTATTTTGTTTAAACACGCTGGCTCACCTCGGCTTCCAATAACTATCACCAAACTATCACATTACAAAGTTCAATGTGTCACAGGGAATACATTTACTGTGTCATTTCCAGAAGGTTGAATCCAGTGAGTAAAAACTGACCTTTTGAAATATTTATATTATTGTATAACCTGCAACTGCTGTGCAAAAGCAAAGCGATGAAATTAAATCAGCCTTGAAAAATAAATACATTTGTATCTTCCTCTTTTCATAAATACATGAACTTATTTGTGCTTTCCACCACACCCTGCCTTTAATCTCACCCACTGCAGCCTCCACCTCTTTCAGCTTTACTTCACCACATGTCACGCATCAACCCCTCTCTCATTTTCACACACAGTCACACTGTTCAAAAGTACCTCAAGTGAACAGTATCTGCGCACATCTGGAGTAAGTGTTGTCTATTTCCTTCCTTTATTCATTAATGTAATCAGCTTCTTAACTCTATTTAGCCACACAACTTGCTTCATCTTTGATAATCATGAGGCAAATGCTCCATGTTTCGTGTGCTTTTTTCTTCTTCTTCAGCCTCATGTGTACATTTTGATCTTTATATTTCTATGTTTAAACGTGTGAATCTTTACGTGAATAAGCTTTATGTGAAATGGTTGTATAAAACCAGCAGCACAGGCTTTAATTCAGTTTTTTATCCTTTTGCGTTTCAACTTTTAATGGCACTTTAAGCCCACTTAGTATTGTTTTTTTTTAAATCATATATAAAGTTGCAACACTTTACATCATAGCGTTGACACATTAACACGACTTCAAAAGTTTCCTTGCATGGCACGCTGACTGATGCTGCTCGATGATCTAGACAGGAAACCAACAACAGTGCGAGCAGCCTGCTAGCTTCCTGTCACTCCTCAGACAGACAGCTTTCAAAAAAGATAAAAGCAATACACACTTCCTGTTACTCCAGTATGCGTACAAACATATATCACTTATGAGCCTGTGGTTGCATTTCTGCTGGCGTGGATGGTAACTTTCTGACTATTAGTGTATCAAATAGATGTCAGTACAGAAAACGTTATTTTTTTGTTAAGATTAAGCAGCTGCCTGAATACAATAAGACAGTGGAATCATTTTTTTAAAGGTGAATTATTTGAATTTCTTGATGCTATGCTTCATTTTGAGTTGGTTATACCTGAAATGCCACCACAAATTAAATCAACATATTTTGCTTTAAATCTGTCCAAATGATGGTATTATATTTATCATGTAAATCACTGTTATGTAATGTCATTTACTTTTCTTGTTTTCGTCTGTTTTTTAGTAACTGAGGATTGTTTCCACCAATGGATGTCCCTCTGATGAAAACTTCATAACTGCTAAGAGTGTACTAGGAGTTTGACTACAAGGGACTGCCTGTAACTTTGACACCGAGCCAGAGGGATTTTTAACCTTTTTTTTCTAAGAAGGTAAAGAACATTTCTTGCTTATTTGTCTCAGTATGAAGGATTTACAGCTTTATAAGATTCCTAAAGATATTGAAATACAATATCAGCAGTTTAAGACTTGGCTCAAAGAGGCAACATAACGTTTGGAATCTGTGTCAACATGGTTTTGGTTGCCTTAAGTGACATTTTGATTGCACTTCAGAAAATGTGTTAAGTAAACGTTTAAGTTTAAGTGAGCTGTGTTCAACCACGCCCCTCTAGAAGGGCTTGGGCTTTCTCGCACCATACCCAATTGTTTGCGGTGAGAAGGCAGACTCAGAGGGCAGAGCAAACTCCTAGCTGTCGGAGTGTCACCCACCTGGGGGAGGGGTTTACTGCCCTTTGTGATGTCATGAACGGCCTGTTTAAGCACACATTTTCTGAAAAGTGAAGCAGGCAAAAGACGAAGAGGATGGACTTTTCTCATAATTGGGGGGTTTGTAGACAGACACTATGGACAGCTGGCTCTTTCCAAAGGCAGGCCAACTCTACCCCCCCACTAACACATTCATTCGTATTTGTTTAATTCATATAAAAGTTTCAATGTAAAAAAGCAGTTTTAAGAGGGGTGGTGCTTGAAAATTTCCTTCAGTTTCGAGCTCTTTGACAAAGCTGCTATCTGCTTCTTTTTATTTCGAGTCTAAAGGCCAACGAGCTTTTTCAGCTGAATATTAACATGGGAGGGGTATTAATGGCAAGAAAATTACCAAGTCTTTTTCACAAATGCTTAACTGTTACTTTTAGAGGAAGCACCACTTAATGTTAGAATATAAGAAGAAAAAAATGACTTCTAATGTGTGATGGCGCCAACTCAGTGACGTTTTTTCTTTCTTTCAGACATGACTGACTTTAAGGGACAATCAAACACTCCGACCGTGCTAACCCTTTTATTCTGCCTCATTGGCTTAATCTTACTGCTCTTCTTCTTGTACAAGAAGTTAAACAGGGATGCCAATGGAGCATATACCATCCAGCGCTTGGTGTATAAGGAAGGAGGGGTCAGGGACCGGGTGAGAGGTTTAGCCTTGGCTCTGGAGACACGTCTCGGAGTCCAGCTGTGGCCTCGCAATGATTTTGAGGACGAAGACGGAGAAGAAATGCAGGAAGTCCAAGATGAGGAGAGACATGTTGAGGGGGGTACTAGCCAGGGGAGTGATAGTGAAGAAGATGACCAGGAAGAGGAGGAGGAGAGATCTGGAGAAGGACATGACGATTCAGATGATAACTCTAGTTCGGAGGGTTCAGAGGCAGGAGAAAATACTCGGCTAACATATCAACAAACAGCAAAGGAAGAGCTGGTGGAGGAAAAGGAGGAGAAAGTGGGAAATAGGGAATGTGTAGGTGAAGCAAGTGGAGGGGCTGGAGTGTTGATAGATTTAAAGCCGTTCTCTGGAAGCGTCACCTGGTCTGATGGAGGTGTCTGCAGGGACGGGGATGTGACAGCACTGTGAGAAAAGATTAACAAAACAGGAAATAGAAGAGGGCTCGGGGTAAAGTTTTAACCAGAGGGGTTGAGTCAGGATGTTAGAAATATTAAGTCACAAGCTCAACTCCCCCAATGAATGAATAGCTGCGCTTTGCTTTTTTTATGTGAGCCAAAGAGAAGTCAAGCAATCTAAAAATACTGTGTTCGTTTAAAGACATCCATATGTAAATTTTAAGATAAAGTTTGCAACAATGCCACAAAAACACCATACAAACACAAAGACATTATCTCATGGTCCTCACTAGTATTTAAAGAGTGTATCTTATGGCATCCTGATAAAAGAGTGGCTGATGAATGTATCTGTTGTTAATGTGCAAGACTACCCTGGATTAGAATTTTAATGTCAAAGACTTTTAAAATTTTGCATTTTCTTGTCACAGAAATATATCACAAGCTGTACATTGTTGATTGGGGCATCTGATTTTTATTGGCTTATAATGTTGCTGTTTTTTTTAATAAACATGGAAATTAAAAAACCTTTAAGGACATTTTTGATTTTTTTTCTATGCATAATGTAAACTTAATTGTTAAGCAGGACAACAGTTGGCAACTATTTTGCAAATAATAAAGCTGGTCAATATCAAAAATTAAAGAAAGATTTTTGGTAGCAACTTTTTGTAGGTATAGTCTTCTTCCAAAACACGCTTTAATGATATTTATGGTATTTGATGTAAGTCAGTGGTGGGGAAAGCAAAGAATACTTAAGTCAACATGATAATATAATATAGGCCTCTGTTATTATGTAACAAATGGGATAATTTGCACGGGGTAGATTGTTTTTTACAATAATAATGTCCAAAGTAATGAAAGACAATAGTATTTAGCTTTGTTTTCTTTGTTTAAATGCAGTTCAAGAGCATACTTTTCTTTTTTAGATATCTTATACGGTCTTCAAAATAGACAGCACCTTTTTTGTTGAGATACACTGCACCAGCAACGATTCAACTCTAAACCATAGACTGTATAGGAGACTATGCTCTGAACCAACAATAACAGATCCGTTTTGGGTATTAACAAAATCCCATTGTGTCCTCTCAACGAGCCAATGGGGATGTAGCTCAGTGGTAGAGCGCATGCTTCGCATGTATGAGGTCCCGGGTTCAATCCCCGGCATCTCCACACCTTTTACGGCATTGCGGACAGTTTACAATTTCTGATCAAAATGAATAACAAACCTAAGTAATTACCTTAAGATTTTCAAATCACAAGAAAAACACAGACCGTACTTGAGCGTCTAAAATGAGGGAAGTTCGTGATTGGCCAGACTGAGGACTTGGTCAAATCTGATAGGATATCGGAGTCCTTCGATGCGTGGGAGTGTTCTCGCACGCCAGTGTCAAAAATGTATCCTTCACCGGGTAAATTATTCTCGGTTGTGGTTGAGAGACAATCTATCGACACATTATGGATGAACCATTAGATAATGACGAGTCATAGTGGATAAAACACAACTGTAGTGAACATTGTCAAATCAATTATGTAACCAAAATACGGGATTTTACCTCAAGACTGAAGACAAATTCTAATAGTGATAGATGGATCATTATAATGCATCCCAGTTGTTCTACAAAGCAGTGATTTGACTGGAGACATTGGATACGATCAAACCTGGTAAATATTATTTTCTTTTCATGAATCTCTACCTACCTGACAGACTGCACAGATTTGGTTAAAAAAAATGAAGAAAAAATACAACTGCACGTTCAACGCCAGTCTGTCACAGTAACCCACTTCACGACTGCCGCACCACTGTGAGCATCCAAGTTGCATTTTTCTCCTCTCATCCTAACTTGATTGTGCCGGAGAAATGATTTCAGCAGACGTCACTCATCTGCATAGGGAGTAAAATGCAACCATCCTGCAAGGCTTTTTGCACCCTGAAACGCTCAATATATCCTACTCAGTGTGCGATAAAGGGACATACTGACGGCTGCATTACCGAAACTACAAACATGGAAGGTACGGTTTGCCTATAGTGTCATGCTAAAAATATATATTTAAATCCACATATAGGAGACACATCTGGGTTGCAAACTGTCCAAGATGGATGCAGCGCCGCTGTGCGCAAGGATGCACGGCGGAGTGGCAGCAGGGTGTCTTTGAATCTTTTTTAATTTCGCTCTCACATAGCCTATGCCTCCTAATTGTCGTTATTATTTTTCCATCCTTGCAGGAATAGGATGTTACTAGCATCCGCTGTAGTGGTATGGGAATGGCTGAACGAGCACGGACGCTGGCGGCCCTACAGCCCGGCTGTCTGTCATCACATCGAGGCAGTCATCCGGAGCAACCCGCGCTGTGGTAGTGTCGTCCTCGGCCAGGTGGACTCGCGCCTCTCGCCCTACATCATCGATTTGCATTCCATGCACCAGTTCCGACAAGACACAGGTGAGGAACGGAGAGGAGAGGAGGAGACACATGGTGGAGGATGTAACGGTGTAGCTGGGCCTAAGGTGGAGGCCTTTTTTTTTTTTTTTTTTTACTGAGTGTCTATGCTATCTTTACAAGCCTATCTGAGGATTCTGAACCACAAATTGGTGCTTTTGTGGGTGTGTTTTGCTGCATGATGGCTTCTTATTTGTACAGCAGTAACTGAAATGTTTCATTGTTATTGGGAGGAAAAAAATCTGGTCCCTCATAGTTTGCATTCTCCTTCCTTAGTACATTTTTTTTAGAGGTTTAGAGCACAGGGAGGGATGTTTTGATTATGAAAGGATTCAGGGCCAGAGTGAGTCATTGTTGTAGGACCTGTGTGTTTTTACATGTTTTACCAAGGCCACAGTTGCAGCTTTTAGTGTCCAGTCATACCAGCAGACAGTGACTTTTTCTTTTTACTGTGAACTCAGTCTTTAATAGGCTACCCCTTTTTTTATATATATTTCAGAACCGGACATGAGAAGTGGAGTTGTTCCAATAACTGTCAGAGTCTCTCTCTGATACTGCCACGTTCATTTTTTTAGCTCACAAAAATGAAATATTTTCAGTTGAATGATATCAAACAACAACAATGCAGTGCTAGTTTTAGCCAAAGCTATAGGTCATCATCCACCAATGTGTAGGCATATCATTTTTTTATTGTATGGGGTAGAAATGGTCAATCTTTATTGAGAAGCCGTATTTCACAAATCAAAGTTTAATTACAAGCTGTGTAAGACAAAGCAGTCAATGTTAAGCTTTCAGTTGTCAAACTTTGGCAGAGACCCGTATGTTTACCATCTCTCCCATCATTGGCTGACACAATCATTGTGTGTTTTTTTTTTTCTGCAACCAAGCAGAAGCTAAACTTGCAGGGTGGGGGTGGAGGCAGACAGGGTGCCCCAGTCTAAATAGGAGACAGGGAGCAGGAGGAGGAGGAGATGAAGGGTGAGAAGGGTATTCAGGAGTCAGAGGTCTTTGAAAAAAATTGGGTTAAATTGGAACAATGTCTGTGAATGAACTTCCCCGTTTTATATCAAGGCTGTACTTCTGGTTTTACATTTTATATCTTAAATGTTGTTGTCTTTTTTAATGTAAATGTATAAAAGCCTTACTGTCAGAAAGTGTTAATAGGAAATGTTATACAGTTCTGACAAAAATGCCTCATAATCCACAAAAAGGCTCCATCTGTTGAGGACTTGTTGTTCCACTTCTGTGTTTCAGGCGCAGGGTTTTAGATGTGACGGCTTTACAGTATGAAGACTCTAGAGTTTTTTGGATTCCCTGGGAAAGCAAACACAGCCAGCTTTGGGTCGGATCAAAGCTGCCAGCCAATCAGAAACCAGAACACCAAGTGCTGTTACCAGGGGCAACCTGTTTGCCCAAATTCTCAGCAAGCAAACACAGACATGTTGAATTTGCTAGGGTTGTAATGTCCTTATCCACAAAAAAGCACTGCAGTCTTATTGCCATTTCCTGTCACCAACAAGCATCATGACAGTAATTTGAGTAGAAAAAATTATGCTTAAGCTTTTTTCTCTATGTAGAATTTTTGTTGGTGCCCACAAATTTCTTCCTACAGGCAGAACAGACTCATACAAAGTTCAGTTAGAGGTAATAGTCAGATGACTGCAGAATGACTGTATTCCTAAATGCAGTTGCACCAACAGAAAACCCTTAACCTATGAATAATTTGTACGCTATTTTATGACCTCTTTATTCCTTTCCTAGGTACCCTTCGACCGGTACGACGCAGCTTTTACGATCCCACCTCAGCACCGGGCCAGGGCTGGTTGTGGGAGTGGGAGAACGACACCGGCAGTTGGACGGTGTACGATACTGACGTCGGAATCGCCATCCAGGCGGCACGCGATCGCCAGCAGCCCTGGCTGGATCTGGCGCCGCTGGGATTCTGCTACCTCATTGACTTCGAAAGCATGACCCAAATCAACGGGCAGACGCAGCGCTGCAGACGCATCCAGCGCCGCTCGGATCTGGCGTACCCCCTTGTGTCGGGGCCATTGCCTAGATCACACCACGCATGGGGACCCATGTCCATGCCCAGCCATGGAGGACTGCTGGGGGTGGATGTTTCTGGAGCGGGTATGGGGATCAGAATGGGCAGTGGAGGGACTGGAAACGGGAGTGCGTATCCAAGTGGGGCGCTTCCTGCTTCAGCTATTACTTCTTTAGGACAACCGTGTGCCTGTCAGCAGTGTATGCTAGTGCTAAGTGTTAAAGCGGGTGCGATGGCGACTGCTCACACTCTTGGTCGGAGGCCACCACAGACAAAACCACCTAGTCCCAAAATTAGCAGTCACCCAATCCCAGGAGGATCATACTCTCTGACACTCCCTCGGCCTCCCTCCCTTTCTCGCTCCCTCTCCCCCCACAGGACATCCATAGTTGGGGCGACAGGTGGCTTCAGTGTGAGTGGTATGGGTGGTGCCGGAGGTGTGGGCTTTATGGGTGGCAGTGGCTTTGGCAGCTCCAGCTATGGCTTCGGAGGAGGCTTCCCCCACTCTCTCTCTCTTCTCAACTCAGCTACGGCAGCCCTATCCATCTCCTCCACCCGCCCCCCTCCTCCACCTCTTCCGCCACCACCACCACCTCCTCCTCCACCCTCCACACTATCATCTTCAGCCATTTCTCCCCCTCATCCCACTGCCTCATCCTCCCTGTCTGCTTCCTGCTCCGCCCCTACAGTGCCCGCTCCTGGTCCTCCTCCTCCTCTCATCTCTACGGCTTCCTCCACCTGCACGCCCTCGCCCTCCGCCCGCGTGCTAGGTCCAGTGTCTTCATCTGGTGCTGCTGCCTGCGCAGCTCCTCTGCCACCGCGGTCTAGCCTGGCGGGGCTGAGCAGACCTGCTCTGCAGCGGATTGCCATGGCTCAATCACGTGCCCTGATCGCCTCTGGGTGAGTACACATACACAATAAAGTCCTTTTTTGGTAATATTCATGATTTTTAATGGTGTGTCATTCCTGAAAATATGAAACAAGTTTATAACTCATACAAGGCAATGTAACTTGGTGTCCAATGAAATGCCCTCTCGCTCTCGTTTTTTTTTTGCCAGTGGGGCTCAGTACCTACAAGCTAGCTAGCTAGCAGTTGTGGTTTGCAGAGTCTTTTTTTTTACACTCTCACTTAGCGCTATGGGCTGCTGAAAATGCTTATCAATATGCAGTTCCTAGCTAGCTTAATCTTTCAGGAAAAACTACATTTATTGAAATATTATAAATGCTATGTGAAAAGGAATACTACAAGAACTATCAACAAACTGCAATTCCCTTGAGCTCTGGAGGGGGGTTAGCGGCTTTCAGCCCATTTTGGGGGGATTTCGGTTGTGAAACTTTACTGATTTGGTTCTCTCTCAGTGCCCTCTTTAGTATCTCTCTTCCAGCAGCTTTAGGCACTAGGCAGCTATTTTCAGTGAAGAAGCTCTGAGTTCAACTGTTTACCTTTTGCCAAGCACCAAACAGCTGAAACCCTGCGTTAGTGACCATCTGAGGAACACAGCAGAGCATTTTTTACCATTTTTAAGGAGATGAGCAACTGCTTTCCAATATGTTCAGTACAAACAAAGTGACAGAAAACAGAAGAGGTAATATTTTTACAATAACTGTGTTTATATGCAAGCCAGACACTACTAATTAAATGTTGGACGTGACTATCAAATTGAATCTACACAGACACTACAGCTCTGAACAATTGAATGTGTGTGAATCATAACCATGGAACCAACCCAAGCACGACATGTAAGAAAATCTATTTACACACGAATTGCAGGGTTTTTTGTGTGTTGTCCTCATTACATAGTGTGTGACATGATGATCACTTATTAACATTCATGAGCCTTTTTAATCTTTGTGACAAAGTCCATCAGGGTCATTCATCTACGGAGAAAACAATGACGAGCATTCACACCAAACAATGCCGAGGTCACACAAGTCTTTCACATTCCATATATACACACACACATATAGAGTATACACAAAGCATGTATCTACTGTACATAATTGTCACGCCAACAATTGGGGCCTCTGGTTTCATTAAGCAGGTTAGCTAAGTTACTAAAATGGCGTTACTGATTAGGGCCTCAGATTTGAAACACACAGTAGGATGATATGAACAAGGACACAGGGTTGTTGTTACAAAATAGTAAGTTTTCTTAACTTAAACTTCCCAAATCAAAAAAAATGTGTGTATTTGTAAATACATTTTTTTTATCATTTTAGAAAAAAAAATGCAACTTTTAATGTTTTCTTTGTTAACAACAAACAAACAAAAAAGCCAGATACAAAGTATTATTTGTTAACAAATCACTGTCCATCCATGTGATATTCAGGTTTTAAGTGATGTCAGCATCTCTGGATGTACACAAATGCAGGAAGTCTCAGTATCCATGTGTTGAAGCCAGAGGGTGCTGGTTAGCAAGATGTCTTTGGGCCTTCTTTTTTCCTTTGCTGGTTCTTCAGGTGCGTTTTTGCAAGCATGCTCTTCGAAAGATGTTTTCAGGCTGCTTGTGATTTCACTTGTGCTACTGCATCACATCTATGTGCAACAATTGTACACTTCTTGCACAACCTAAATTATTCAGACACTATTCAGTTACTCTAGTCTGTTTTGACAGCACATATGAACCGATTTGGTTGCATGTACTGTGATTAAAACTTGTTCAAACAACCACATGCTGAGGATAATTTGTGAGCCCACCCAGCAGGTCACACCAACTTTCTGTATATCCTCGCATTAGCAGTCCAGCTAAGCCTCAGATTAATAGCAAATACCACAGGCTTAATATTCTTGCTTCACTAATCTCAGTATTTTGTGTCAAGTGTGCTGTGTGACTGACCTATTATTTCAATGTGTCAGGTGAGAGCACCTGCTGCTGCGGTAAAACCCTACAACGTCACAGTTCCAGAGTCTCTGTGATCCCATGAGCCTTGGTTCCCCTCTGCTGTTGGCTCTTCTCCTCCCTTTACTTATACTTAGCTCAGTCTCTACTAAGTGCTACCTGCTGTCATCGTCATACTGGTTTATCCCCAAGTTTGTAGCTGGAATGTCATTAGTGCTTCTGTAATTGAGTGAAACACCTCTTGAAGCTTGTCAACCTACAGTAGGTAGGTACAGTAGGTGTAGAGCCAGTAGCATTGTTCCTTAAAGCTTGTAAACACAACATTCAAACTGGGCCCCTCCTTCTGGGCTCATAGCCCCTAGAAGCGCACACTCTCTGCAGGACGTAGTGTGTACATTTACTGCTCAAACCTACAATGCAGCTGCACTTCAGCTGCAATTAAGCCTGTTCAACAGAAAGCAGGCCAACTCAACGTCCACGGGTGATACCCAACTCAAGGTTCACCCTCGTTTTAGAACAAACTATATCTGCTTGCCATTTTGCCTCACTGTGATTATATTTTCTCTTCTTTGTCACTACGCCCTCGTCCATCACATTCACCCGTTTGAATCGGGTCCAAACGCTGAATTGTATCACTCCTAAACTCACCTGTCATTGGCTGGGGGAAACACACCAGCTCCCCTCTCAAAAACTTCCGGTGTCAACAGAAACAAAATCTTCTAATTACAGGCAGAGGACAGGCCATCTGAAGACACAGTCGACACAACACACGTATGGAGGCCCATAAGGGAGGATTGAGTGGCATTACTTTAGTATAAGTCTATTTTGAATTTTTCAGGAAAAAGCTACTGACTATATCTTTAAATTCATAAATACATGTAGATAATTAAGTTCACCTTTATTTATCAAGTCAAACAAGACTTTAAGACTTTTCAGCATCATCTAACTCAGTTAATGTAATTTTTTAGCTGTTTGCTAAAACATTGGTGTGACTAATGTTGGTGAACATTTCACCAATTGCAGTTATAACTAGGAAAACTACACAATTTCCATTATTAAATATATTTATGTTAAAGGAAGATGACTCAAACTACTTAATTTTAGTACTATGTCTTGAGTTTAACTGCGTGCTAGCTGCCTGCTAGCTACCTATGGGTCCATGGGTTGTCTAGCTAGTTGCTGCTAACGGTGTCTTTCTCTTGTTGCCATTCGGTGCTAAGCATTTATATAGTATTTTAAAGACTGAAACAGCTGATTGTAAATGGATTATTATTTAGCTTTTAAGAATTGCCTTTATTTGCATAATGTTTTAGCAGTATGCTAGAACTGGTTTTTACATTTCTCGCAGTGTGACTTAAGTTGATTTACATTTTGTACATAGCAGTTACTATACAGAAACAAGCACATTTTACAGATTTTTACTGCGTAACAGTTTCACTTAAAATTACTTAAAAATCCTCATGTTCAACAGCTCACTTGGCTTCATTGTCCCGAGTTTATCCCATGGATTTTTAATAATGGACAAAGCCTGAGTGATGTCACCCATCTGTTACTACAGGGGGCTTGGTTGCTCATCGGCGTCAGCCACCATACTGGAAATCCTGTCTCAGCCTAACTTTCAGTCAACCTAACAACAGGCCTCCTGACAAACCGTAACATCACGCCCACCTGTCAACCAGCTCAGACACACGTCTAACTGCATTAACCGTATCGTTCATAAAATCAAAAACGGATGCATTATTAAAAAACTCCCTGTACAGTGTGTGCCCATGAGAACAATAACTAATCAGACCAATATTGTTTTTTGTACCAGGCTGTAAACATGTGAATTTATGCTATTAAAACAGGCTTTTTTTAATATGGTGTGTATGTGACTTCCGGGGCTCTTGGAGCCAGCCTCAAGCGGACACTCGACGAACTGCAGGGTTTTGCACTTCCGCATTGGCTTCATTCTTCAACACAAGAGGTTGCCGCTTGGTTTATCCGCTGCAAAATGTTTGACTGTGTTCACTAGCTAGTTGCTAACCCTGTCTGACTGCTGTTTGACAATGAGCATTTATGAAGTAATTTAAAGATGAAAAAGTGGGGGGGGAAAGGTTGCACTTGCTATAGAAATTACAGTTCAGTTCTCAGTTTGTGTGGCTAATGTTTATACACAATTTGTCAATTTAAGCTAGGCACGAGGCTCTGTCTGCTCTGAGGTGGTGAAAATCAGATTTGTACATATTAGATAAAATCATGTAAAAACATCACTGGTAGATGTATACAAAGGTCTTTTGGTAACTAAGTGTGTAGGCATATTCTGACAGGATTTTATCAATGAAAACTATTCAAATGTATGTTAATTTTCACTTTTTTTCGTGTGGGTCCTGACTCCTGGGAGGGCTCAGCTTTTCTTAGATACAGTAAAAGTAAGGGGGGGGGGGGCTCCAAGGAAAACGTTTGCGAATCCCTGCTGTAGACTCTGCTGAAGGAATGTTAGGTAATAATTCTTTGTGCCCCTTTCACATTATACTTGCCATTTGATCCAATGTTTAAATGATTATCAGAGCAACTTGAAGGCATCATCTGTATTGCTTTAAATTTAAATTAAAAGGGGAAATGTGAAGGTGAGTTTGATATTCAATTGATTGATATTGACTGAAATATTCTATCTAAGTAGTAAATTGATTTTGGAAAAGAGACTGAACAGTAGTAAGTGGACACATGATATTTTCCATTTGGATTGGTTCTTTTTGACCTTTGTTGTTGTTTCGTGTAGGAGAATTTTCCTTCAGTGAAATCGAGCAGATGGTTTACAAGTCAAGTGTCACAGATTATCACAGTGACTAAAGTTTCCATTTGTGCAAACACCTGTCGTGGTTCCTTTCTCCACTGGCTGCAGTGGATTTATTATCTGCAAGTGTGCCGCTGCCACAGTGCCTACTTTTCATTACGAGTTTTTACTTGTACCTCACGGATGTATCTGTGAATCAGACTTGTTTTAAGGTGTGAGTTTGAATCTAGTATGTGTGTGTTTAAATGTGCGTGTCTGTGTTGACATATGCTGCAGCTCAGCATCATCCAGCGATCCAGATGGAGGCAGTGCTAATGCCATAAGATTAGCAGGGATCAAAGAAACGTGACTTGCGGACTCACCTCTCCTCTTTCTGTATACCCACCTTTACCTGCTTTCGTCCCACCCTTAATCTGTTTTGTCATATGACTTACGCTTACAAATGTCAATGAACTTCTTCTCGCTCAGGTGTGACCAGTCAGCTGACATGTTATCTCCTTTTGTGAATCAGAAAAGTGACACACAGGGGGTGTGTCACTTTTCTTGGTAAACAAGCAGACATAGTAAGAGAGTATACCATGTGAGCAGATTGAATGGTACGGGAACTGATTGTGGCTGTGTTATCTTTTATACCAGTACAACCTACAAACCTGAATGACCTCATTTTTACTCTAGAATGTATTTATGATTACTAATCAGATGTCTCTATCTTTTAAAGTAGGCTAATTCAGTACATCCTCCCTGAATGAAAACATCCACCGATATTCAGATAATTTAAAATGTCTTCTTCTCTTCTATAACAAGGTTCACATTTTTTTCACAAACGGTAAGTTTTTATAAGAAACTGAGTCGAGGGATCATTACCAGGGTTAGGGTTACATAAAGCAGGTGTTTTCGAAATAAACCCACCCTCGAATGCTTAATCCAAAAGGGTGCTAGTCGCCAAAGAATTTAGAGTTTTGGTTACAGATGTGATGTATGGTAAAATACATGGAAAAAGTCAATATATGTAGTAAAATACTAAAAGACAGACTTCATGTAAATATGAAAGAGCAGAAAATCTGTTTGTCTTAAAGCTCAGAACACAAAATTAAATACTAAATACATCAATGAAGGTTTTAAAAAACGAAAATGTGTGTTTTTAAAGGTCACACATTTTGCAAAATACACTGCCACGTTTTTCTAACACTTACATGTGTCCCTACGCTGTCTGCAAACCCCCTAATTATGAGAAGGGAAGAAACTTCACAGACATGTTTTGGGAAGCTCTGAGACTTATTTAGACTGGTTGAAAAGAAGTATAATATCCATCCATTATCTATAATGATTTCCCGTTCAGGGTCGCAGGGGGGCTGGAGCCGATCCCAGCTGTCATCGGCGAGGGGCAAGCTACACCATGGACTGTTCACCAGTCAATCACGGGGCTGACATATAGAGACACACAGCCAGCAACACTTGTTCGCACCTCGGGCAATTTTATTAGAGTCACCAATTGACCAAACGTGCATGTCTTTGGACTGTGGGAGGAAGCCGGAGTAACCGGAGAGAACCAACGCATGCACATGCACAGGCAAACTCCACACAGAGAGGCTCCTGTGGAGGATAATATGCAACATTTAAATTAGATTTGTACTTTTTTCAAATGAGTTGGAAAGGCCTGAAAGTAAGAAAACAATTACCTTAAACAAAAATCAAAACCATCAAAACCAAGAACACACACATTTTGAATAAAACAGAGGATAGGATGTTATGGTCGCCTAGCAAAGTCCGCCAATAACACCCCAAAACATGTGTTATCTTTTTACCTTGAAAAGAACAAGTCAAATAGTTTTGGCTTCAAACACTCTGCTAGTTATTTTCCATATGGACAAACCCATGTCATGTCTATGATCGCTGTACTCAAGGGGCAATTTTTTTGAATCATTTGCCAGGTACAGACTCCTTCATACATATGGATTACAGGCAATAACCCAAGCATGATAGTTACAGTCAAACTGACAGGATGATTGAAATTGATGTCTTTAATTGATGCGACACAACAAAGCAATAAAATAAAAGTGCCAAAATCTGAGGTCTGGATTCATGACAGCAGCTGTGATATCCCAGCAGTGCCACTGGGTTAGCATAATAGTCGTATTTGCTCGAGTCTGTTAGCCTAATGGCAGCCTTACAGTGTGACGTGATACCTGACAGGTAATCCGCTGCTGTGACCAATCTCTGGCCTACAACCAGAGCTCAGTCAACAGATGGAGGCAGGTGGATTAGCTCTATAAGAGGAGGAAGGAGACGTGACAGTGGCACACAAGCAGGGGGAGAAGAAGGAGATAGATACGCTGACATACTACGGGAATAACTGCTGGAATATCTGTGGTGCTTTCAGGGAGCAAAAATGACTGTTATCAAAACTGGCAGGCCGTAAGTAAAAACCTGTAGCTTGACAGTAATAGTGACTTTTGTCGTGTTTTATATTTTAGTTAACCTGTGAAAAAGCAGAGGATGGTTTGACTTGTGTAAAGTGTTGGAAATATTCATTTATTCAGCTGATTAAAGGAGTTCATCTTTTCTTATTCTAGATAACTGAATTAAAGAAGAATGATGCCTCACTTCAAGCAAATTGAAAGCTGATGTAATTAGTCTTAAAAAAGTGAATCATTCTTTTCAGGAAGTCTTTATTATTGTTCCTCTTGTGTTCTTCTTAAGTTTACTTCCAAACAAAGGTTAGCAAAAAAAAAAATAATAATAATTTGCCAAGAGTGCAGCCACACATACCCTAATCTTAAGCCTCACATAGTGAGACGTCTCACCTGGCAATTACAGGACAGACAGTATGTCAACTCGTGATGAGCGGCATCTGTTTGTTTCCCAACATGACGCAGCAAAAGCTCCTTAGCATGAGAGGAACTGGGAGTTTGCATATGCCATGGCAAGCTGTTCATTTAATTATTACATAATTATGTTTACAGGTGACTCTTCAGATGAGGATTCTTGTTTCTGTCATTTCTCTAATCTGAGATGACCGGGGCAGTCTTAAATGTGCTAGAAGTGTGTCAGTTATCTGTAGATTAATGTAAGTTTGTCGTCTTGTGTTTCAGAGTGCCAACAGTTCCAGTGAAGAACCTTAATGGATCCAGCCCGGTGCACCCTGCACTGGCAGGTAATTATCTGTTTAAAATTGTCTTAATTATGTTACAAATCAAAAGTACTTTCTTAAGAATGCATAGAAAAGGTAAGACTTAAAAGATTCATGTTAAGTTTATAGAAGTAGCTTTTACGTGACACTGACTTACTGTCCTACAGACAACAAAGCTAAAGACATTAAGCACCATATTTAGTAAATCTACAGATCATCTTCACATGTAAGGTGTATAGATTCTGTCCTGGGAAAAGAGCTAATCAATGATTAGACCCCATATTAAGTGTCTAACATGCCCCCTCTGCTGGCTGCATCCAGGCATTACAGGCATCCTGATGAGCGCAGCAGGACTTCCTGTCTGCCTGACACGCCCCCCAAAGCTGGTACTTCATCCTCCTCCTGTCAGCAAGAGCGACATCAAGCCCGTCCCTGGCCTGGGCCACTGCTGCCGCAAGACCAATAAGAAACAGGCTCGTAAAGGTGGGTTTGAAGAAGTCTGCTTGTATGTTTTCAAGAACATGTACAAGTATCATGTGCAATTTGGTCATTCTATGTTTTTCACTTTCATAGGCAAGACCCCTGAGGAGGTAGTGAAGAGATACCTTCAGAAAGTCCGCAATCCCCCTGAAGAGGTTAGCTCTTGTTTAACGACTATTAAGTCACACAAAACATAATAGATTTTTGTTAAAAAAAAATTGGGGAAACCGGTGCACAACACAGGCTGGTTTTGTGACCTGATGACCATTCAATGTGAAAATGTTAAATATGAATGTTGTTGTCTGAGGTAGGGTGTTAAAGTTTCAAACACTTTGAATCTTATTGACAGCATCAGCACAAGGAGTTTGCTCTTTTGTCATTGAGATAATTTAATTATTTTTGAACTAATTATTGATTAAAAAAACTGACTTTTGTGCTGTATAAGGGAGTTTAGCTACCCCTAACATTTACAAAAAACTCGCTCATTGATTAGGGCCTTGAGCTATAGTTGAATGCTCTTGGAAAACATGCATGTTGACAAGACTTTTTTTTTAACACAAGGAAAACATTTCTTCTATGATTACATTGGAGATGTGATTTCAGTGGCTAAATATTTAAAAAGTTGTATTTAACGTGTCTTACTCGTCTTCCCATCTCAGGACTGCACCATCTGTATGGAGGCTCTAGCCGGGCCATCGGGCTACAAAGGCCCTGGTGTAGGTGGCATCTCACGGGCTGAGTCAGTGGGCCGCCTAGCTCAGTGCGGTCATCAGTACCACCTCCAATGCCTCGTCGCAATGTACAACAATGGGAACAAGGACGGCAGCCTGCAGTGTCCAACCTGCAAGACCATCTATGGAGTCAAAACCGGCAACCAGCCCCCAGGCAAGATGGAGTACCACGTCATCCCCCACTCACTGCCGGGCCACCCAGACTGCAAAACCATCCGGATTATTTATAACATCCCACCTGGCATCCAGGTAAAGACAGCATACCAAATCTTACATGGCTCTAGCTAAAAGAAAGTATGACTACAAGATATGTTTTGGTCTCTTTTTTTTAACGATTTTATGATTTTTTTGTTCTTGTTAAGGGCCCAGAGCACCCAAATCCAGGCAAACCTTTCACTGCTCGTGGTTTCCCCAGACACTGCTACCTTCCTGACAGCGAAAAGGGACGCAAGGTAAACCAGAACCAGCCTTTCCTGTTGGTTTAAATTTTCATTTTAGTCTGACATGACTAGTTTAATCTTTACTTATTTAATCTTTATCTCCAGGTACTGCGACTTCTTCTGGTAGCTTGGGATCGCCGGCTAATTTTCTCCGTGGGCACGTCCAGCACCACCGGTGAGTCCGACACAGTCATCTGGAACGAGGTGCACCACAAGACAGAGTTTGGCTCCAACCTGACAGGCCATGGTTATCCCGATCCAGGCCACTTGGACAACGTGCTGGAGGAGCTTAAGGCTCAGGGCATCACTGAGGAGGAGTGTCTACCCAGAGACTGACCAGAAAAACAGAAGAAATGGGAAACAAGGCTAGAAACTGCTGGAAAATATTTAATGTTTTCAACAAAAGACAGTACTTTTACCACCAGAGAAGGATCAAGCCTTTGAACTCTTTACAGGAAAGCTGCAGAAATTGTTTCAGCAGAATTTTCTGAAAATGAAATTCCTCTCATGACTGCATGAGTCAGATTCAGTACGGGAGAAATCCTTTTTTCTCCTGATGCAGTAACAGTGTCAAGATCACAGATGTTATTCAGTGAGACATTTGAGACCACTGTGCACATACAAGTCAGTGTTAGATTAACAATAACAAACATTTAAACTGTGAGACTTCAAATCAAGAATGTAACAAAGTGGATTTTTTTCTGAATTGATTAAGTTTTTGCTGCTAAGTGGAACTGAAAGAAGGAAAAGAAGTCTGTACGTTTGAAGTGTTAGTCCAAGCAGAAGAAACTTGTGTGTAACTGGATATCTGAGCATGAATATTTGCTGACCTCTAGTGGTATTTTTCCAGAACTACATTCCTTTTTAGCTTTGATTTGTATTTAATTGTATCGATGTACATTGCAAATACTTGATATATGATATTGTTTCCATCATGTTTTTATATTTTAATTTTACATTTGTTTTATATGCTGTTTCTTTGCATTGCATTATTTGTGTGTGCGTGTGTGAGTGTGTGTTTGTGTGTGTTGTAACAGACTGACATTTTTGTTGAAGTGAGAATAAGCTGCAAGTGTGCCCAAGATGGCCTGAAAATGTATACCCCATCTACCAGCCCCTTTCTTTAAAAATATATAATTTTCTGTATTTTATATTTAAAAGTTTTGAAAACTGACATTCCTTAGCTATTTGGCCCTCAGAACATTGGTAAGAAGCTTTCTAAGTATTCTAGTTTAAGCTAAATGTTAAGGACTGATGGAGGAAAAACTACTATGGATTAATCCCTCTCACAAAACATCTAGGATTGGACCACCTGCCTGAGCTCAGATTTGCACAGAGCTTGTCACTTGGTATCAAAATAACCCAGGACAACTTGTATCTACTGTACTTTTAATGTAGGTCACACAATCCAGGCTCAAATGCTCTAATTACACTACAAAATGAAGTCATTTGTTGGTTTTTCTCATGTTTATTTCCTGCCATGAGCAGGTGCAAAAGACTATCTCTTGTTGTGGATCTAGCTTTGGCCCAAAGTGGTCCAGTCGGTTTGCATTCAGTCCAGTGTGGCCCGGTTCATAATGAGATACAATAGATGAGTTGTTGACATGCTAATGTAGGCCAACATTAAAAGCAATTATGCTTTATGATACTTTATGTATGCACTGTACTGTATGTATGTGTTTTATGTGCACAAATTTGCATTAAACGTTTTTCTAAGGTTCAAAGAAAATTATAGAACTATACCTCACTGATTTTCTTGACGTTAAGAAGTTCTTGTGCGAAATACTTTAAATTAACAGCAGACTTTGCGGCAACAAGTGGCAAAGACAAGATAGGGCCTACTCGTAAATGCCAAAATTTTGTGTAAAAAATAGAAGTAGCAAGTAGTAAGCTCAACAGGCTCAGTTTTCTGTAGTTATGTAGCCATCATAAGCTAGTATGCTAGTAGCTGTATGACACCAATGTGAAGTCCGTAATGTGCCATTTTATACTTTGAAGTTTTAAATGACCCTTTTAGTCTGTTTAACAGCTACACGGTGGCCAAAAGTTATATAAAATATACAGGAAATTGGTAAAGACTGAAATATTGTGTGAGAGTAGCTCAAGTAGAGAAGAGCCAAAGTTAAACCAACACTTTAGCATGGCAACCATAAGCTTCATGCAAGAACACCAACTTTGATTACGGATAAGTTCTCTCAAATGACAGCTTTAGTAAATAACAGTGACAGTAACAGTAACACTATGATTTTTGAAAAACAACACTGCATACAAGAGAATTGCATTTACTACAATATTAATACTATAATATTTTGTGACAGCAGCACAAGTAGAAACCGTCTAAAGGTGAAGAAACCATAGAAACACAAACTTTGCTAACATGTAGCCTGCATAAGATACTAATAAAAAAGACCAATGTTTATTAATTTAGCCGTTAAATGTGTCAACTTTCTTTAAAGTGACATTATACTTGAATTATGACTCACAGCAGAGGGGAGGCCACATTTAACAACAAGCAAATGTGTTTTTTAGCTAACGTTAGCAAACAACTATGCTCATGTTAGCTAGCCACCACATTATCAAGTATGCTAATGTTAACTAGCCACAATTTCAACTATGCTAATGTTAGCTAGCCACCACAATATCAACTATGCTAATGTTAATATCAACTATGCTATATTTGTATTCGCTGTAGCAGTTTAGATTTCTGGGTCTATTTATTTAATAAAAGTTGCATTTTAATATTGATTATGATGTTGATTTATTTTGTAAGGGGAAGGATGAGCTGCTTCTTCTCTCCAAAGTAATATTGGCCATTTTTATAATCTGAACCCATAAAAGTCACCCACATTTCACAAACGTTGGCACTCGAAATTTACTGTGTGGGAACAAATTTGGACATTTACCTCAACTTTGAGCAAATTCAATTCAAACTTCATTTTTATACATATATTACCCTAATTACTGACTGCTACCTAAAGACAAGAGAGGTGGATGACCAGTTTATCCCTGGATTAGTCTGGCTCCTGGATTAGTAGTAGGGATTAATTCCACTTTAATGAATTAAAAACAGTAAGAGACAATTAACCACAATTATAGTGGACCCCAACAAGAGAATTTGAGTGCATTGAAATCAACAAGAGTGGAAGGGCACCTGTGTTTTTTTAAGCAACTGATATAACAAACATGTAAGACTGAGGATTTATTGAACACAATGGGTAGGTTTTTTGTGTAAAAAAACATCTTTAGAGAAAGCTGAAGAATCTGATCAAACTGAGGCGCCAGTGACCTAGCAGGTAGTTTGTGCGCCCCATGTACAGAGGCTGTAGTCCTCAAAGCGGGCTGCCCAGGTTCAAATCCGGCCTGTGGCTCCTTTCACGCATGCCATTCCCAACTCTCTCTCTCTCTCTCTCTCTCTCTCTCTCTCTCTCTCTCTCTCTCTCTCTCCCGGATTTCCAACTCTATCCATTGTCCTGTCATTCTAATAGAGGCATAAAAAGCCCAAAAATAAATATTAAAAAAAAACTAACAAAACGAATCCGATAAAAATATAAACCCATAACAGCAAGAACATGTGTTCCTTTTTCAGACACTCGCCTAACCTTCCTGCTGGATACAATGCTGAAAAACAAACACACTCATAAACCTTTCACACCAACTTTCATTTGCCCTTCTACTTCCGTGACGGCAGAGCTTAACAAAGGACTTAAGTGACAGATGTGATGGATTGTGCAAAGCTGCCAAATTGTGGTATGAAAATGCCGCCTGTCAGGTTACTGAGGAGCAGATGGTTTAAGGGCCTAATCAGGCCGGAGTTAAGCCGACTGACAGCAACTAGTAACTGTAATTAAGATAAAGTGAGCATGCAGGCAAATATTGAGCACTACTATTTTGGGGTGTTTCAGGTTTTCCAGACAAAATGCTGCAGGAAAGTAGTAGTGTTTTTCTGTATGTGATAGACAGTTTGGATTTTGTGCAGAAATGTTTTCTTTTAACAGGATGGGAACATAGGGGGAGTGAGAGAAAGGGAGCCAGAGACTATGGGGAAAATATGCACATATTGTGGTAGATTAGGCTGCTTGAGATGGGGGTAGACAAGGATCCGCCCCTCACTGAGACCTAACGGGGGGAGGGGTTTCCTACTGGTCAGAGAAATCCTTACTTCGGGGGGTCCATTGTCTACAACCCACAGCTATGATTAGAAAGCTGATTACAGCAGTCAGCATTTCGTATACCAGTATAGGATGACTATGGTTGATGAATGCACGTTGCCAGTTTTTTCTGATGTCTGTTATTTTCAGCTAAAGCATTTCACAGCGTTTCAGTGAAAAGCTTTTCTCTGCCTTTTAGATCTAAACCGCAGGCTGTAAGTGTTTTCCTCTCCTCTACATCAAGCCAGATGAAGAAAATACTCCCTCTCCCTGTCTCAAAATGACTTGTCTATTATTAAAAGCTTTTAAATGGAGCAGCGTGTTGGCTGAATACCAAATCCAGCGCCTTGTTGCTAGGGAAACACATACCCGTGGTATCGGCTCTCTCCCTCTCTCACTCTCTTTTTTCCCTCCTCCCCAGAGGCTCGTATTTCAAAAGTGTCAGCAACCTCATGCGCTCACACTGCTGCCTTTCAGCTAAAAGCTTTTTGTGCTTGTGTGGAGCAGAATGGAGGGAAAAAGGAGAGCGGATGGGAGTGGTTATAGAGAGAGGGAGGGAAAAAGAAGGGCCTCCCTCTCTGTTGCCACGGCAACTTGATGTCACAGTGACATCACGCACCACTAAAAGCTTTTAACCGGATTCCTCTCCTGCCTTAGGCCCCATTTTGAGTCCTCTTTCAGCAAGGCTAGGGGGGAAGGGCACAGGCAGGACGGTGTGTGTGCCTTCTCGCATGTATCACTCCCTCACTGCAGATTGATCACAGCTCTTAGCACGGTAAAAGACTTTCAAATTCAATCTGTAGAGATACTATTTCTGCAAACCACAGCCAGCACAGGCCAAGAGAACCATTTCAAAGATGGCAACAGAGGATGGTTTTAGCTACCTCTTGCAAGGCCACAGTGAGAAACACAGACGGGCCCCAAACTGGACCGACGGGGAAATGAAGGCCCTTCTGTACGTGTGGGAGGAACACCACAACGAACTGAAAACGAGCAAAAGGAACGCAAAGGTTTACGAGAAGATGTCGCAGAGGTTTTTCCAGCTAACCGGAGAGCAGCGGTTCAAAGAGGAGATCAAGATGAAAATCACCAACATGTCTTTTCAGTACAGGCAAGTGCACCACATGCAAGTGGCCCAACAGAGCTTTGACTTCAGGCTCCAGCTGTTGCATGACTTTAAACCTCTATTTTTGCTCCAACAGGCGATTGAAATCCACAGCCATTGAAAGTGGGGAGACGCCAGACTGGCCTTATTATAAACCCATCGAGAAGATCCTCTCCAAACCGCTGGAGAACGGGCGAGTGAACTGTTTGGAGTTTCAGGCCTCCACTGCAGGCCCTTCCACTTCCTCCCAATCCACAGACAACCTAGTGACCCTGTCAGAGGAGGGGGTGATGGGATTTCTGCCAGAGTACACAGGCTCTTCAGATGAGATGGAGATAAAACAAGAGCTGGACTCGCTGAGTTCTGACAGTGAGCACACACATGGCTCCAGGTAACAGGAAGTAGTCAAGATGTGATTTTTAGGGAGTGCATGTATGGGCAAGTGACTGATAAAGATTAAAACAAATTTTCGACTAAGCTGACATTATAGCCCTGCAAGGCTGTACTCTGGCAGGTTGTTACACTTGTTTCTTGATGTGCGTAACCAAATGATATGACCCAGCAAACCAAATTAAGAATTCAAATTAAAAAAAAGTTGGGTTCTTTGTTATGTTGAGAACAAGTCTCTTTTTTCTTGTAGATGGTAGCAAAAAATAGGGCCCTTAAGGGATTATGAGGGGAAAAACATGACAAAGAATTTTTTAGGTGATAAATGACAGTATTAACAAACTAAATGTTTTCTTCCTTTAACATGCTATCAACCAAGAAATTACAAACACTACTTTGTAAAGTAATTGCAGCACTACAAAAAGTAGTGTAACAACACCATATCTTGAATTCCATAGTCAAATAGTGAGAGCAGAGTTACTTTCACTCTGCCGTATTCATGTGAGATAACTAACTAAATCAGTGAAATAATTTATTTCAGAAAGCATCACAGGAATCGGGGGACAAATCAAGTGTGAACTTAGTTTCAGCAAAGGCTTCCTGCTGTTATCCTCAGCTAGCTATCACTGGATTTTTGTCTGTCATGCTTTAGTGTCAGTTATGCCGCTTATTTTGTTAAATTGTACATTGTGTTTTTTACAAAAAGTTAAAACATTTTATTTGCCATTTTCTTTCATCTTATGTGATTTAGCAAGGGAGAAATGGGAAGCTAGGTAAATGTAGCTTTAGCTAAGACTTAATTGACTGTAAGATTCTTCAGCTAGCTTAGACCATTCACTTTAGCATTCAGGTGTGCTTTATATCAGATGTTAGCTGCCAACTTTATAAAACATTTACATTGAAATCTAACATGAGATAGGGATTATAAATATTTATTAATTTTGATCAGGTTATAGACTATGACAATTCCTACTCTGAATTGTCCATTTTCTTCCCTCCAGCTCTCACCCTACTTCAGCCAGGAGAAGGCGCTCCAACAAGCACCTGTCCCTGAAAAGAAAGAAACTGCGGGTGATGCAGGCCATGCTGCAGCAACAAAAGAAGTCGAGCCGGGCCATAGAGGAGACGTGCAGGGAGGTCCGTCGAGCAATGAATCAACAGAACCTCCTCCAGGTCCAGTGTCTGCAGTTGCAGGAACGCATGATGAACCTTCTGGAGAAGATGATCCAGCCTTCCGCTACCTCAGCATCATGGGGTCAGAGTGGGGCTAAAGATCCAGGACAGCCATGAAGCGTGTAGTTTATGTTTGTCTTGGAGATATCATTGTCTTGCCTCACCTATAGCCTATATTCATAATGGATATACTGTGCTGCATATGCACAGATATACCATATATATATAGGTATACAGAGGTACAAAAATATTCTGTTACTTATTCTGACGCTGTAGTCAACATGAATATATCAAAGTAGGATGACCCTGTTCATAACCCTTATTATATATGCTGGTAGTTTAGCATCTCAGTCATTTCAGAAACTTTTCTTTTTTTTTTAAAGATGATTGTTTCAGTTCTTCTGTTTTAATTATTTATCAAGCAAGTGTTTTTAAAATCACTGTGGGAACAACCGCCTTGCAAAAATTCACTTATCTCTTCACTGTGCCAGGAATTACTTACTTGTTGTGAAGGTTTGATGCCAAAACAGGGCAATTTGTAGCATTATGAACCAGAAGTTGAGGCAATAATCCTTTTTTCTGTTCTTGGAGTGATAGGAAAAGAGCTGCTCCTGAAATGACATAGTAACAACACAAACTGCATTCCTCTAACATGTTCAGCATTACAAAAAAGCATTTATTTAGAGAATTAGAATGGCTTCTAACCTTGATTTTAGATTCATACTGATAAAACTGTACAGAAAACCAATTTAAAAAAGACAGTTTCATTGACTGTGGCACTGGATTTCTAAAAATTGGTAGGCTACATTTCCAGCTTTCAACTGATACATCTATTGAAGGTGAATCAAATGTAGAATCAATAAAAACAAATCTGAAAGATACTGAGTCTCTAATTCATTCTTCTGATCATACTCTGCCTGCACACCGATTGGACTATGAAAGGACAAACGAATACACTACAGTGTTAAATCAGTAGTGCAGTTTTGCTTTTAGGGTAAGATAAAATATCCAGGTAGAAACAGAAAAAGCATAAATTGTTTTATAAAGAATTTCTTTTCATCCCCTACGCTGCATTTCTGCTGAATAAAACAATAAATAAGCTACAGTCATTTCTTGTCTTTCTTGTCAACTGCAGGGTAGCCTACTTATTGAAATGCACAGAAGGTAAGGTCTGATAATATCCAACTCTTAAAGTCTTTGCCTTTCAGCCCATTTTAAGAGGATTTGGAGAAACTGGGGATTAAGTTGGTTCCATCACACACAGCTCCATAGAAGTCACTGTTACATGAAAAATTAAAATGCAATAATAATTCAGTAAAATGTAATTGTAAAACAGAAATGGCTGCATTTTGATGTAGCCTATAATAATTATGAAGCAAAACAATTGCTCCATGGCTTATAGTGTTAGTTAGACTAGGCTATTCATTATCAGTGTTGTCATGTGTGTTGTATTTCCGCCAGTGTGGGCTGCACACATAGACTGTAAGGCTGCACATCATGTGTAGTAAAATCATGTGACAGTGTGTGCACTGTGCAACCGTTGCAGCCCTTTGACCACGGAGTTATTGTTTACACACCATCTGCAGTAAAGTGCTGCTGCTTCAAAGAATAGGCACGGAGCTATCTGTATGCAGAGTGATCGAGAAATACTCCATTGATAGCAAAGGGGTAAGACGTTAAATCTGTATTGTTATCATTTTTGAGAACTTGTCATCACTGAATTTGTTTTTGTTTGAAAGTATATAGACTATTTCTCCTTCATGACATGTTTCCAGGATGATTAATTAGCTTATTGTGTCGTGTAAATCCCGGTAATTATTTTTGTTTGTGGCGTAGTTTATTGAAAGCGCTCGAGGCTTTTAAATGTGATTTACGTTGGCGCAAAATAAAGACTGTAAATTGACACATATATCAGCCAATAGCGTCGCTCCGTTCGTTTGAATATGGAACCTAACAGGCGTTGTGATTGGCCAGAAAGAGACGTCACGTGTTCTGCAGACGTTACGCTGTCATGGTTACAATGAAAGACGCTTTGTGATCACCGCGGAGAGTGAATGGAGGGTGGTGCTCTCGCGCGTTGCCATATGGACTACTGAATCACGGCAGGAAAACATTGTGTTGAATATTTAAAAAACGACCTGTAATGTAAAAAATGTATACGTATAGGGTTACGGCAGCGTGAATGTGGACCGGGAGGGGTATTTGTGGAACTTTTCACCTCTTGTAAGGTAGTTTTTTTTCAAATGTTGTCTTTACACAGCCTCGTTGTGGTGATAGTTTCCGACTCGTGCGCGAGCAGTTTTAAAACTTTGTTTCTATAATACCTGTTAAAATACCAGCAGCCGCCTAAATTCGTCTTTTTTATACGACTTTGAAAATGTGTAGCGTTTAAATGGTGGTTAAATAAGTGGTTGGAAAAACTGTGGTGGACCGAAACCAAGCAGTCTGGTTGTCATTTAAGAGTTGTTGGTGAATAGGGAGCCAGCTGGCACTTTGGGGGAGTGGGTGGAGGGGCTTGGGTTAGTAATTTGCAAGCTGTGTCGGTTTGAACATAAAAGCTGTAATGTGTCTAATCTGACAGATAATTGTTAATAAAAAGATTGATAGCAGCGTTTGATCAGGTCTATACATAACTTCAGGACTGAGTTGGTGTGTATGTTGTTGTACCAATTCTGTTTTTACCAAATGTTCTCAAACAAAATGTTTTTTTAATAAGCCATTAAATAATGTATTAATATGCTGTTAATTGTAGAAATGAAACAACTAGCTGATAAGTTGATTTGCAAAACATTATTTTGTTACATTATGAAACTGATGTCTGACTAGTTGTTTAAGTAGCTTTTTTGAAATTTGTTTTATTTTATTCTTGCCTAGGATGACAACAACACAATAGTGTTGGCAACCTGCAAGTGTTCCAGTTCCCACACTGGATCTCACAGCATCCTAACACAAAGATGAGGATACAGGGACAGCCTGAGGGCGTGAGGAGGCGCCTGGATTTGAATGCAATCGGTGAGCTCAGGGGTGTGGAGGTCATCCGGAGTCGGGCTGGATATGGCTTTACTATATCGGGACAGAGGCCGTGTCTGTTGAGTGGCATCCTGGAGGGAAGCCCTGCTGACCTGGTGGGACTTAAACAGGGGGATCACATCATGGCAATTAATGGAACTGACGTATCCGCTGCTGCGCATGAGTCTGTGGTGCAGTTGATTGGCAGCTGCAAAGGACCTTTGCAGTTGGTGGTTCATGCAGAAGGCCGAATCATGGGAAACCCTATCCTTAATGATGACAAATTTAATGGTGGTCGGAAAAGTGGAATTTACCAAAAGGCACCTGTTCTTCGCACTATCTCGGATGACTCAAGCAATTCCTCCTTTGACTCAAGTCTGCCTGTCAACCCCAAACAGAGGCCGGTGTCAGAGCCTGATATGTCCCAATGGGCACAAAACTGGAACTCTTTTGCTGATCAGCCAAAGCAGGTAACTTACAGAGTTGGAGACACTGACTCTGTGTTCACAGACACAGAAGAAGTGAATCCAGAATGGAGTATTTTGAACATGACATTGGTGGTGGGCTACCTGAGCTCCACAGAGCTCATTTTAAACACTACAGAATCAGAAGAGGACTGTTTGAAAGCGATCCGGGAGCGGATACGACAGCTAGGAACAGAACAGAGTACCCACACTCTTGTGATGATGAGGATCATGTTTGACTGTGTTCGACTTTGCGATGATGCAGGAGCTGTTTTAGCAGCTTTTCCCACTGAGAACCTTGTTTTAGGGGCTGTTTGTGCGGAAGACCCACGTTTTTTTTGCTTGGTCACTACAGCACATATAATAAATGGTCGAGTACCCGAGGACGGTCCCCTGCGGGCCTCCTGCCATGTTTTCTTTATCGACCCAGAGTTGGGAAACCATCAGGACCATGTAGGTATTTCTGGACGCTTCGGCTTCAACTGCACCCCAGATCCAGACGATGAAGGCTGCCTGGAATTCCCTCAGACACCCCCTGATGTTCTTCACTTTGTCACAGTCCTGTACAGCGACATGGGGAAGGCCGTGGAGAGGCTTCGGGTCAGACTCGACTTTGAGGCTCAGCAGCAAGCCAAGGAGAATGGCAGCACCGGCAAACAAGGCAGCGCCAGCAGCAATGGGGACAGTGGAATTGGAAATGCATCACCCCCTGAGGAGAGAGCAGATAGGGATTTCCCTTCTCAAATCCAAAACCATCCTGGGGCCCACCTCCCCAGCTGTCCGTGGGATTATCCTACGTCTGAAGACCTCACCCCAATAAACCTCACAAAGAATGGCCAAAAACCTAATCCAGAGACCAGTGGCAGCACACATTCCCTTTCAGAGTCTTTACCTGGTCCTGACTCTCTTAACAGCTTTTATGGAGGTCCCCCACCCAGGCTCAAGTTCCAGTTCAAGCCCCCGCCCCCTCCTCTGCCTTTGAGTAAAAAAACAAACTTCTTTGCAGACCCTCTCAGAGGTAGTCAAAGGTGGTTCTCAAAGCCAAAGGTGCAAAAAGCACAAAGTAGTGATCTTGTACCTCAGGTGACGACCAATTTCAACAACTGGTCCTCTGGCATAAGCCACAGTGCTAGCACAAATAACCTGCCACCCCCAATGAGCCAGATCCCCCCCAACAGGTACCGGTCAGCAGAGGTCATGATGATGCCTCCCCGAGAGGAATGGACTAAACAGTTTCTTGAGCAGAGAGATAAACTGCGGAAAGATGCTAGTACCAAAAATGTAAGTAAAAAACTTCCCTACATTTTAAAAACAGCATACGTCTTACATTGGTACATCTCTATCAGCTCACACAGGTAATATAAAGGCCAAATAAGGAGTTCTCAAACTCTTCAAACAAAGTAATTGCTATTTGTTGCAACAGTTGGTAACCAGTTTAACTAAACAGAGCTTACATTTAATTTCATAGAAATCCTGGAGAGCTCAAAATGATAAGAGTTTATCTTTTTATATCTTCTCACACTGTTGATGCAGACATTCAGAACTTGCGCTATTTAATTTGCCAGTTTTGATTGATCATCATGCAGGTAGCCTAACCCTGTTTTTAAACACATAATTGCATATTTGAATACAAGTTTTAACCCAGATTGTTCATAGAAGGGGATAAAGGTGTGTCAAACTAAATGAAAAAGTTGTTAAATGCAACATGCTTCTTAAAACAAAGTACATAACACACTCAGATTTTCAACTTCACAGTACAGGCATTTGATTGGTAAATATGTGGCCCCTTGGCACTTCAATTCTTCAAATCTGGCCCTTTCTAAAATTAAAATTAAAATTAAAATTGAGTAGCCCTGCACAAGAGCAAAGACAAAGCATCAATTGTGTAAGCAGAATTATGTTTATTCTGGTTCCTGTTATGTCCTCTTTTGTGTTAATAAGTTCGTTTGTAGGGATTTCAAGTCTAGTCTAAACAAACTGCATCTGAAACAATAAGCAGTCAATCAGTGACAATTTGACTGTATTGCTAAAACAATGACGGGAAATGGCGCTTCAAATATATTACAGTAGATTCTCTGCTATCTTTCGTGTAGCTAGAATATGTGAAAATGTACAAATTATATATCCAATATAATGTTAATGCTGTAGCTTTTGGGTACAACTTCTACCCATTGTTCCTTCAAACTTGATATATGTGTCGTAGCCTCTTGTTAATGAGAATTCCTTACATCTAGTAGCCCCATTGTAAGCAGAGTCACACTGAGACAACAGCATCTGTTTCTGTACTTCTCTCCGGTTTAACACAGCGACACAGGAAGTATTAAATGGTCACATGGAGTTGAGTTTCCAGACACTGAGGGGGGGTTTTAGGTGGCACTTAAAACGAAACACAATACCACTATTTCATCCAGGCAATTGGTGCCGAGTGTGAATTAAGTGTAGAAAGCACCTGTTGTAAGTCAATGATGTCATTGTCATGAACGTGTGAAGAGAAAGAAACTAATGCTACTGTCATCATTGTCCACAAGATGGCCCTGTGTATCCATGTAGCCCCGGAAATTAGCCTCCCTCAGGAAATCAGTGACTGTGTGTGTGTTTGTGTATGTAGTATTTCTCAATACGTTTCTCTTAGTCATGGAAATGCATGCAAGTGGTTATTTGTCCGAATATGTTTTGTAAATGACTGTAAATCTAACATTCTGGGAATTTCAGTTTATGTTTTTGTGTGTTTTTGTATAAAAGTGAGCTACAAAATCTACAGTTTTTCAGCTTCCATTTACTGCATTTATTTGTCTTTTAACTGCATTCTGTATAACAGTAATTTATTGTGTTTAAGAATCACGGTTCATTATGTCCTTGTCCCCCAGCTTGCGTTACATCAGACTGCAATCTTGTCACAGGAAGCCTGGCAAATTACAGGGTAGAGCCGTTCATGCCATGCAGCGGTCATTATCTGCAGCTCTTGAACTCTTGTTCAAACATTGGACACAGCCTCTCCACTCATAAGAATAGGGGAGGCTGGTTAAACTGCAACTTCTTTTCTAAAGTCGTAGGCACAGGGGTTGAAGCTAATCTCTTGCTGAGACTGTGAAATAAGTGCTTCTGTCTCTGTACTTTGGAAACAGGATTGGAGTAGTTCGAGGTCTTTTAATACATGTTGTTATAACTAGGACTGACCTAAAAGTCACTTTGGCAGGAGCAAAACTTTTTCAGTATTTGTTCTTAACACATTTTACATCACCTGAAATACTTTAGCATGTGAAGAATACAGGTTACTATTTTTGTGCATAACATTTTTTTAATGATTCCACATTTCCAATCTTATGAACTCCACTTTTTAAAGCTACAATTTCTCTTTTTTTACCACCTAGAGTTTCCAGACGAGCAATGACAATGCTATGAAATTGATACAAATTCAGTAACAGTTTATTTGACCTACTATTTTTGCTGACAATCCTCTAATTCACAGAGACTTTTTCAAGATCAAAACTGGTAACCACACTGAAATGCAAAAAATTCAAGCCTGTGCGATGCTGTCATGGTCTTAGTGTCATCTCACACTACTTTTTTCTCACAGGGCTCCAGGTTCTGGGGCATTGGTGTCGTCCGTGCTTCTAAACGCCGCTCAGCCAAACGTCTCAGCCTGGCAAGATCACTGGATGACCTTGAGGTAGGCACCAAGTTATTCATTGTTTCCACAAAGAATATTTGTCTGTTTTTTTCCTGTCATCAGAGCATTTATACGCTGTATGTCTAATTTGATTCATTATGCTTTCATTGCTACATTAACAATGAGAAAAGTAAAAAAACATCAGCACTTTCCTAGATTTTCTGTGTCATGCAAGTCTGATCACTTTCTGTACCTCCCATTCTGCCTGGATGCAGAGGAATATGCGTCACTAATGTTGATAATCACTGAGCCATCCCCCTTTCTGTTTGGGCTCAACATTCAGCTCTTTCTTAACTTTTCATTTCCGTTGCCTTGAACTCTGAGTTTGCTGCTTTGTGGCACAGGGTGGCTCACAAAGTGCTCTTTGTGTGGACCAGCGCCACTCTCCTGTTTGTTTGGCCTGACTAATGAGCTCTGCTTTTGCGACTGACTATCGTTCTCACATTTTCTCATATTAATGTTACCGAGGAGGAACTCTCGTTTTCTCCACTGGGCTCCGTGCATGCGGGGATTACTCATGCACACTGATTCACATTCACAGAAACACACGCACACTGTTCCTACCACCCATAATTGCTATGAAAGCACGTGAACAGACACAAAAAAAACAAACCAAAGAAATGGGCATACTGTATTGTGTATCTATGCAGGCATGAGTCACAGTCGCACACAGACACACCCGAAGACCACACATTGTACCTAAAGAAGGATCTCCACACTACCAGTATTATTGTTGATTCGCTCCAGTTTCTTAGCAGGTCTGTCCCACATCCTCAGCCAAAGAATTACAGATGGCTATAAAAGGTTATGACAGCTGCAGAGTTGCTACTAGCACACAACTTGTATGCCTTCTTGTTGATTTACTGTCGACTAAAGACTGAATTATGCTTTTGTTCTTGAAACAAAAGTGCTCCAAAATCCCAAAGTTCTAGTCTCCCTCCACTCTTGCTGTATGTTCACATTGGGAGTTACTTTCTTGCAGAGTTACAAAGTTGTTTTGGTGCGATTTAGGTTGTTCATTATATTTAGTTGCTATGGTTATAGGTTCCTGAAAGTTGCAAATTAGTATCTTTGATGGTGGCAAACAACTGATGCAGCTGTTGTCGGCGCATAATGAGACGTTTTTCTCACACTGTTATCTTAAAAACGTGGAGAGCTGAAGCTTCAGGCTGTTGAAATCAGTTTTCAACTTCACACTGATTATGTGGAGCCATTTTTAACATTGGCTGGATAATGTGGATGCTTTCACTTTTGTAGGATTGTGTTGAGTTCTCTCTCTCTCTCTCTCTCTCTCTCTCTCTCTCACACACCTTAAGTTTGCTTTGTTACACAATGTTTGCACATCTGTAATACCTGGACTTCACACCTCTGCTCTATCAGGAGCTGCTGTGACACAAGCAGGGAGGGAGAGACACGCTCAGGCTGGTGGTATATGATGGAGGTTTCAGTGATTTAAAAAAACACACACACTAGCCTTTCATCATGTGTCAAATGTCTTCTGGACAGTTTCGTGCTGTCTTTCTGTAATGATTTGCTACAAACCGTTTTAGTTTACTCAGCAATTAATGCTTCTATGAAAAGCAGAATGTCGTCCATGTAACGATAGTTTTTGTTCGATTGACCAGGACTTGGACAAGGATGGTTTTGAGGTTAATGTGGATTTCTCTGTTAGCGTATCTATTTCAGACGTTTTTTTTTTTTTTAAATTTGCATTGAAGCAAGCTAGATACCTGCATGTTTGTGCAGGTACATCTTCAGAGGAGGATTAAATTTCCTGCCAGTGGCGGCTGATACGCAGACTTGATCAAAACACTGACAGGAATCTGTTTCCATTCAAACAGAGGTGTCTGCTGTTTGTTTTGCACAGAGCCAGTTTAACTGCAGTGATTCCGATACACAGTGTTGGCAAGCTTACATTTATCAGTGAGTAAGAGAAGGTGTTAGGGATTCACTTCACATTGGTTAAATGTTTAAGGAGCTATAAAAGTCTCATTTTGGATGTTTGTGTGATTCAAAACAAACATGCTGAATTGGTATCTCACCCCTAGATATATAGAAATTAGGGCTGCAGGACTGGGCTGTGAATCAAGTCACGTGAGGATGTTAATGTTCCTTAAACAGTGTTACAAAAGTAGTCATCAGTATAACATCTAGTGCGTTTGTATTAAAGGTGGACACGCGGATGTGTGGTGCTTTGTACTGAGGAGCAGCACAACACTCAGAGGCTCGTCAATTAACGGCTCACGGTGAGCCGAATAAAAGGTTTTCTCCGGTGTTGTCGACACAAGTCAAAGCACAACAATTCAATTACGGATGTGGATATTATTGACATATCGTTATCTCCACTTTTTACAACAAGCCAACAAGCTGTGCTGAGTGAGAAAAGCGAGTGTCAGTGCCTTGTAGAGCCCCCACCTTCCTTGTTCCCTCAAGAGGGAAATAGAAACGGGGCGTCGGGGTAAAAACGGCAAGCTGCGTCGCTCTGTTTGGACCGTATTAAAAATACTATGGGCAATGCATACATCCAAGTGAACGTTAATCCGTGCCAAAGCTTCATGATAAAGAATATGACATGCAGTACGGGCCCATGTAGTCATCTCTAAAATACACTGAGCAGTATCGACTGACAGATGTGTCTTTCTATGTCTGTGTATTTTGTTCATTCATATTGAAATAATGATGTTAAAGCTCCTCTGCCTTGTAAGCCCTGAAAAAGCAAGACTAACAGCACGCTGCAGAAACAGCCTTTTAAAAAAATAGTCTTCGCCAAAGATCCAGTGTGAGTTGCGAGTGCAGGACAAGATCGGAGAAGAGAGAAAATCAGCCGGTCAAAGAGGTGGAGCCCAAATCCTCACAACCCCGAAGTTCAAGTAACAGATTGTATCAAATGTAATATTGTCTCTTATCAGTCCCATGCCCCTTCATTGAATCAAATCCAAATAGTATTATGCCAGACTTTCTGTTTTCAGCATGTGTGTTTAGGAAGATGATATAATATGACACCGTGGAGAAAAAAAGGATTTACTCCCCTGCTTCCCAGTAGACTCTGTATGTATGTCGATGTCCAAAATGTCTAAACAATACATTGGTAAGGTTCGATAAGTTCATATCAAGCTATAATATCCCTCCCTATGACAAGTCTTCATGCTGCATCCAAGCCAAACATATTTACACCACATCTAATCAAACACAGTAAGATACTACAAGTGGTTCTGAGTTATGGGAGGGCCTGTACATTCCAGGTAATGTAGGGAAAGTGTTTTTATGGTTGTCAAAGGCAATCAGATCCTCACCTAGAACTTGGCCCCGGTGTCTTGTTTCAAGGGCCAACTTCTCCCTAAGTTCATGGTCAGAGATCGGATGATGCACTTCTAAAACCTCCTACGTCAACAAGCGAAAGCCCATCCAATTGCATTACCAATTAGATTATGCCCTTATAGGGACTTCCTTATGTACAAAACATTACATTTTTGCGAGAGATTTTATGAACTGCTTGCCTTCTTGTTAGAAGCAGATCATTTGAACTAGAGACAGAATAGAAAGCAAACCTTAACTCTTTTTAAAGGCTGCGCTCCACTTCAGAGACAATACAGAGAGAAACGATCGACCTATCAAGCCTATTAACTCCAAAAAGCTGTTGACCTCAAATGTCTCCTCGCTCATTCGGTTAAAGTAGTGCTGGTACAATCTCGAGGAGTTGAAGTGTTAGTCTTCTGCAGCTCCCCTTTTTGAGTTGCTTATCGTGACAGGTTTTCTGAGGGATTGCTCTCACGGCATGTTTCGCTAAAATCTGTGATAAGCTTTCGTTCAGTGCGTGCACCTGGACTTGCAAGGACACTGTGGGACCATTTGGGAGTTCACAATGGATGCACAGGTCAGATCACCACTGTTTGTTGACAAACCCCTGAAAAATGTGGACCTTGGGGCCGCGTTTCCTCTTTCATGGTTGACATCGCACGTCACAGCCGCACCGCACAGAAATGATCGCGTGCTTGTTATTTCTCTTCACAATATAGCTCTGACACAAAGCTTTTGTTACCCACGCTCTAAGTCTGAGTAGCACATAGAATAATCTTGCGCTATTTGATGCTTTTCTGGTTCATTAGAGGGAGAAGCGAGTGTATAATTCTGTTTGTGCTGATTTGTTTTCCCAAAGAGGGCTTTGATGCACGCTGAGCTTTTGTTGTCATATTCCCTTATGTGTAGACTTGTCAAAGAATGCGCTGCTTTGTATCTCACTGCCTTGTTTTCCCTACTATAATCTTACTCATCACGGACTCCCTGTTTCTCGCCCAAATCAGATACTCTGTGGTATGTATACAACTTTGAATCGGTGACACCATTAGCAGGCTGCCTCTGTCTTCTAAGGAGTTCCTGCATTTGCATCTGTTCATGCACATTTTTTTTGCACAAGAGCCTCCTCTCCTTTTAGGTGTGGATACATTAGTAGGTCTTGTTTGCACGCCTGCGGGTAATAGATCTATCCAGTGGGCGTAGCAAGGGAAGGCATGAAGACATAGACAGGGAGGGAAAGAGGAGGAATTTACAGCAAAGAGAGATAGAGAGAGAGAGAGGAACCGGCAGCAGAGGAAGAGAGAGAGGAGCTTTTGAACTCCCAGTAGCTGTCAGGATTTCGGCTCTCCCTCACGCTCCCTCCTCCTCCCCCGCCTCCCGTTCCTTCTCTGTCTCTCTGCACTGCAAACACCGACTCACACACGCACCGCGGAGCCTCAGCGGATGGACTCGTTTACACACACCAGGCGTGTGGAGCAGCGCTGAAGACGGGCCAAACACACACACACGGTGCCATACATGGAGCAAACTTTAACTCTCAACTCTGTAAGTCTTTAGAAATCTTGAGTCTTCATTTTTCTGTCTGTCTCTCCTGCTTGCTGATGCCATCTTCATCTAGTGGCATCTTTCCCTGCCAACGTTACTTTTTCCTTCTTTGGGCTCTTTGTGGCTCCTGTTGTAGCCTTTGAGTGGTGTACAGTGGTTAGCTTGTGTGGTCTGTCAGAGGAATGTTTTGACCAGTGCCAGCTGAACTCTCATATGCTGAATGACACACACTGCGCCGCTGTAAAGAGCAAAATGCGGTCCAGCATCTATATCGGGATGCGCGCTGACTTCAAATTAGATGCCGCACTGAAAGGGTTTTGTGAAGTGACCCAGGATTAATCTTGTACCCTGAACATCAAGGGGCCTTTGAATGAAGTCTGCTCTGAAGTGACCCTTTTCACACTGGGAGAAGTTGGATTTAGTGTTGAGGAAACCGAGATCAAAGGTTGTCGCTTTTAAATGGAAATGAATGCTCTGAAAATGTTTATAAGATGAGTGTTTTTAGGCGATCATGTAACAGGCGCTACAGTTTAGTTTGAACTTGAGAAGCTTGCTGTGGTTTTGCCTTGCCCCTGTTGGCTTTGTGCAGGCATGTCCTCGCTCTGATTCACCCGCTCTTTTATTCACATATCTTTCTCAAACACTTTTGGTTTGGTGCTGCATGATATCTCTTGCACAAACGACATATCTTAAAGAAACTCATACACAGTAAATCCAATCAACCAACATATATGCACCTATAAGTTGAGTAATTACCAATACAGTAAAGTTATTATTACTATAATATTACAATAGCTGCTAAAATTAGATGCCATCCCTCATGATATCAATTCTGTCATGTACTTTTTGATGCAGGTGTTATGACTTTGGAAGAAGAGCAGGAATATTGTGTTACTGGGGATTAGCAGGAGAACACGATGCACTTCTATCCTGCTGACATCACATAGCTCGCTTGGAGTGTGGGTGGACAGTATTGCTCACGAAGTGTATCCTTAGGCTGGCATTGTAACTTGACATTTTCGAAGTGTCTCCTGATCTATTCCTTCTCTTCTTCTTCTTCTTCTTCTTCACTTCTCCCACAAATAAAAAAAGGATTTTATTGCAATCACATAGCCTCCTCTCTCCAAACCCACCGAGTGGAAAAGCAGTGCATTAACACGAGAAAACTTAAGTGGAGGTTCTTTAACCGTCCAGCTGCTCCGAATATGAATCTGCGACAGCCAGTAACCAGATGACCAGATGTGGATGTGGTTGCTGACTTTGCTTTTTGACCCAAATGTAACCACGGAAAATACCCACTGCCTAGCCATCTCAGGACCGAGATGCACTGCAGCTCCGCTCCAACGCTATGACATCATCCATCCACAATTGGGATTTTGATTTTTTTTTTTTTTTTTTTTTTTTAGTTAACCACACAGCTCTCCATCATCCCTCTGCTGATTGGCTGTAGGAAGACCTGGTCTGAACCTGGCAAGAACAACTTCTAGGAGTGATTCATGCCCCCACTCAGTGTTTATCCTTCTCAATCGTACTATTTTTTTTTTTTTTAAGCTTCACTGAAAAGGGAATCTACTGCCAAGGGTGTGGAGATTACCCAACAAGGAACTTCCAGAGTGTTTTATCACCTCACTGGTAACTGTTTAGACATGTCTGAGATCTCTATGTGTACAACTCTTTACTTCACACCTGTGGCTCAGACATCCCTGTGCTGTTCAGTCGCTCTTTCACTCTTCTTACACTTTAAGCAAGGCAGCTCATCTCTTTGTAACTGCAGGGTGACCATATAAGTGAGAGTTACCAGTAACAATTTGACCTTGTTTTTGGCTAAGATGTTGCAGAAGCAGGCCAAGGTCTTGTCTGCCTCACACTGTTGAAATCATAAACATGGATTATCGGGACAGCCAAGTTATTCTCCCTGTGATATTATTGAGGGATTGGCTCGGAGCTTTACTCTGACAGTCTAAACACCAACTTCCCTTCGTGAACTATTTCTATAACATCTTCATCCTGTGGTCAGCATTTAGAAATATGATCCATCTGTTTATATAGCTGGGTTACTGGGTTATTGTATGACCTCATCGCTTTGGTACAAAGCTTCACAATGTGTCATGGTGTTTCTAAAGGTGCTGGATAAAAAGGTTTCCCTAAAATGCAAATGATGTAGTTTGAGGCCTGTCTTAGTCTAAAATAAAGTACAGGACAAACAGTAGTACATTTTATAGAGAGACAAAAAAGTGTCAGAAGGAAAATATGTAGAGGTGGGAATCCCAGGGTGACAATGTGAAACCATACATACACAATACACGATATGTGATTCAAAACATCCCATAGCCTCAAACCTTGAGGGACACACTTAAGCCGAACAGGTCCGTAGATATTTCACGGTCTCACTCAACCAGCTCAGGTTTCCTGCGTGACCTAAAGGATTAGAGTTTGAGGTGTAAGGTCAGGAGGACTAAGACAGGAAGTAAATCATTAGAGCAGTTCCTTGTCATTGGCAACATACCGCCTTGAACACTTCCAGGATGATGATAATCCTTCATATCATGATTATCAAAGCACACAGGGTCCTTAACAGTGTAGTCTCGGATTTCGACTAGTTCGGTGGAAAAACAACCAGGGGATTCACAGGGCTAATTATAGGTGTCAGGTTTCAGGTTGGAAAGTCCATTTCTGGTGTTTTTTATGGAAGAGAAAGGGAGCAGCAACAGGGCGTGGTGGCATCTTATGTGGTTTTACCCACCTCAAGCCCTCCAGGCTCATGTGTGCACAGCCCTTTCTCTATGATAATAAGTCGAGACGGGAGGGGTCGTGGTCAACCGTCTTTGTTTCTGTCTCTGGTGATGATTTATTTTGAAAGGATTCAGCTGTGCCTTTGACGAAATGTGTTTTATTTGTAACCTTTTTGGTTGTTTTACTTTCAACCTGCAACATGCCTAGAATCCTTTTTACTACTTCTGCGCAGCAAAGGAGGTTCAAGTCTTGTTGTTGTTGTCTCGTCCTGAACAATCAGGTTCAGGCAGTTAACAGTGGTTAAGAGCAGCATTTACATAAGTTGTGAAAGACTAAATGTGATCAAATTTAAAGCCTCATGTTCACCTAAAAAGTAGGGCAATAAAGGGTAAAAGGTAAACATCTCCACAGAGAGGAATGCTAGTACTCCCAGCAACAAGTGGCACGCACACACACACACACACACACACACACACACACACACACACACACACACACACACACACACACACACACACACACACACACACACATAAACCTACACACTCAGCGGCAGCACTGAACAAATCATCATAATGCCACTTTAATCCAGAAAGGAGCAGAGCCATGCCCATCTGCTGTGGCTAACCGGTTGGAGTTTGGGAACAGGGAGCAGATTACTGCCGATCTAGAGGGATTAAGAGATGAAACGAATTGTGGTGATGGTCTCTGTTTGCATGCAAATCACTGATGTCTTTAAGGGCACTGGGAACAACCCTATTTGTTATCTGAGGGATTACACTTTAAATACTTCTCAGCACAAGTCTGGACTCAGAGCAACACTTATCGGCCCTGCATCTTTGTAATGTTTAACTATTTGTCAAAAAATTACTTAAGCTTTTATTGATTAGTTTCCAGATACAATCCTGAGTAGATTAATGTGATTGAATCACAAAGGTCCTGGAATAAGGAGTCAACAGTTTGACCTGAATTTCTACAATGTGGAAAATATGACATTAACTTAAAGATCAGCATTCTTTCACACGTTGAAATATTTTAGCAAAAAATAGACGAAGATTTGGCTGAAACTTAATGGAAATAAATCCTTTCGACGAAGCATTTTTTGGGTTAAATGTGGGTTCTGAATCCTAATCCATATTTAAGAATGATGCTTTGATTCTCAGAAAATGTTCTGCTGTTGTACACTAGAGGCTAAATGAAACGCAGAAAGATTTGTTTTGTTCGGGTTTTAATCGCATCCAAATCGCATGAATTTCACTTTTTCTCAGTAAATCAAATTCTTACAAGACCAAGAACATGTGAAACTTGTTTAGATCATAAGAGAACTGAAATAACACTCGGGCTCTTGTGCCAGAAATAGGATTTCTTTGTGGGCCACGACTCATAACTTCATCTGTAGGCATAATACAGAGAGGGACTCTAAGGGGAAGCTAATTGTGTTCAAGTTGTTTACCATTCCTGAGCCCCTAAGCATCACATAACCATGTTGACCTCATCAGATCCTTGCTTGTGTGAACGACTGTGACAGATTTGCTGTGACAAACATCATTTCCCGCCATCAAATCTCTGGATTCTATTCTTTAACCTGCCAAAATCTTAAACACTTTTTTCACTTCGATATCGTCAGACGAGGTTCATGATTCTCTAAATCTGTCCGTCTACGTTTCCTCTTGCTTGGTTGGGAAAGAAATGTCTCTTCAATCTTATCAGTCACCGCACCCTCGCCCTTTTCTCCCGCAGAGGAAGTCGCCTTCGTGCAATTCTCTTTCTTGATGTTATTTTCAGACAGCAGTTTGTCGTCGGCCGCAGATAGCAGGCCTAGATTATTTCCCGTCCTGGGTCAAGATTGCCTGGTGGAGGAGTTGACATGCAATTACTCGGGTCTTGTGACAAGCAGTGCCAACTGCCAAGCCTGTCTCGAAATGTTTCACTAATTGATTAAACCAATTGGCGGCTCAGAGCTTATGTGAGAATGTTCTTCTTTGTGGCAGCAGATTCTCTTTTAGCTAAAGCAAGAGATGGAAAAATGCTTTTTCCTGCAGGCAGTATGGTTTGAAAAGTTCCAACATGATTAGCTCTTGTTGTGCACTGGTGTGCTCACCTGGCTAAACACACTGCCTCAGGGAGGTCAAAGAGCAGAGGTAGAACTGAGAGCCAGACCTTTATTTCCTGTGGTTTATGGATGACTTAGTTTTGCAGCATGAATAGCTTTGAATGTCTGCATGAATTTATCATGGCAAAGAAAAATAGCATGACTGTTAAAATGCTAACTGTCGAAAGCGATTTTCACACATGCCCTCCTGAAATTCTCTGAATTGCTCACAGCATGAGGTTTTCCCTTTTGGGGAGGGGGAGGGGGGGTGGGTTCTCAGAAGGCAAGACATGATGTAAAAAAGACGCTGCTGAAATCCAAGATGGCGGACAATGTGTCCGACACTAAGATGACAGTTTTTGCCTTTTTCATAATTTATCTGTAATTGAATTTATTGCCATTATCAACAACTTGCAAAGAACATACTGACGAGCAGAAAAGAGTATGAAGCAGCTTCACTATGAGCACGTTTTTTTGAACTAATATTTTTAAGTTTATTTATTGAGCACCGTTCATAAAGCAATTTAAAGTGCTCTGCAGTGTAAAACTAAAAACCCCACAACAAATAGAACATTATAGGACCTATCCCATGGAGCAACAATAAGACATTAAAATAAAAACTGAACTGAAATAAGAAAAATGACATTAAGCATAAATAAAGCATCGAAACAGGATATATAGTTTAAGTGTGAAAAGGCTATGAAGCTAGAAAAAGTTGACTTATTGTGTTACTGTTAAAACACACGTAAGTCGGACTGAAACCAAGATTGGACAAACAAATCTAGACAGTGCTCTTTTTTAGTCACTCATTTAGTCACATGTAAAAAGCTCAGTCAGACCTAAACTTACCTAGATGCACATTGCTCCACAGTTCCCACGCCGGGCTTTGACCCGAAAGTTGAATAGCATGAATGCATAGAACAAAGCCTGGAGGCAAACAAGATGAAGATATCATCATGGCAAGACTTAAACACATTGAAGTACATGGATGGAAGCAAAACACAGAATGGCAACTATCGTGAAAACACAATTGTGGTCGATTGTCTGTTTGCGTCGGGGCACACCCCTTAGCTGCCTTGGAAAGCCCATGCAGGGGTGCTATGGGGGCAAAACCGAACCACTGTCTTTACACCCTAACACTTTACCAATTATAATTGAGAAGCTTCAGACATAATATAATTTATGATTTTACCTAATTTGCTAAACCATTTACATTTTAGTCAACTTATTTTAGCCACATTATTTGCAGATTATAGTCAACAAATCAAATAACACATACGTATATAAAAAACAAATACAAAAATGTAGGCTGCTTTTTACACTACACTGGTGGTGACAGAGGCTGCTGTGTGAAGTGCCATCAGTATTAACTAATGTTACACTTAGACACATGTCACACACGCCTGACGGAGCAGCGGGAGCACTTTGGGGTTCAAGCACACTTCGACATGTGGTTGCAGGATCTGGGGATCGAGCCCCAGACCTTCTGGTTGAGAAGCAACCGACTCTACCACTGAGCCACAGCTGCCCCCCAAATCCAGTGTGCAAATCCAAAGTATATGTATTCCCCATATTGATTGATGTGTGCCATTATCTCTTCTAATGTAAAAGCAACATTAAAGAGTATGAATGTATGCTTTACTTATAGATCTGTCCACATTCTCAAAGTGTTTCACGTAGTCTCCACACTTCGTTGAAAGAGATGGGATCGTCTGATGCCAAAAAAAAAGATTCCTCCAGTCTCATTTAAATTTGAGTCGTCTATAGCTTTCAATCAGTCCCCGTTATGTAATCAGCCAAGTTTTAGGGTCTAAAAAGTAGCTTAACGTTTTGCCTGCTGATTGAACTGGTGTATCATGAGGGAATTTGTTGTTCTTTTTTTTGTGTATCAGTAAAGCAACAAGACACCACCAACAAAGACTTTCAATTCCTTTATAAATGCAGAGCCTCCAGTCTCAACATTCACTAAAGAGTGATTGGATCCTCATTTCAGGCTGCACATTTGGGTTGTTTGCGTCAGCCTATTTTTGTAACATCATAATAGAGCAGGTGTGCAGAGGTGGGAATGTATTCAGGTTTTCTCAGCCTCTTTGTTTCCTATGTTTAAATAACTGATTGTAAAGTATGAAAGCCCTTTAAAGACAGACTGTCCAGTAGTGTAATTTAGATTTTTATGCATATTTGTACAATTCAGCGTCATTATACCCTTGATTTATCCTAGTGTTCTTGTTTTGTTTCACGTGTCATCATACATTACCTAAATCTCTCTGGAGGTGGTTAAGGTGTCATCTCTAATCGCCCCCTTCTGAAGCATCACCACAGCCATGATGCACACATGACAAACATCCAATTTGCTAAATGATAAACCATGTAAAAATCTAATCAAACGGGAGTAATCTACCATCTCAAACCTCTGCTGTTAATGAACCCTGTATCACTTCCATTAGTTACGGCTAAATAAGAACCAGAGAATGCAAAAGTACTTACCACAGGAATACCTCAGAAATAGTTGGTCTTTAAAGAATCAGCATGATGTGGAGATTGGGATTCAAGGAGTGATGCCAGAATCCTTTTCTTTGTATGCCTCATGAGCCAAACTGTGAGCAGGAAACACAACTTGATGGAGTTATTACTTTTAAATGTAAGATTGGAGCTCTGAGGGGGCCATGTTGAACTTCTGGACTCCCAATCCTTATTTTTATACAAGAAAAATCATCTGGTTTCACTTTGAACTGACTGGATATTTTTTCTCTTCTTTCGAGAATAGACAGAGTTCCCCAACTGGAAACAAAAGAGGGGGGGAATGGCCAGTGTGGTTTTGACATGGCGAGCTTGTGTGGGAGAGAGGGGGGATAAAAGGGGGGTTAATTCATCTGATTCCTTCATGCCACTGTGGCAGAAGCCAAACGTATGTATTGGTTTCTATGGCAACAGCTGCGGAGTAAGGAAATCTTTCCTTCCTCCTCCTCTGCCTCCTCCTCTTTTCTTCTTCTTTTTTCTCTCCAGTACCTTGTCAAATGTTCTCCCTCCCTCTCTTCCCCTCTCGCTCAGACTTGTACAGACATGGTTTGCAGAGTTTTGGGTGGGGAATGTTCAGGTATGCGTTCGCACACACACACACACATACTCTGTCTGTGTGCGGCGGGTGTAGCAGACTTTAGGGAACAATGAGTCTCAAAAAGAGACTTTCCTTCAAGAAGACCTGGAACTTCAACACTGTAAGTAAACTGTGGTTTGCCGGGCGAGCCTCCTTGTCCTCCTCCGTATGAAGCGGGACGACTCCTTTTGTTCAGTCAGCTGTTTTTCTCATTAATCTCACTCTCTGTCGCTTGTCTCTTTTTCCTTCTAAGAACAGCTGTTTGAAGCGGCAGGGAGTAGTTTGTTTGTGAGGTGCTAGAATCAGCCTTGACTTGTGTAAAAGTTAAGAAGAGTTTTGTTTTTGTAACCTAAGTTGGGAAACGTTTTTAAGAGTGTACATCTACTTTCTAGAGGAGAAAACATGTCTTAACGAGTCCAAAAGATAAGAAAAATACACCGAAAAATGATAGAAAAAATGTCAGTAAGAGGTTTGAATTGGTGACATTGAAGTGTGTGATTGTGGTTTGATTTATTTAACACTGCTTGAGGTGTGTTGTGTCTTGGTGGCTCACTTTAGATCACACACATAAATCTTTCTTTGTGTGATCATCATCATTCCTCCAGCATGTGGTGTCTCAGGATGCCAGACGCTTCGGCGTGGGGGCTGTACTGCAAGTAATACTGGAGGAGCGTTTTCCAACCGGAGAGCCAAATCCTTGCTCAGGGAACTCGCTGTGACTTGAATTGTGATTTATTTATTTATTTATTTTTTTGTCCATATGGATGATAACAACCTAAAAATGTGGACAGCTTTCAGAGGGAGTCCAGCTGGGAAAATGGGATCTCTGCAATTCTGCCTTTTTTTAATGAAAGAGATCAAAGAGGGTCTGATGGGACCCATGGTAGACCAGCTCGTCAGCAGAGGTGTCAACAGAGGAAGGGAGCGTGTGGGACATGTGGTGATGGTGCGTTGGGTCGCCACTTTGGCCTGATTGTAGTGGAGCTAAAGACGAGGAAGCAATAATGAGTCTGAAAACACACAGTGGTGTGTGGTCTAACCCTTGCAGCCTCATACATACAAACACACACACACACCAACCGCTGTATCAGCTTCATATGATCCATTTTTTAAATGATCAGTCTATTAATTCATCTGTCAACAATCATAACTGTGATTAAACATTAAGGCTAAACAGCCTTTATCTGTTTTAGCCTCTTAAATGTGACAGTTAACTTCTATCCATTTTACGTCTTTGTAGCCTTAACATCTTACATTTTAGACCATCGACTGAACACAGCTTAACATTTCAGCAGTTCAGCGGCACTTCAAGAAACTGTGAAAGGCATTTATCACCATTTTCTGTTTGTTTTTAGCAATCAGTTGGATCCGTTTTCTTAAAAATCTGTTATAAAAACTTGTCGAAAATGAAATTATTCCTTGGTTTCTCACATCGAATGTTTTTGCAATCAAATTAAGGATGTGCAACAGTTTGTCAGGAAAGATGCAGGATTCTTTTTATTGTTATTGATGGGACAGCTGAAGAGACACAGGAAGTGTTGGGAGAAGAGAGTGGGGTCAAAGGGTCAAGGGTGATGCGTCGATGACTATTACCTCTTTATATTTGGGGCGCCTGCTTAACAGACTGAGCTTAACCAGCGCCCCGAGTTTTAGGATTTTACAATGTTTCAATCATTCAGCAGCTCCAGCTTTTTACACAACTCATGACTAATTTGTCATTAACATATTTCTCCTCTATGACGGCCTTTAAAAGACGAGGAATGACTATGACTCTGTCAAGAGGGTATTTAGGACTATTGTTACTTAAATACTCCCACTCTTATCACATACTTTTGAGTTCTGCTTTTGCAAGAAGTGAATGTTTATCATGTTTGTCAACTTTTATCAAAAGCTTAACTGATATGGGATTTTTTTTTGGTTGGGACTGGAATGGACGCCCAATTTAGAGGAGAAACTCTGGTATTAATCTGGCAGCATGTGGGATGACAATAAACCTTTTCTACAAAGATTTTACAACAACATACCTAAAAGATGTTCTAAGAAGTTCTTGAAGGAGTAAATCAATCGAAAAACAACGTTAGCTTACATTAATAACCAGTTCTAGTACGGACCACCATCTGCTCTTCTGTCATGCACAGCTACATGTGCTGCAGAGTGCTCAGAGTGTTGTTTATGGAGTTAGAGAGGGCACCACTGGACAAACTGTCTGATTGATTTATAGATCACCATTAGCATGTTTTCTGTCAAATATGTTCTGTAAAAACAGTTTTCAATTAAAAAGAAAAAGTGCCGTTATTTGAGGTAAGCATGGAGCGGCAGTAATACCGGCTGTCTGAGAAGTCGGATGGACGCTACTAGGAAATGCAGTCTCTCCATATAAAGGTTAAAAAGTAGAATTTGACTCCTAAAGTAGGGAGTGAAAAATTCCCTGGTTCACAATTAAAAAGAGGACTTTTTGTTTGCTGCAGACCAAACTTTACGTCATATTGTGTGATGTCTGTCTTGTTCTTTAAAGTGAACCACAGGCCACTGTATATATTAAAAGTCTGAGGTTTTGCTGCTTTTAGAACACTAAGGACAGACAGATTGAGTGGGCGTTCCTCTCCGTTGTCTCTCCTCTGTTTCAGCTTCATGTCGGCCCTCATGCTACCCACCCAGGATTACTGTTCACATGCTAACTAACCGCCACAGTAGAGGTGGCTTTTTGGGTGTTGACTGGACGAGGTTGGACTCCACAGGAGAAACAGAGTTGTAAAGAGGCTGCAACAGACTATTAGTGGTTCAGTGGTTTATGTATGATACATGTGGTCACTCCCGAATTGGAATGAAAAACGTCACATCAGTGCACATGACCGCAGTCACTTCAGACAACCATCACGTCAACGATAACTATGAGAAAGAAGCTGTTCTGAGATACGCCTGGGCTAGTTGTATGGTGGGTTTAGTTGATGATTTTAGAGAAAGAAACTGCATGTTCTTCTCACAACAGGGCACCAGCCTTGCAGTAAGAGCCTTGCTTGGAAGTATTATCAGCCTTTAAATATTCACACTTTGAAGTAGCAGCTCAGAAAACACTCTACTGGAAATAGTCACCCCTTTTTTTTTCAGATGAATCCTCCAACACACCCACTCACCCAGTGTTCTTGGACCAAGCCCCAAGATTCGCCTCTCATATCTTCCCCTGCATTTCTTTTGCGACCACAGCTTCACAGTTTCATCTTTAAAAACTCTTTTTTTTATTATCATTGAATGCACACAGGAGACACGAATCTGAGCCAGTGGTTTTTAAAATGTTTGTATTTGTTGATCCACCTTAAGATCAGTCAAGCATTTTTACTTTGCTAAAAGTTGTCACAGTGAAATTTCAATGCCCACCAGGGGTCCTTGCGTCGTTTGCCTCCTTTTAGGCACATCTACACCTCTCAGTCCTCAAATTAACAAGTGAAAGGAGGGCCATTATTCACAGTGATGTCCTCTCAAGTAGCTCTGCCCTGATGAGCTCTGATCTGCGTGAGTGCAGCCGGCAGGAATGCACACATTCGAGTTGAGAGTGTAAAATCAAAATGAGGGGTGGGTCCCGGTGTGGAGGTGTGAACAGCTGTGTGTGGTAGAAGCCAGGGGGGTCCGCCCACTTACAAATTAATGGGCCTGTGTAAAGGAGCAAAGATCCAACCCTTTTTTCCCAGTAGCACACACACTCACACCCAAACCACAAGGACACTCACACACACCTCAGAGCGAGTGTTGGGATGCCTGAAGAGACACTGCTATCAGCTTCAGTCTCTTGTGTGAGCGCAGGAGGTCATGAGGGCAGCCTCTCACTCATGTCTCTCTTTGTTCTCTTTCAGTCTGCTGCTTCCTCAGATGGCGGTGAGTACATTCTTTGATTACTTTCTTAAGAAATTAAGTTAAATGATAGGATAAGCTCGATTTTAGCTTTTTGCTAACAAAGGGAAATGTTTTTACATGTCGAGCTCTTTCACTGCCTTCATCTTTACTCTTTTTCTGCTCTGAACACAACACAGAGCTTTGTAGCTGCTCAGTAAAATAGACTCATAAAAGGACCCACTGTGGATGATGTATTCACAGTATTCAGCATGCCTCATTAACAAAGGATGTTTGTCGAGCAGCCAGGGCTAGCGTGCATTTCTGTCTGGTCTCCCCCTTTCATAGCAGTTTTAATAACATTTACTAACAGGCGGACGAAGCGAGGCTCGAGTTGGAGGAGGAGGTGCAGCTCCAGCTCTGCTCCGCTCTGCTCCTTTCACTGTGGATGTGGATCAGACATGCACGGCCGTTTGCTTTCTAAAGCCGACTCATTAAACAAGCTGCACACCAAGTGGATCACACAGCCTGAGTGCATATTCATAAAAAAACAAGTCCAAACAAGGGGCTTCTGTTACATTTGGATTTATTTTTAAATAAGAACTTTCAGATGGTCATACTTAATTTCATTTTAATGTCACAGTAAGTCTAATTGCTAAAAAACAAAGACCTACTGTAGGTTTTAAAAGGTCATATAAAGGCCACCTGAGTCATAATCTAAAAGCGCTCACTGTCAGGCTGTTACTGATGTCATGCACTATTTGCAGTGCTTTTATTTCACCGCTGTTTGACTTCACCTATTTGTAAATCCAGCCTTCTTCTTGCGCTGGAAGCATAAACGAATCATTCTATCTTGCCTGACCTAGCTAACATGTCTGTTTCACTTCAGCACAGATTCACTCTGTTAACGTTTCCGATGACAACCAGTTGAGTCCCTGAAGAATGAAAACAGCCGTGTAACTGTGACAAATCCCAGTGTGACCCTTTTTTTTTGTGTGTTTTGTTTTCCTGCCTGCTCTGCACACAGCTCTAAAGTGGCCATCTGCTGCCTTGATAGCAGGTACTGTGCAGGCTGAAGAAGCCCCCACTTCAGCTAAGCTCCAGTTCCTGGATCACTCCTTGTGTCCCCTTTAATCAGCCGTGTCTGCCATCTTTCTTTCTTTCTTTGATTCTGCTCCCGCTGCATGCTCTTTGCTCCTCTATTCAAACAAAAGTGACACCTGCTGTTTCTTTTTTTTAGATGCAATCAGACATGTTAGCTCCCCTCATAACTTTGGCATTCACTTATTGTGTAACATTGACCAGTGAAGAGTGTAGCACAGGCTACAGTAAAGAGCCATTAGCTTTCTTTTCAAACCTCCTGACCTTTAGCTTCATAGTCTTGTTCTTTTTCTGGTTGTAGTTGTGTTTGGTGCAGTTATACGGCACATTTGGCCCATCTTTGTGTCTAGATTGTTTTATGACCAAGTCCCTCCCCCCTTTTTAACAGGATCAAGTCTGTTAAGGTCTAATAAAAATAACAATAAATGTGCTGTTGTAGACTTGGTTACTTGTCTTTGAACATTTTCAACATGAATATAAAGATACTAAGAGTTCTTTTTACATATACAATCTAAGGAAGTCGCTCATTTCCAGCTTAACAAATGGAAATAAAAGTTAAAAAATAAGTCCAAAAAGAAGGCAAAAAAAATGCTGAAATCCACACGACTATGTAAAAGGTTAAAAGGCCACACAGAAGAACGGCTTTAACATTCCCTCAGGATGTTGTTACCCTTCCACATTAGAGTCATCTAACCTTTTGCATGGTCACTCCCCTCTGTCCTGCAGACTACAGTGGAGTCCAGTTGCAGGGATGCTGCAGCCAGAGCAGCTTGAACAGTAATGGCAGCCTTCCAGGAGCAGGCAGCCACAGAGGGCTTCCAGAGCAGCGCGTGGCCAGCTGGGCCGGCTGCTTCGAGCGGCTCCTGCAGGATCCAGTGGGTGTGCGCTACTTCTCGGTAAGAGTAGAATAAAGCTTCTCAAACTCATGTAATGTTAACTGACTTCACCCAAAAAGGTGTCGATAAACAGCAGACATGAAGTGGTTTGGCTGATTCCTCATTCCACTGGAAAAACTCTTTGATGACAACATTTGTCATGTCGCCCCTAGTCATTTTTTTTTCCAGCAAAAAAAATCAAACAGACGCATCTAAGAACAGTTTTACAGATCTGGGTAATCTCAGATAGGCGATATAAGTCAAAAAATATATCTGTCAGCCTCTGATTTGTTATCGCTAATATCACTTATATTATTCAGATATGCTCAAGATTGATTTTATCTATAACATCGAACATCCAACTTTTACCTGATCACCATCTTATGTCTGTTCCCATTTCTCCCACACAAAATATGTGCCTTTTTATGCAGCCTTGCAACACCTCCCAAAGGCACAACATTAAGTTCTGGCCTCCCAGATCCACCTCTCTCCTCGCCTTCTCCTCACCACTCATCTGAGCTGCACTCGCCTACACCATCCTGCGCCTACACTCCCACCACTCTTGTTCACAACATTACACCCGACATTTTCTTTTCTCACCACTGGTCTCAAAAAACAACAACAACAACCCCAGAAAAATAGAATAATATCAGAACCAGTTTGAGGTCATACAGAAACTCTGCTACTGTGTGTCTCTGCAGGAATTTCTCAAGAAAGAATTCAGTGAGGAGAATATCTTGTTCTGGCAGGCCTGTGAATACTTCAGTCATGTCCCTGCAACGGATCAAAAGCAGGTAAGTGCACAGTATGGAGATACACATGCAGTCACAGTGTGCTTGTGTTCTTAAAATGAATCTCTGATTAAATGACAGTTTTCTTTAGAACAATGGGTCTGAAAATGTTTGAAACCTAAGTGACCTTTCTTTTCCTAAACCGTTTCAGTTGGATTCATTTAAACTTTGTGAAGGGTTGAAACTCGTCATTTTTTCTACAAGAGGAAAGCCATCTTTGACAAAAATGTAATCGACATTGTTTAAAATGTTGATGCCTTCATATTCTAGTTACAAAATTGACAAAATGTAAGATAAAAAGATAGCAGCATCGTGATTTTTGGTTTTCTCTCTTGGAATTCATCACTAAACCTTTTCTCTGCAGCTGTCCCAGCGAGCTGGAGAGATCTACAACAGCTTCCTCTCCAGCAAGGCCACAATGCCGGTCAACATCGACAGCCAGGCCCAGCTGGCTGATGATGTTCTCACCTCCCCGCGGCCCGACATGTTTAAGACACAGCAGCTACAGGTACGCAAAAGACCGCAGTAGTCGTGAGCTCACTTTTAAGAAACCTAAATCTTTCTCTTACTTAAATATCTTTCAATTAAGGGTTTTTTTTTAAATCAGTATTTTCCTTGGAGGGATTCTGTTTGCAGTAGGGGGTTTGCTCTCATTTAGCCTTTACTCACTGAGCACAAGCATGTTTGGTTTTTCCTTCTCGTGGCCATCTGGGTTTGTTTACAAAAAGGGCTCTGAGCCTTTACTAGAGAGATAAACACAAACTGGCATACACCCACAGAGAATCTAGCGCATACTGTACACTCACACACATAGGCATGCAGCATTCAGAGATGTGTATATTTCAGCCTGCACCCGCGCATGATAAAACAACTGTCAAGATGCCTGTCATAACAAAAGCTGTAACCATATGTTTACACTATCAGTCTTTTCTTCCTTGCTCTTTTATTTTTGACCATGTGTGCCGCCTTTATCACCTTCCCTCTTTGTCCATCACTCACCTCATCTCCTTCTTGTTTGCTCTTTTTCTTTACGTCTTCAGATATTCAACCTGATGAAGTTCGACAGTTATTCCAGATTCCTCAAGTCCTCCCTTTACCAAGAGTGTATACGCGCTGAGGTGGACGGTCGACCCCTGCCGGACCCTTACCACATTCCCTGCAGTCCTGCACCCTCCAAACACAGCGCCAGCTCTGACCGCTCCACCCTCTCCACCCCTAAAAAGGTGAACCTGCTGCTTTTTTTTGGCCTCAACAAAGGAGCTTGTCATGGAATATAATATAGTGTGTTTATGTATGTTTATATAGCTAATCAGTGAAGCGTAATTATTTATATTTGTGTTTGTTCTCTAACCATCAGGAGGCCAGAAAGCAGAGGTCAGGGAGGTCCCTGAATGAAGACAGCAGAGATGAGAACGCCGACAAAAAACGGGGCATGTTCTTCTCGTGGTCTCGCAACAGGAGCTTCGGAAAGGGACCAAAGAAAAAAGACATTGGAGACATTAACCTTGGTAAGGAATCAATTGAAAGAAAAAGACCTGTTTCATTCTGACTGCGAAGAGCTACATAGTTAGAAACTTTTGCAACACAACTTTTGTTGATGTGTTCTTGAACAAGAAACTAAATCACTGCCAGCCCCTGAGTTGAGCTTCATGCGGGGGAGGCGTGTAGAAACACAGCTGCCCTGCAGTGATCAAAGTATTACACATTCTCTACTGGCAAAAAAAAACCCAATACTTTTTAAAACTGTAACAATCTGACACGCTGAAGAAAGAGCTATCCAGAAAGCACCAGCTTTATAGCAGAATATTGAAACGGGGAGTTTAAACATTTGTGAGGATGTTTAAAAATTACAATATCATTTCATAGCTTTAATTTGTTGTCAGCTTTTGCCTTTATTAGATAGGACAGCTGAAGAGAGCAGGAAGATATTGGGAGGAGAGAGAGGGGATGACATGCAGCAAAGGGCCGAGGACTGTAGCCTCCATACATGGGGCGCTCAACATAACCACTAAGCTATTCAGTGCCCCTAATTAGTTTGATTTCAAAGGCTGCATTTTCTTAAATTTTCTGCTAAACACTTAGTACCATGCATCCCTAAAGGTCACTCCTCTTTATTTTGGGGGGATACATCCTCCAAAAGAAACAAGTACTCATACCGGTATGGAAAAAAAGATTTAAAGCTCCTGTGAGGAACTTTCAGTTTGTGTTGATTTTGGCGCCCCCTGTGGACAAAGCAGTACTTCTTATCTTTTTGCTGATATTTTACTTTAACTAGTGAGTAGTGTTATTTAACATTCATATCTCATCTCTGACTCATTCCCCGTGAAAGCGGTTTGAGGTATTAAAAATAACCACGGTACATAGAAATAATCAACAGCTCATTAAAAGGAGTCTATATTACTTTCTGTTTAATAAACAGTCAAACATCCTCACAGGAACTGTAAGATTTGCAGGCTTTTATTTTTTTATGCAGTCATTGTAGTTGTCTCAAGTGTTTCTTTTTTCAATGATGTCATGCTAGTTTAAACCTGATATCCCACTTCTGCTTTAACATGAATATCTCTCACTCAGATTGAATGTAACAGCTGCTGCATACTCACAAGCATCTTGTTTAATGACTGATACCTTTATGCCTGCCAAGACTGTGTCCACAAAAGAACATGTAAAGTTGTTAAAAGTGATGTTATAGCTTGGGACAGTGTTTTTTTTAATTGTGAGTAGTGCACGCACGTCTCTTATTTGTATGAACTCTTCTCCCTCTGTGCAGACTACTGGGGCAGTAATGGGCGGAGGGAGTCCCAGGGCTCCTTGTCGTCTGGTACCAGCCTGGAGATGGCCACTTCCTGCTCTGCTGGCAAGAGTGAGGTAAGATTCCTCGGACAGATCGCCATGGCAACAGTGAGCCCAGTGTCTGGTGAAATCTTCAAAAGAGGCCAGAGTTGTGTAGTTTTTATTTTGTACTCATCAGCCCACTCGGTTTTTGTTGATGGATAGAATAGATAAGAGGGTGATGCTATGATTATGAGAATTACTGTACATGCTTAACATAACCAGTCCCTCTTGTTAAATTCAAGCTTTAAATTGTTTTAATTATTTCTCCTCAGGCTGATAATCGCCACTCAGTTTGGGAACGCTCACCGAAACACTGCAGCGTGATGCTTCCAGACGGTTCTTGCTCTTCCATCACTCTTCGGCCAGGCGCTTCAATCAGAGACGTCCTACAAGATCTCTGTCACAATATCAGCATCAACATTGCTGCGGTCGACCTCTTCTTGGTGGGAGGGGAGAAGGTAAGGGGAGATGGACACTGTCAACAAATACATGATGAATAAGAACAACAAATGTTAGAATCTGGGTTTATGTGCAAGGCCGGCGTCAGCTTTGCAGTCGGGTAGGCTTAGCTCATCACAACTTTGGCTTGCCCACCCGACCAGAGGGCAACATGTTTGTTCAGCCAATTGAGAAATAGATTTCCAGAATGCCAGTACGATTTCCCACCTGTGATTGGGTGGGCAGCCTCCATCCAGCTGGTAAATTTGCTGTGAGCCAACTCCTTTGTTGATGACGTTTTCAGACACAGAACCAGTGCAAAGATGGAACACGCAAAGGCTCCCTCGTGTAAATACAAAAATCACACACGCACAAACTTTTACTATCTCTGACCCATTTGGAAAAAACAGAGATGAGATTAAGCTACTACACAAGAGCTTTTTTAAGTTCAAGTATGGACTTGATTACCAGTCTTTGAGTAGGTAAGAGTAAGACTATCGTAGTGTTACAGTTAACTTGATATGTTGCTTCAAAACTCCCAGTAAACCTTCTGTTCGCAGTAGTATATAACTTGTTGTAGAAGAAAACATAAAGCATTAGTCTACCATGAGAATGATGGCACTTTAAATCTGACTAGAATGTGAAATTCACGCAGGAAGTGCTTTTCATCTATTTTCTTAAATGAATTAAGTTACTAATGTATGGTTTCCTTTGTAGAAATTGTATACACCAGAATACAGGAAATTACGTTTTTGACACTGAAAATCCCCCATACACACACACACACACACACACACACACACACACACACACACATACCAATACTGAAGCAAAACCTACTCCCTAAGTACACATTACATTTCCTGTTTCACACTCAGATCCTTCATTTAGCTTAATCTTCAGGGATATGTAAACCTCTTGGTCAAAGGTCAAGGTCAAAGGGATCTTTATTGTCCCCACAGGGAAATTAGTTTGCAGCAGGAAACATACAAATACATAGACAACTCTAAAAAACAATCCAACTCACATTAACATCAGGTGCATAAATAATTTACATAAAACCTGAAAGCCCAGCAGAGATAATCCAGCATCCTGATAAAAGTGAACGTGCAGTGTGCAATGAACAAGAATTTAAAATTCAACTGCTATATAACAAATAGCAGCAGGTACAAATGAGACCCGATGCCTTTTAGTCTTCACCACAGGCAGCCTGTACCCTCTGGTATTGTATGGACCCCTCCCCAGAATATGCCCACGTAACATTTCTACCTGCCCACCCTGAGAGGGTAGGCTAGAACCCTCCCTGTTTATGAGGAATCTGTTTCTGTGTAACAGATACAGAATGAAAAAAAAAGGACAATCTGCAGTACTCCTAATGTCACAAGACTTCAATAAAATAAACAAAAAGTAATGAAACATTAAAATGAATATCTATAACATAAATCTTGTTTGACTGTGTAATAGAAGAGCAACATAATAGATATAGATCTGAAAATAGAGCACTTCCCTGAGCACCTTATTGATTTTATAAGACTCTGTTTATCAGCAATTAAACATCTTTTTTTCACTCCTTAAACATTGTTTATTTATTCACTGTTCTAAAGAGCTGAATGAGATGAAAATAAATACAGAAGAGAGTGGAGAGTCATCCTTTGAGTAGCTGCAGAATGCTGTTACAATTTGCATGATTTTGGGTGTGTAACGAAACCTTTCATGTTTTTCTCTTTATAGCCTTTGGTGTTGGACCAGGACTGTATGACCCTCAGCTCACGAGAACTGAGACTGGAGAAGCGGACTCTCTTTAGGTATGAATGAGCAAGATTTGTTATGATTATTTACTTCTTCTCCCCTTTGCATTGATGTCTTTTTAACATTCAATGACTTTGTTCTGTTCCTAGATTGGACCTGGTACCCATTAACCGCTCCGTGGGACTAAAGGCCAAACCCACCAAACCAGTTACAGAGGTCCTTCGTCCCGTTGTGGCCAAATACGGCCTCCACCTTAGCGATCTTGTGGCCAAAATTGTAAGTCTTCCCTGGTGGCTTTTGGGCCTTAATCTTTTTGAAGCTCCTGTGTGTCCAGGGGGCAGCGTGTGCAGTGTGTTACAGGGCCACAGGGTGGAGCATCGTGGTCAGGGGAGGGAAGCCACCGCATCCTTTTCCATCTGAAGCACGGTGGTTAGCGCTGTGAATCAGCCCAGCCTCCAAAGATGGAGCCCCAGGGCAATAATTAAGGATGATGACATTACTTAAACATGCCGACTCTTTACTCCTCCCTGAGGATTTATTTTAGTCCTGTGGGCTTCCAGACATTATAATTGTGTTATAAGGGAGACCAGAGCTGAGAGATGGTTTATAAATCAAACTGAGGAAAGAGAAACGTTGACATATTTAGATTTTTGCTCAAATAGTGAAACTGCAAACATGGTGAACATAAAATTGTGTTTTGACAGAGCGGAGAAACTGAGCCTTTGGACTTGGGGGCCCCCATATCGAGTTTGGATGGCCTGCGGGTTGTGCTGGAGCGAGCAGACCCAGCTTCAAGCAAAGGTAAGACCCTTTGACATAATATTTAAAAATCCAGGACCTGTCACTGAAACATCTGAATAGAAATTCACTCAAGACGAGACTTTAATAAATGTTCAGTGGATTATAGACGTTGTTTTTCCCACTAGAACTTGTAAAATAAACTGTGTTTCTTTACCGGGTTACAATAATGAAAAGCAATACTCTACAGTAACTTTAGTCCGGATACCATAATATTGCAATATAGAATATTTTACTGTATGCTTAGCATTGCAGTTGCACGCATTACAAATTAAATAGTTCAATTGTTTGACTGATGTAACCTCTCAGCATTTAAAAAAATAATGGAATCGCTCGAGTTACAAAAAGCTTAACTTGTATTTTCAGTGTTGCCCATTTCTATAATCAAGATTGTCAATTTATTGATACATTTTCTCAAATACATCCTAATGCTATACTTGATTTAATATGGATTTGTCATGCACACCTCTCTCTATCTCTTTTTCTAACAGACAAATCCAAGTCTTCCTCCTTAAAAGGCCACCCTCCAACCAGAAGCTTCTCTGCTACGGTGAGTCCTCACGCATCTTCATTTTCATACAACATGTCTCAAAACTAAGTCAAGATGTGCTTTGTCCTTCTTACTATTTCTGTGCTGCTTCTGCAACATCCAGTATTATTTGCCCACAAAAAAAATCTTTATTAACATTTCATTTGGTGTGTATTTCCTGATTTTTTTGTTGCCCTAACACCGCCTGTGGCTGACTCACTCGCTCATATTGCTTCATGCTTGAGATATCGCTCCGTATGTAGGCAGATAGCGCTTGATCTGGATGCTAGCAAGGTCAGCTGTGACACAGATGGACCAAGCTGATCTTTACACGACGGTCTCAGTAAATGTGGACACTCTGCTCAGTAGGGTGCTTGGCTGCTCATGCTTGGCCTGCCTCCCTCTTCCTCCTCTTCCTCCTCCCCATCCCCATCCCTCCATCCCCTAACAGAGTGCATTGTTATTGTTGCATCTGCAGGGAGATGAGAGGTCAACACCAAAGGACTTTTCTGTGAGAGCAAGTGGACCAGACTCAGGACTCCCAGGGGAAAAGAGAAAACAGAAAAAGATTAATATAGATGAAGCCGAAGGTAAAAGCCCCTTTTCCTTCTTTCTTTCTCTCTCTCGGTTCTTTGACCTGTCGGTGGATTTCTTAGCTTTGCTTTGCAGCAGGACTAACGGCTTTGGTATCTGGCAGCTCTGAGGGGTTACTTTCGATGTTGAGTGAGACTGCTTTGCTGCATGTTAAACCAAACTAATGCTTCTCTCTATGTTCCTGTTTGGAAATTTTAATTGAGGGAACCTATTTGATGTGTTTTGCAGAATTCTTTGAACTGCTGAGCCGCGCACAGAGCGCCCGAGCCAATGACCAGCGCGGACTCCTGAACAAAGACGACCTGGTTCTTCCTGACTTCCTGCGCCTCTCCCCCCCTGCGCTGGCCTTCTCCACTCCAGACTCTCTAAAACAAACCCGGGAAAATGGCATCTCCTCACGGGGTGCTCTATCTTCCAGTCTACGTTCAGAGAGTCTGGACTCCTCGCTCAGCTCCAGCGCCAACGGACACACTGCGGCCAGGCGCTGCCTCTTACCCCCTCCACGCCATCCAACTTTCGGCACCCACCTGTCCCCCATCTCCCGACCTCTAGACACCCGGCCCAGCCTCCGCACTGTAGAGGAGGACACCCACAACGACCTAACCCTAGTAGGGGAGGGCGACATCAACAGCCCCAACAGCACCCTGCTGCCGCCTTCCCCGTCCCCGAGGCCGTCCTTCGAGAGCAGCATGCCTGAAGCCAACTTCACCCCGCCGCCACCTTGCTCTGAGTCTAAAGACTCAGGTGCAGAGGGAAAGTCCAGCTCAGGTATTTCTACAGTGTAACAAACCAGTGCTCTGTGTGTTTGTGAGTCTGTTGTTTGTGCGTGTGTGCGCCCTCCCCCGCACTGTGGTCCAAACCTGACCACAAATGTATTAAAAAAAACACTCTCCCTCTACACTGACTCTGATGCACTTTAAAGACAAATTGACCTTATTCACATGATGACCATTTCCTCCTACGCCATGCTGAGGGTAAGAAGCTTGAATTTATAATGTTGTGCTGCTGTTTTCATAGTTGCTCGCTGTATAGACGGAGAATCGGACAAATCCTCGTAATTTCAACGCTTCTCGATTGATCAAAAGACAATGAGGAGTGAAAACCTGGAGAACAACATTTTCAATAACACATCAGCAACCATCAGACAACAGCTACCTGCGAGCTAATATTACTGTTGGCTGTGAAACACCTCAAAGCAAAAATTTGATACAAAAGAAACGGTAAAAATCCAAGCTAACTGTAATGCTAAGCAGGAAAGATTGAATGTGAAAATCCCAGTTTGATAGTGTTATACCATACGATACAAAAGGCATTAATTACTGATAACAGTTACATGTGAAGCTGTAGAAGAGTTCTGAGTAGAATAAATAAGAAGCCTTTATTTCATCAGGGCTACAGATCATTCATTAGCAGTAACATTAGTTTCGTAGATATCTTAAGCTAACATTTGCTGATGTCTTTAATAGCTGAGAGGTTACCAAATATGTTGGTTTAACTTGAAACATTGCCTCTGATGTCATGCCAAGGTTGGACAGCTTCAATTATCTTATAATAAAAAATAAGTGAACGGTTAAATTTGTGCTAAAATAGCTGCTGTCTGACGAGCTTAGCATTCAATCACTTTCTAACGTGTTTTATTGTTAGCTACAAAATGGCTAAAAGCTCAATTATAAAACAATAGAAACTTGTTTTCCTAGTTAACTGTTTCAGCAGCTAAGAAAGAGTGTAATGCTGCAGTTGCATTAACGTTTAGTAGTTATACTACACCACAGCAAAGGCTTCAGTTACTGGCTAATAGTGATGTTAGCTTGGAAGTGGTTGAATGCTAAGGCTATCAAATATTTTAGACGTTCTAACGTAAAATGTGGCCACACCTTCCCAAACTTTCTCACTTACACAGACTTATGACTGTTTCCAGATTCTCTCCATTTCTACAGTTCGCTTCCTTGAACACATCAGTCCAACATTTTCAAAGCCTTCGAGCGTCCTCCCTGTTTGTGTGATGTCAGGAAAAATGTCTGCCGTGTGAATATGGTGAATTAGTAGACTCTTTCTCCGTTTGCCAATCATTTAGACTGGTTTGTTTTTATCAAACTTGGCAGGCATGTATGTGACTTATCTTAATTACACTCGGATCAACGTGTAAATAGTGATGTGTATATTTTGTTCAGTGATTTATGTTTACTTTGATGTCACTTCCCACAACACAAATTGCTGGGTTTTTCCAAATGACTGGAACGTAATTACTCCGGTTAAATATAATGTTTATTTAGAGGTTTGGGGTGCAAGAGATATAAGCGATGGCAGTTTGTGTGAACATTAAGAATATTTGCATAAAGATGAATGACTGCAGTGAGTGAATGTTGTACTGGAGATGTGAAAGTGATGAGATTAGCAGCTGTTTCCTGACATTTATGGGTTTATTATGTACAATTAGAAAAACATCACAGCAAACCAGACCCCTGAAATTGTTTTTCATCGTTGGACCTTCAAATGCCGAACACCCGAACACAACAAATGCTGTATTCCTCTCCATCATACCTCCTCTAGTTAAGAGCAATTCAACAATGTCAATGTCAAAAAGCTCTCTTCTTTTTTTTTTCCTTACGCAACTCTCTGAGTCACTAAATGGTGTCAGCTGCCTCTGTGGCAATTTGAGCAATCGTGAAAATAATTAGTCATGGGAGGACAAGTGCTCCTCAGAGCTGGTGACATTGTTGAATCGCCCGTCATTCTTTATCAGGGTCATTCCTCCCTTTCTAGATGCCTGTTGTAGATAATCACTGCCAATAAACTCTGTACCTGTGATTGAGTAGATCTAATAAATGTTAGAATTTGAAATCACTCTCGTCTGTCTTTTTACACGTTTGTGAGCTCCGTTTTCTCCCACCTCCCCCTCCTCCTCCTCCTCCTCCTCCTCCTCCTCCTCTGCATGCCTTCCTCGCCCTTCATTAGCTCCGTCTCATTTTGTCTCATGGCTTCTTCCTCTCGTCGACTCCCACTCATTTTCTGTACTTTTCTGTGTGCGCTCGTTTGCAGTGTGTAGCTGTGTGTGCTGTCTCTGCTCTAATTGTTGTCGTTGTGCGGTCTTGTTACGCATTTGCTTGGTCTACCTGCTGTTCGGTTTATTTGATGGGGGGGTCACTGCTGTGTTGTGTGTAGCTTTTGGCGTTTCATTGTGTTTTGTCTTATTTAAAACTTTTTAAAGCTTGGGGGCTGGAGCGCAGCAGCGTTACCGTCTCCTGCTGATTGGTTTAATTTTCTGTTTCTGGTCTTTGTCATTTTCCTTTGTTCTTACTGTACACGTTTGGGAGATTTAAATCAAGAGGTGAAATGATTTGTAATGGTGGTGGTGGTTTTCTTTCAGTTGAAAGCCAAAAGCTTTCTGTGTGCAGACATCCAATTAGAGACCCATTTTCACTCTTGGCTGGAAAAGAACGCCCAGGAAACCTTCTATGAAACACCACAAAGAGAGAGGATAATCACGGTGACATTCTTCTACTTCAAAGTGCTTCTCCTGAAGGAGCACACCTTATATAAACAGCCAGCCTTTAAACGTAAGGTGATATGTACACAAGATGATGAGGAGAAATCCAAGCCTTTCAGCTCCCCTGCAGACTCTCCTTTTTTTTTCTCTCTTTCTGGTTGCTAAGTGCATCTTCCCACCATCGGGCACCATGGTAACCTTATCCACGAGTTGACTGAGCTACAGATAGAAACTGTCACTATAGGTTTTCATCCACCTTCCATCCTCTTTCACTCTTTTTCTCCCATCCCTGAAATAGAAACGTAGCTAGGATCGACGTAGTTTCAACACTGGCTGATTCAAATGCAAACATTAAAATGCAGCCACTACTCCCCGCTGTCCCACTTTTTAGAGAAACGTGATGAAGTTTTTTTACATTTGATTTTGTCTGGAAAGTCTCGCTCACAGACTTAATGATATGTTTCAAAGACAGCCAATGAACAAGTCAGAGCCCATCACGTCCAAACAAGTGAGCAACAGTTCAGCAGCAATTATCCTCTTTCACTGTCAATCACCATGACTGCAGACGTCCCACTCTGCTCTCTGTATCCCTGTGAAACTGACGCCCTCTGCTGTTTCAGGGGAATAGATATCACTGCAAGATGCAGCACTGACACAGAGCCTTAAATCAAATGGTGTTGAGAAAGGAGGAGAATAAAGTCCAGCTGCTCACGCTCATTCACACCAGGATAAAATATTTAATCTCAACAGCAAATCTGACAAACTGTTTAAGTTAATGTATGCATTTAGGGGTGAAATTGATATCTGCTTGTACCAAACATAATGATTTTATTGATGGTGTAATATATCTTGCACTGCAAACAAATACACCTGAACCTCGTCATTTTAAACGGCAGCTCTAAAGCAAGGCATCAATACTGACAGTGAATGAGCAGTTTGCAGTGATCTGCTGGTTGTTGTCATGCATTTGAGTTAAATACGGTTTTTAAAAATCCAACCTCTTCTTCTAAAAACAGAAACTGCTTCATTTGTTGCCACAACCACTTCTTAATCATGGCTGTGATCACTTCAGAAGCTGGGGTTTGTGGGCTGAGTCAATAGGGACATCCACTAGGGGGCGACATTACACAGTGTAACTCCATTCAGATGACTGATTTGTGTTGAACTTTACATCTCAGGAAAAACATGCCTTTTGGTGAAATACATTTTTAGAAATATAAAAAGTTATGTCGTTTTCTAAAGTTTGTCCTTTTTCCTCTGCAGTCAGAAGTCAGCTTCTCGGGTTTTAATTCAGGGAAAAGTTTGGGCCCATACGGAGCAGATCAAAGGATTCTTCTGAGTAAATTGGACATCCACCCGATGGCGAGCTTATCTCTCAAAAGTGCTCTGTAATGACTCCCTTTCAGCAGAACACCAGAGGGGACATATGGCTCTGCTTGCCTTCAGGCTCATTTTCACTCTCTTCCTCCTCCTCATGTCCCTTGTGTCAGCTCTCCAAGCTGGCAGCCGCTGACCCTGGGCCAGCCTTATCATCCATGTGGCCGTCAGAGACACAGATCTTTGGCAGTCAGCCTCAGCGAGGATTGTAGCTGTGTCTTTTCCACGCCGGCTGATCTGTGTCCGCTCCCGGCTGCTGCCATGCTGAGTGGCAGGAGTAGCTGCAGGAGGCATGGTCTTGTTAAACGTCTGTGTCGAAACAACTTCTCAAAGGAATCAGCAGCTTTAACATTTCAATCCTCAATTAGGATAGGAGGAGTTATTTCCATATCATTGTAAATGCTTTGAAGTTAAAAAAAATCTCCTTAAAAGTAAGAGTCTGCAAAATCAGGCACATTTGATGTATGTCATCATTGTACATTTACTCGAGGCTCGTCTGTTTTTGTACAAAAACTGGTGGCTGGTTACAGTAGGACTCTCCTCTTAGTATCTTTAACATCTTGAATTGCCCCACTGACAAATTGGTAACTAACCACATTGTCAAGGTTTTTGTTCTGCCTGTTCGCTAGGAAACAGCCCTTAGGTTGCCAGTCAGATTCTTAGCAGTTAAAAGTGGTTGTGGCGCACTGTATCTGTATTTGACTAAAGCTAAAAACATCCATCTTATTGTCAGAAGATTGATTGTGAAATCTCAAGGTGTTGATTGATTTATTTCAGAAACCAAAATGAACATGTCTGTGTTGTTGGATTGATCTTTGACAAATGATACACCTGAAGAAGTCACCTTTTAATCTGGGAGTTTAAAACAACAAGAAGTATAATGTAGAATTTTAGAAAAACAGGCAAAGCCACTTCCCTTGTACACATGAACTTGCTCTGCCTCATTTACAGTGCAGGAGGAGCCCATGTTAGAGTGTGTGGAAGAGAATAATGAGTGCAGTGTATCATCATCACTGGTAATAGTGTCAAACTACCTTTCTCTGCCAGTCCTGTGTCCGTAGCTCACTAGCTTAGCTTCTGGTAAACTCTGCTCATGCACAATAATTGGTATGTATGTAGTCGATGGTCAGGATGTGAAGAGAATTTCAACGAGTATAACACTAATGAATCCAAAATGAATCCCTACTTTATTTATAAATATGTCCTTTTTTTTCTCCTTAAAAGATTTTTCAAGGACTTTTTTTAACCCCTACATAAACATCTAGGATAACTTTTCTTTTTCCAAATATCAAAGGTGAGGGGTGATTCATACATTCAAATATATTTTTTTAATGTATTTTGAAGCCTGATGAGTTAAAGCTACGGAGTTCTCCCCAACAGTTAGAAACGTGTGCCTTGACCCTAAGGAGCTACTCTGGACCCTGGATGGGGTCTTGATCCCCAGGTTGAGAAGCATTTAGAGGATGAATGAATAAATCAAAGCTTTGAAAAAAAAAGTTTGAATACAACGAAGCACAGCTCATTAATACGCCTCTTTTAGCAGCATGACGGCATCAATAATTCCCTGTGACCAACATATCTGTTGGTAAAGCATCAATTCCATCTATTTATAATTAAAAACACGCCTTCCTTGCTGAACACAGTCAGTGACACATCCTTGAACTACAGACAGGATCTTGAGAGTTGTTGAAAAGTCCTTGAATTGGCTTGGTGTTCACCTGTGCGCTTCAAGTTGTCCTGTAGTGGATATTGTGAGTGTCTGTGAAAGGTCAGCTGTGGGAGCTCACAGGCTGTGTTTACATCTGTACTGAGCTGCAGTGAATCACAGTCAGCGGAGTTAGGAGAGTGTGTGTTGAAGTGCTGTGTTTGAGTCATTCGGGCCTCTGTGTTTGGAGTCCGTGGGGCCGCAGGGTTCACATTAAAAGCGGAGACTGTATCGGTCATCATAACGACAACAACCCAGAAACTCAGCTTTTAGCCCCTCTTAACAAACTGGAAGTCATATGACGGGCACACTCCTAATAATGTGATATTAATGTTTTTTACATGATGATGTAATGCAGCTTCAACTGGTTAGAATCAAATTTAACGTATCCTCTTTTTCTTCTTTCCCTTGATCTGGCTGACATCATCATATTCATGTTGACAACAGCTGTGCACATTACACAACTATACAACTGTCTGATTATGCAAACAAATGAAGCTGATGTGGGTTTTAAACAATCTCTCCCACACAACGGGTGACAAACATTCCTCTTATAAAGAAATCTCATGCCGAGCATCTGGCTCTCAGGTAATAAAATGTGGAGTCATTGCTCAGTCGCCTGCAAGTCCACATGAGTCAAAGAGGTGGAAGAAATGCCAAATATAGTTGTTGTTTTTTGCATCTATATTTGGACACTCATCTTAAAAAAAGACATAACAATCAGAGTATGGGAAGATTGCTTGCCTCTTGTGATTTGCTTTTTTAAATGTGCAACTTGGGGATTATGTGTAACTCTTGTTTCAGAGCAATATCACAGGAGAGGGAGAGATGTAAGGAATATCAGGACTGCTGTGATTTAGTCGTAGGTACGAGGCGGCGATAGTCAGAACAACATCTCGACCTCGAGGGTGACATTACTCTTATATGACAGTTTTACAAGCAGGAAATAGAGTTAAAAAAAATCAACAACAGGTAATTTTTTAACTCCACCAACTCAACTAGTTCCACAATTCAACTGAAACTAGACTGTTGCCAAGCAACCCAAACATTCTATTCTACTGCTCTCTTGCTACTCTGTTGGTGTCCATGGTTACCACAGAGCAGCCTCGTTGTAGTTTGAACCTTCACTTGTGTGTTAAAAGAATTTAATTTGATCATAAAATCAGTGAAATTAGAGTCTGTTGTGTGATTCTGAGGGATGAGATGATTAATACAGAAAAACTCAGTCAGCTGTAAATGTTAATTAAAAGTATTCAGAACTCCTGGCTTAGGAGGGCTGATAAAATCCCAGTGATGGGCCTCTTGTCCAATCAGATTGCTCAGTCGGATCTTACTGTTGTGTAAAATGACATAAGACATTTATCATTACAGACACCTTAAAGTGCCCGTTATAAAGAGTGAATTGATTTTTGTAAGGCAACCGTCCTCTGTGACTTCATGCTGTCTATATAATGATTATAATGGCTACTTTATCAGGCATTTTCCCTTGCACAAACGATAGGTTCAATTACTATGAAAATACTTGACATTTTAAAAAGCTAACATGAGGTGACAAACCACTAGAAAATTAAACTGGCACAGCAGCTTGAGTACTTCACGGTGTCCAGTCATTTGGTGCTCCTTGTTAAGCATAATTAAGGCCTCAGGCACTTGTTTGAAACAAGAAAAACCTTAGTGTTCCTTGAGCTACATGCACAGCGTTAGAAAAACTAGCTGGTCAAGATGATGAAGCAAAACCGCACTTACAGCTAAATGCATATTGGGGTTAAACATTATGCCAAATGATAGAAGTGATTCTTTTTATCTGCTGCATGTGTAAACAGAATACTTTTATTATCTTACTTTATAAGGAGTAATATGTCAGTGTTGGGTTTTGGGATTTTTCTGGTGCCCCCTAGTGGCATAAAAAATGCTAAGTGGTTGCACGTTAACCTCATAACTAGACATACCCATACTTAATCTCTCATGTCTCTCTTTTATTCTGACACAGAGGGAAAAACGGACCCCAGCTCCAACAACAAATCCCTTACCGAAAGAACTGACGCTGCACAGACGGTTCAGGACGTGATGGACGTGGAGGGGGTTCATCTGGAGGAGGGAACACAGGCGAGATCCCAGGAAGAGGACTCTGAGCTCAGTGTGAGCTTCCAGGGCTACGTAGCTGAGCTGCGGCAGTGCCAGAGCAAGATGAGGAACGCTCAGATGCCACAAAACGGCCGAAACCCACCGGAGGGCACAGACTGTCAGACAGACCTTTTCAAGGCCACTGTCGTCTAAAGGGAACCCCCCACTGCTGCACTTTTAAAGCCTGAGGCACTGACTTTAGAGAGGGAATAAGTCAAACAATGGGCTGCATGTACAAAGCAGTCTATTTACACTCCAAAAAATATCGATATCATGGTGATAGATATTGTATATTTGTTACGGATTATGGCGTCTTGTTGTTGATTTTTAGTATTGGTTGTAATTTTGGGACAGTGATGTTTTTTGTTATGGTATAGTTAAATTAAGAGGTACAAAACAATTCTATTAAAAGCCATGTTAGACACAGGACCACCATGGAAGAAGCCTGAAATGGGATTTTTTTTTGTACCATGTTCTAATCAGGCAAAGAATGTATAAGGTTCACAAGCAGGTTTTAATTAATGCTTTTCATTTCAGTTGATGAAATATGATAAAATCTTATCAAGCAAACTAAAAGGTCAGTTGCATTAGCAAAGGGAATTGACCATTAATTATCCTTTTAATTACAATGAAGAGAAACTTGTCATTATAAAATAATAACTCTAATTTTCTTCACTCCAGTGATTACTCACCTTAATGAGTGCTTGTTTTCCACTGAGGAAGATCATGATGAAGCTGAAAGCTGTTAAAAATCACTAAATGATATATTGGTTGATTTTGTTAAAAGAGCTGTTTAAATGTAAAGACTTTGTCAAGTTTCACTTAAAAATGTAACGAGCTTGTTTCGCTGCTGGTCTTTTGCAAATGAAGGCTGTAACATGTAGTTAAAACCTTTAAAAAAGTGTATACCTGGCATGTACACCTGAAATTTAAATTTATACAAAAGAACTTGCCCCATTAGAAAGTGGTACCTGCTTTTGTTGAACTAAATGCTCGACGGGACTATTTTTTTTTTAGGATCAAAAGGGAGTCCATTTTATTTTTTCTTAGATATTTACCTATTTTCTGGTTTACATCTCTTTCCTGTGTTTTTCCGATCATGCATTAATGGTACCTCTGTTGCCTGTACTTCTTGCTTCTGTGGTTTTGAGGTTGTCAACATGTTGAATGATTAAAAAAGCTTTGATGGCTGCTTCCAACAAAAAGGATGCTGTTTCTTTTGTCCATAAGTGATTAATTGAGGTATTCCTAACAGCAGGCCAATCCCTAAGCAATCTCAACCTCTAATCCTCAGTGTAAAAATATTTGAAATACTCCTTTGTTTTGGTTTATAACCCAGTCTTACGTCAGACATTCACAACGCTGAGATCTCCTTGTCATAGTTGGCTGTAGCTACCTGTGTTTGCTAACTTGAGTCAATAATTAAACGGAATAGATGTCTTAGTTGAACAATTTCTTGTTTGGAGTCACCTTCCCTTCACTCTGGGATTTGACCATAATGTGAACATGCTGTTTAGTCGTCCTACCTCTTCTTTGTATTTTTAGTTCAGCATCTGGAGAGAGATTATTACAGCTGGTGAAAATTAGAGGTTAGATTATGGGACTTGGCCGTTTGTCATGACAGAGCTTGTCACTGCTGGAATGTTGACAACACATAAGGCCTATGAATGGTTAGTAGGGCTCTTCACTTTCATGCTTTCTTTATCTCAAAGGTCCTGCCATTACTGAATTCTTCATTACAAGAGTGATTTATTTCAGATCCTTGATACACCTACAAATTTGACTTTCTCTTATCTTAAAAACTTGAAACTCCACCTGTGAATGTTTTGGTGTCTAGACTGCTTCCATCCACTGCTTCTCTGGCAGTTCCCATGGTAGCAACTATGGCACAGTACGTAATAGGTCTTTTATTAAGAAAAAGGCTCCAGCTTCATCTACATAATGCAGAATTGCAACACAAAACTGTTGTTACTACAGTGTTATCATAATAGGCCACTGAGGGTAGAAATAAAGCAGAGATTGACTATTTAGATGTTAATGGTTTTGAAAAAGTAGGCCTTAGTAACCTATGTCACCTTAACTATTTCCGTCTGTGTTTGGATCAAAATGACCTGTCAAGAGGAAAGCTCTGGAGAACGGATAGAGCATGACTGTATTCAAGGGCTTAGTAGTGAAGTTACACCCACATGTTACCTCATGCTTGTGTCATGGGCCAGGTATGGCTGTTATCACAAGTAAATTGCTGAGGGTTTGCTAGCTCAATTACCAAGTGAAAAAATAGCTAACTGCTGCATTAGCCTAAATTCTAAAACACAGATAGGCCTATAGGCCTAAAAGAAAAAAAATATTAAAACTTTGCTTGTAGAATTTTTTACATAAAGCTTAGGCAGCAACATTGAATTTCCTTTTTTTTAACCTAAAATTCAAGTTTTAAAATAAAAACCTAACCAGCTGGAACTAGACAGTTTGTTAACTTTAGATTGAAAACAAATTAGACCAATTTCATTATTAATATCAGAATTATTTATATGGCATTATGCTCTTATGTTACTTTTTTTCTATCTCTTTAAAAAATAACCGCCTAGCTCAATTAGCCTAACAGCCTCCGTAGCTAACTTTAGCCTACTTGTACGATGCCATGCTTGTTCAAATGTTAGGTTATATATTTGTCAAATTATTTATTTTATTATTTATCATTATCCGTTGAAGTGCTAAGAGCATTATTTTCGTTTTTAGGAGACCGAGACTTCAAGCTTTTGAGATATTTCTGATGCATTTGTTTGTGGAGCTACATTGGCTCAGTTAGCTTTCCCTCATTAGCTAATTGACTTAATTTACACATTAAAATTTCTCAAAATAAATTAAATGTTTATTAGTCACGCCTCGTTAATAGAAAGAGAGGACTTAAAAATGTTTTTTTCGACCCAGGCAAGAAGTAATATCATCCTTTGGGACTAACGTGTGCACCTATGGATCCCCGAGGTAGGACAAGGAGGGATATCCCGGCCTGAGCCGCCCCCGCTCCTGCTCCAGCAGCCTCTGGAAAGTTTGAAACTGTTCCCTCTCCTCTCGGTTTGCTGACGATGAGAAACCGCGGGCGTCTGCTGTGAAGGTGTAGAGGAAACACCAGCCGGGACATGGGATGCCTCAGAGATAGACAAGCCTAATGACGCAACGGGTTTACTCAACACAGCTTGAAATTGTGAGGGACAGGATAATACATGTAGGGTTTCCCACGTTTCCTATGACCAAAAGCAGGCTGAGGACTCGGGAACTGACAGATATAACGTGACAGGCGCACAGACTTTCTTCCGAGTTGTGGATTTAAGCTCCTGCGGAAGCTAAGGACCAACAAACTTTCATGATGGCATACATTTTACTTCTTTTTCTGCCTTGTGTTTTCACTGCACGGACGGTAGGTTTGGACTGTCCTTCTCTCCTCTGCTTGTTATTTTTGACTGTTTTGCGTGCGTAAAAAACGTCTCCTTTTCGATTTCAGCGCATGTTTGTCCCTGGGTATGAAACTGTCATCTCCAAAGAGCCACAGGGAGAAATCCTGAAAGGTAAGTTTTACCTCTAACCTGTGTTTAGTGTTGAGGAAAAATGAGAGCGGGAGGAGGGGGTGCACATTGAACCGGCAGTGAGTGTGATATATTTTCAGCTGCAGAAAGTTGCTGGTGCAACATAAATCTAAAGCATGTGAAAGCCTGTGCTTGTGAAGGTGTGCTAGGCCTACTTGATGTAGCCTATAACAGCATGATTTAGCTTTCTGATGAGAGGATCATGGATTTACTGTCCTCTGACCAGATCCTTGGACAAAGTCAAAGGAGTCTTTGTGAGGTACAAGGGGGAAACTGCAAAAAAAAAAAAAATGTTAGACTAGTGGTTCTCAACGGGTCTAACCTCAGGACCCCCCACCAACTCCTTCATGAAAAATCACGACCCCAATTTCAGATATTTTTCAACCAATCAGAATTGTTCAATGAAAGTTTGTGCAGTTTGGTCCTCAGTCGGTCCAAAAAGTGACAGAACAAAGACACAAAACAAATGTGTTGAAAAAGCTTCGACTATTTGACACCATATCTTTTCCAGTCACACATTAGTGACCCACTGAAAGTGGCTCCACGACCCACTTTAGGGTCCCGACCCACTTGTTGAGAAACACTGTTTTAGACACCTTCTGATGATCTTCTCTTGGTTTTACCTCTGGATAAAATCATTAACAGATTTGTATTCTTGCTTTTTTTTTGTTGCAGTTCTTACTACAATGGGGAAAGAATGTAAATTCCCATTTCGTCAGGGTGGAAGGATTCATCATCACTGCATCACCATCCTCTCCCCAAGACCATGGTGAGTCCTCATTAGCCAAACCCTGTCTCGATGGACTGTTGTGGTTACACAAACAGACTCAAGTGTGTGTGTAATCATGCAGAGTTGAGTCGAGGTGTTGGCCTCGTCATTTTTGGATTTGTTCCGACAGTAACTCACAGACCACAGATTTACACACCTATACAAACTGCAGGTGTTACGTCAGGAGCAGAGACCCTGGTATTTTTCCTTCGTACAATGCAGTCATAAAAGCTGTGATTTGCTTGAGGGACATTAATGCAGTGTTTAATTGCAGTTGCATATAATTACAGCCCGCATTGATGAGGGATTTTTTCGCAACAGTGTCTACAGGAAACATAATGACATCTTTAATGAGGTAATGAGCTAATTGGTTTGAAAAGAGCTGATTATTGTAGAACTACTGGTGGGCTTTGTCAGGACTTGTGTGTCCTTGATAAGACTTTCATAAAAGAGTGATATAGCCAAAAGTTTTTAAAGGTGTCATAAGATAAAAACTGTCAATATATCTGACACCTTATTTCTTCACAGGGTTTAAACTCAGGCTAAATTAACAGCTGTCACAGTTCAAACCATCATGCCGCACTTTTTATTGCTTCAGATTGTGACACAGCAACTTAATCTTATTTTTATTAGAAGAAAATAAATTGCTGAAGGGCTTTGAATGCTCAACCCTTGGAATCAAGACAAAGAGGGGTGGATGCCAGCAAGTTGGAGCAACATCAATGCAATTACATATGGCCCAATGTCTCTGGTCCACCTACACATAAAGTTTCTGCAATGTGCGTTTAAATTCAGCGTCAAGATTGGGATGGCTTCAATCTAGCAGAGATTCAGTACACGATCCAGAGGCATGATGGTTTTACTTTGATTCATTTAGCGGATGACGGACAGAGTTAGTGAGCGTTGGTTGGTTTTTGTTTCCTTTTTTCCTCATAATCAAACTGGTGTCAGAGTGTGCAGCATTTCAAACACGGAGAAATGTTCAGAGCAGCTTGGGAGAACAAACCAAACCAAAAAAAAGTTAGGAGGTTTTGTAAAATTGAAATAAAAATAGAATGTGATGGTTTAAAAATAAAACACACCTGATGGAACGTCTCTCTGTTAAAAAGGTTAACTGGCAGCAGATTAGTAACATGATTGGGTGGAAAAAGAGCGTGGAAAAAGTCAGCAACCACACGTACATCACTTATTCAGGCACTGAGTCGTAGAAAACCACTAGATATGATGCACAAAGACTCCCAACACTATGGTTCCCAAAGATATACTTATTTATTTGCTATATGCATTAAAGAACACGTTTCCAGCCTGATCGGGCTCTTCATCAGGTGCTGAAGCCGTAGTAGTGCAAGTCTTTGTATGTCTTATAAAAAGAGCGTCCCAGAGAGGCTGGGTTTGTCTGAGGTCAGGATGGGGAGGGGTTCACCACTCTGAAATACTGTGCTGACAAAAAGTGCAACACTTTAGGATCCATGTTTTTTTTTTTACATAAAATTGTAAAGAATATGGGTATTTAATTTTCTAAATTACATAATATAATCATTAAAAAGATTCAAAGAATTTGAAGAAACCTCTTTAGACAAGGGAAAAGACGACCCTGCATTAAAAACAGACATCACTGCCTGGACTCAGGAACACTTCCAGAATCACTCTGAAGAGTTAAAATGTGGAATTCTTTTTGGAAATAATGGACACCACATCCTAGGGTTAAAGAGGAGAGGAACCATCCAGCTTGTTATCAGTGCACAGGTCAAAAGCTTCAATGCTAAACCATATATACAGGTGTCTCATTTCAGCAAGACAATGTCAAAGCCCATCCTGGATGTGTTACAACAACATGACTCTGTAGTAAAAGAGTCTGGGGGATGAGCTGGTCTTCCTTCAGTCTTGCCTTGTCACCTATTGAAAATATTTGGCACATTATGAAACATAAAATAAGACAAAGGAAACCCTGAAATGTTGAAATCCTTCATTAAGCAAGCACGGTAAAACATTCCACAAAAGTGATGCTACAGAGTGGAAACATGATGACTCTGTCCCAACTTTTATACGATGTGTTGCTAGCATCAAATTCTAATTGGGCATATTATTTTCCAAAAACTCAGGATCTCAGTTTCAACGTTTGACTTCCTGTCTTTGTGCCGTTGTTCAGTAAATATAAGGCTTAAATGTTACACAACGTCCCATCTTTATTGAATATGGGGTTTTACTTGAAGGTTTAACATTCATTTTATTTGAGGGTGGATAAAATCTGTTGTTTTATTCATTTTGTGGCGAAAACATGATTGCAGTATACTTCAAAAGAGCCAAAGCTAAACTGCTAATCAAGGAGGTAAAAAGATGCTAATGCCTGTTCTGCTGCAATCATAACGATGTTTGAAAAAAACAATTTTAGCCGATTGACGATTCCGATGTTTGTTTGATGACTTCCTCTGGTGTAAGACTCCCACGATGCCACCATTTTCTCCCATGTTTGACAATAAAGACAAGTCAGAGTTTGTTCAACAGGTGACTTCATCTGCCCAATAAAAAACCTTCTCTGAATTCTCTGAATCGGCAGTAACATGTACTAGACGTCAGCATTCAATTGATTTGGCGCAACAAATAAACATCGGCCACTGACATAGGTTCATGCCACATCATTTTCACTGACGTCTGCCAACAGGGCCAATATCAGCTGATACTGATGTTGAACTGATGCATCGGTGCATCCCTAGAAATAACTCTTTTATTGACTGGGAACCAGGATTGTTTGTTTAAATGTCCATGTCAATCAGACCAATCATTGTTGATTTTAGTCTGGACTGAAGTGTCACATAAACGATCAGCCATCTTTAAAGTGAGATCAGAAATCCTTTATTGCCATTAAGAAGACATACTCATTGAATGCATCATCCTCCATGGTCTTACACTTATTATTGTCATATAAGTCCAATATGACATATCACATAATTTGATGAAATATGTGAATCTAAGTGACTTCCTGGTTACTGTGTCACAAGCCTGTTCCTTCTCCTCTAGGTGCTCCCTCACTCATAATTTTGATCGTGACCGGCAGTGGGGCTTCTGTGCGCCACAAATAACTCAGCCAGACGGTCAGTTGAGTAAACACATGAGTACATCACACATACAGAACAGTATTCTATCATCACTGTATTCTAATTGAAATGATCCACTCACTGAGTTGTTGTCGATGTGTTGCAGTTATTGTCCACACATCACGCCGAGTCACAGACCCATGTCAGATGAAGCCGTGTCAGAATGGAGGTGTCTGCACGTTGATCCCTCACGGACACTCGTTTGAGTGCTCCTGTCCTGAGAGCTTCACCGGGAGACTCTGTGAGCAGAGTAAGTAGATGAATTATTCTGATTAATATGTACTGTATAATACAGCATTTCTGTGGTTTATTCAACCTTTGACCAGTGTTTAAACATGTTTCAAAGAGTGAATAATCACATATACTGGGTTATTACTTCAGCAATCAAGCCTTTTATTTATTTCACAACACTGTGTCAATCACCTGACATCCTCAGAGGGACACAGACACCAGGAAATGATTCACTGTAGACATTTTGAACAAGATTGAACAGACTGCAGAATGTTCCTCATGTGCAGGTGTTTGTTAGGTCAGGTAACATACAGAGGCCAAACACTGCAAAAGAAATCTCATCCTGCTTTCTTTCAAGAGTGTTTCACTCGTTGAGAGCATAGACTGTAAATATTAATGGACGAAGCCTGAGTGACATCCCCCATCTGTTACGGCTGGGGGCTTCGGAGGCTCATCAGCAATGCTGACTTAGCCTAACTTTCAGTCAACCTAACGACAGAGCTAAGAGCCGAAGCTGAGGCGGGTTTTAAGCCTTATGACAAACTGTTACATCACGCCCACCTGCCAATCAATTCAGCTACGTGCATTACTATGGATAACACATATCGTTCATAAAATCAAAATGAAGCCATTTAAAAAAAAACACCCCCCGTACAGTGTGTGCCCATGATGACAATAACTAATCAGACCTATTTAGTTTTTTGTACCAGGCTGTAAACATCTTTATATCTACTGTGAAAACTGGATTTTTCGGCTGTGGTGTGAATGTGACTTCAGGTGTTCCTGGAGCCAGCCTCAAGCGGACACTCGACAAACTGCAGGTTTTTGCACTTCCCCATTAGCTTAATTTTTCAAGCTTGGTTGAGAGTCTTTGCAGTGGAACGTGTAAGAATAGAGGCTGGTCATCTGACACCTCCCCCGCAGACACAGTTTCAGGCATTAAAAGTCACCTTATAGAAATCTTTACGCAGATGGTCTTGGTTGCCTGAGTAAGTCATAAAATCTTTTTTCAGTCTGTTTAATAACCAGATAAAAAAATCTCACAGGCTTGCTTGTTATCCCTCGGTCTGACACTTACCCCCCTGGTGGTGGGTTCAGGAATAACAAGTAACTACATACAGAGGCGTCAATATTAGTACGATGTTTAATAACCAGCCAAAAACTCACCATTTAAATTCATTGAGTATGTAAAAAAAAAAGATGAAAATATTTCTTTCTTGTTTCAATCCTGTCATGTGACCTACCAGAGTGCTCATGTGTGATGTATATGAATTATGTCTTCTTATCTTATACAATATTTTTCATCAAGCTACTATTTCCAAAATCATGATGTAAGTTTAACGTGATAACTTCCATCCCGTCCTTCCCTTTAAGAAGTGTCCCCTCTGGTTTCAGAGTCGTGGAGGTAATGGGTGGGGGACTGATGTGAGTCATTTCCAAGACGGTTTCACTCCACATTCAAACTCGTCTCAGTTAATCACTTCCAACACGGTCCAATCAAAACACACACAGAAACACAAACACGTATCCACTTTGGATGCATCCTTCACACAGCTCAGCACACTGAACCCTGCTCTTCACGCTCCCACGAACCCTTCAATCTCCTCTCATGTTTCAACATATTGCCTTTTTTTTTTGTTCTGTCGTCTTTTTTTTTTCCAGAGAAGTGCTTTGAAACAGTACACCTGCGCTTTTATGACACCGGAGAGTCTTGGGGAAGGATTCACCTCCGTAACGTGGAACAGTGCACATGTGTGGCAGGGGAAATCAAGTGTGAAAGAGTGCGCTACACAAGTAAGATGTGCTTTGTTCTTCTGCTGAAACTGTGTCTTCTGTTCAGTTTAACAACCTTTCTTAAAATGCACTTAGACAGAGTTGCCTTATAAAAACTTCTCAAGGGGTTTTTGAGTCCTCAAACTTTCTCATTCATATCAATCCTCAAATGACCAGGGCTCCTCCCAGCCTGAAGAAATGCTTTTATTCTTTGATCTCAGCTCCATAGTTACAGGAGTAACCTCTCCATGGAGGTAAAGGCAGATTATATGACTCACTGTGACTCAGGAACAGTGTTTCAGGACACACCCCATGGGTCCATAAGGTGCTTTTATCTCAGTGGGGGGCTGTTCATGTGCATTCAACAGATTTCCTGGCAGAACGGAGAGAATGGCAGTGGGCTGGTTTCGTGCTCCTTGAACCGAAACTGTTTTTTTTTTTTATCATGATGGTAGGGGCTTGTCTTACAGTAGCCATGGGAGAAAAATCCTCCCCTTTAGCTAAATCTGCCTAAATATCCTTTGAAATTCTACTCTTGTTTTTTCCCATTTTGCGCTGAGATCACTTTTATCTTTCGGCTCATTCCTAAAGAAATTGTGACCTCAGTGCAGACGTGGCATCATTATTATCTGACATATTTCACAGATGTTGCAATACATCTGTAGGGAATATACAAAGAGTCAGATACACAATAAGTACATCATAGCACAGGACCAGTTTGAACTACACATTTTAACTGGTAAATAAATAAAAGGCCCACTACATGCTGGAGATGTAACATTGACGTACAGCACAATCACCATATTAGATAAGTAACTTTATCAATTCTGACTTATGTACAAGACAAACAGAGGATCAAATGTCGTTTTCACAAGTCGGAACAACAACTCGGAAACTCGGAAAAGAATTAGGTGCCCGACTTCCCGACATGACGTCAGAGTCGTCATCAAATGGGGGGCAAAATATGTTTTGTTAATGTTAACGTACTTTTTTTAAATTCACGTAGCCTACTATTGTGCATCAACTTTTTGCTCAAATATAACTTGTAACAGTCACATTTCACTGATCTTCTTCGTAGCATCAACGCTTTTTTTTTTCTTTCTGAACTGAAATCACGTGAACACACTGAACTCAGGAGAACGACTTCCCAACTCGGAAACTTGGACCACCCGAGCGGCACATGACTGCAGCATCTCACTCGCACCTATTTTAGAGTCACCAATTAACCAACGAGCACGTGTTCTGACTGTGTGATGAAGCCGGAGGACCCAGAGAGAACATGCACACTCCACACAGAGAGGACCTGTCAAACAGGGATTCTAACCAGGAACCACCTCGCTATGATGCAACAGCGCTAACCACTGCAAAAACAGAATACGATACATAAAAGACACAATAGACAAAAACAGTAAATAAAATAAATGTTGAAATAGCTAGCGTCTCTTATGTACACAACCAGCAGACAAACTCCTGAAGGAAGTTTTTGTCCTGCTTCGGCCATCAGTTAGATGCTCACACGCCTGTCTGCTGTTTGCTGCTGGGCAGGTAGTGTAGAGTCAGGTTGTTTGAACTTCTCCTGCCAACAACAGCTGCCTGGTGTTCAAATGAGCGGTCAAGTGTAACAACAAAGCTTTGGGTCCAAACAAACCAAAAGTGAAAGATGCTAAAACACTTTGTAAGAGCTGTAAAACTTTGATTATACATACTTTTTAATCCTTGTTATTAAGGTAATAATGAAAAGCTCAGCTTAAACACCAACAAAAAAGATGATGCTTAAGTAGAATTTTTATGAATGATAATAATGACGATGTATCAGAAGACAATGTGTGAGGGTTGCTCACAGTGAAGCAGCTCCTCAGCTTTTCACAGTTTGTGCTTGTTGTTGGGCGGCTACTTTAATATTTTCTTCACTCTCATAGCTTTTTATGGGGTTTTTTTGAGCTGCAGCAGGCAGCTGTTTTCAGCTCAAATATAAAAACCACCTGTAAACATCTTTCCATCACTTAACATCAGACAGACACATTGAGCAACCGGCTGGTGATCAAAGCAAAACTTTCCCTTTTTAGCTTTTAGAGACCAAAACAGAGCCGAAAGAAAGTAGATGAGACTTAAGTGAACTACAGGTTATTGTATGTATGGTCAAAATATGTGACGTGCTTTCTCTGTGTGTGTCCAGTGTGTCGCTCCAACCCTTGTCAGAATGACGGAACATGCCGAATGATCACAACCACGGGCAAAGAAGTGTGTAACTGCAGACATACGTACAGCGGGCCGTACTGCAGCTTTGGTGAGTGAGAGCAGGATTAGAAAGAGCTTGTGATAGTTTTTATGTTGCAGCCTTGTGTACACATACATGTTCACACTGTGCATGCATGTTCACACACGTGTGAGTGTGATAATAGTTGAATTAGTGTCGGCAGGTGAAGACATGCTGCTAAACTTGCACTAAGTCATGCTTCTGTTGTTGTAAATGCGCACAAAGAGTTTTTCCCCAAGACTTGTTCTGACTGATTCCAGAGTGAGGGAAAGAAAATCTGCTCATCTTAAATGCTGTCTGATTTCATTTGCATTGTTTACATCCCTGCAGAATCCAGACATGATTAAGATGTCTGTGTGTTTTGTTTGTGTCTCGCCATGTGTGCATGTGTGTGTGCAGAGCCGGAGACAGAATGCTATAACAGCAGGGGGAAAGATTACCGAGGGGTGGTGGGCACCACAGAGTCCGGCGCCCACTGTCTGCCCTGGAACTCAGACCTGCTGTATGACGAGCTCCATGTGGGCACCATGAGCTCATCACCCCTAAAGGGCCTCGGGGAACATGCCTACTGCAGGTGTGTGTGTGTGTTAAGACACTCGTTCATTAGCCATTAGCTAGCAAGATGTCTTGTAGCATCATGACAAATTAAGCAAACTTTAGTTTTACTATAAGTTCAATCTGCATTAAAACATTTGTACCTATTTTATCAAGCGGTTCAAATAGCAAGGCCTTCTATTACACAGTTCATTTGTTCATTTGTTTCTACTTCAAAGCTGCAACATTCATTTCTTTTCCTGGACTAGCAAAGCTGTCTGCAGACAGTCGCCATAAAACCAGCATGTGCATTAAAGACACACATAGAGAGTCCAGCTGGTGAATAAAAAAAAACAGGTCTTATCCTCCTCTACAATCTCTCATCAGCTTCATACTGCTTTCCTCAGCCTTTTTTTGTTGTTGCTATGACTACCCTGTAGTCATATGGCACACCCTTAGCAAATGGTATGTGCTGCAAAATGCCCAAAAGATCAAAGAAAAGCCCATTTTGAAAGTTTTTTTTAAGCACAAACACACGCTCAGACTGTCTTAACGGTTCAGAAACATTTGGAATATGTGACTTTACTGTTTTTTAATTGCCAGAAAAAGTAGCATATTGCAGCTTTATGCCTAAGTATCGGGAAAAAAAGAGAATTTCTGCCTCATATTACATTAGCCCCTGCTAGCCCATTAGCTCATGTAATATGCTGAGCTATATGCTGCTGTGTTTATAATAGTGGTGGCCCACCGAGACACACTGTCCTCTGTGTTTTTCTGTGTGCAGAAACCCAGATGGGGACAAGAAGCCGTGGTGCTACACCCTAAATGACGGCGCCATCTCCTGGGAGTACTGTGACGTCCCCTCCTGTGTCATGCCTGTGTGTGAGTAGAAAAAAGCACAGAGAGGAGTTTTGCTTTCACTTGTTTAAAAACCATACTTGCATTGTGTTTTTCATTTGCTGCTGTTTATAAATTCTTGCCACTCGTCTTTTATTAACGTCATTGTTTCTATTAATTGTTGCCCTTGGTTATTGTTGGTTTTCATTTTCATGAGAGCCTTTCTCCTAATGAGCTTTTTTTCTAGGGGGCATTGATCTCATCACAATATCGTGTGAAATGTTTCATCTATTTCTCGAGGCCACTTGCTGCAACACTCAATATCTCCAGCCTCCCAGCCTTGATTATATATCACTGTCTGCAACACTTGTCGTCCGAGGAACATTCAGAAACATCCAAACACCTCATTAAAAAAGCCTCTGCTTTTAATTAGAAATCCAGGGTTTGTGATAGAACCTGAAAGAGCGGAGAATGCAGCTAATCTCAGCTGAGTCACGCTGCACTGGAGAGTTGAAGTCAGCCAAGTCAAATGTTTCTGTGGCAGAGATTTTTTTTTTTCTAAACGTGGGCTCGATGAGATAAGGGGAAATAAGGTTCTGACTCATCCTGAGTCAACATGTCATGTCAGGTGGAGCCAAATGTTAATGTGTTGAGTGGGATTTGGCACAGTTGGGTGTCTGTCATGATGCCAGGGGTATGCACCACATCCACAAGCTTTTCCCTTCTGCTGTGCACTTATCCACATAATTATTAGCATGAGGTTGCACTGTGTCACTGTTAAACTACAGATCAGCTTTTCCTCTTCTTGCAGGGGGGGATCATCCAGCTGCAAAATTGAAACTATTTAGAAGAGGTATTTAGGAAGTGTGTTGGTTTATGTTGTAGCTGTTGTAGTGGTTTAGTTGTTTTTAGCTGTAGTCTAGTTAGAGAATTGTAGCTATGGGTAGCTATGAATTTGAAATGATGTTGCACTTTAACCTGTTTTCTCTTGCAGCTTCTGCTAGAAGGGTAATCCTGCCCAGCAGAAGAAAACCAAACCCCCCCAAAGCAGACAAAAAGCCTGTGTGTGGAAAAAAGCACAAGAAGAGGTTATCCATAGCCAGGGGGAGGATAATGGGCGGAAACTCGGCCCTGCCAGGGACTCACCCCTGGATGGCAGCCATTTACATCGGGCAGTTGGACTTCTGCGCAGGCACGCTGGTGTCCTCCTGCTGGGTCGTCTCTGCGGCTCACTGCTTCTTCCGCAAGTATGTCATGGAAACGTTTTTTGTGGCACTTTTAGTTGACAAACTTTATTCTTTTTTTTTAATAATAAAGGGTGATTCATTGTTATGTTTGTGTCCTTGAGATCCATTTTATAGAAGCACTCACTTTGAGTCAACACATTGCCCTCCATAGAATATTCAAAGTTCAGCGAGGTACCATATTTTCTCTTAATTGTTTTCTGACTGTTGCTGCTAAACAAGGGGTCACACCCCCAAAGGCATGTGATTTAAAGACCCCCTCAGCATCACAGCTTTGCGAACACGCTAAATTTAGACAAGCGTGCAGTTCGAGGAAAACCTAAAAACGTCCCATGCACGGAGGCTGTTTACATTTTCCCCTTCTGATGTCAACAAACAGGCCTCTTGTCATTGTTCAAGTTCAAATATCCTCTGACTTTAAAGCATCACAGTGGATGTCACTAATGGGAGTACACTGTAGTTTAACAGCCACTTTGTCTTCATAAAAGTGCAGTTTGTTAAGGGTTCATTATATCATATCTGCAAGGCTTTCTTCTAAACACACTCGTAAAGCCAAGACGTTTTTAGTAGCAGCTGGGATTTGATTCAGCTAATTAAAAAGTCCACAATGTTCATCACAGCCCACAGCACTGAAGTGATGAACATAATGAAGAACATACTGGAGAATCTGCTATTATTAGAGTCTTTAAATTGGGTTTAAATGGAAAATTTAACATCCTCAGGGAAGCACAAATGTAAGAAGGAAGATTTGAATACATTTTTTGTTCACATAGAATTTTTAGACGAATGAAAGTCGTGGTGGCCCGGGATTCAACCTTTAGGGGTTCTCTACAGTACAATGAAACTTCTAGTTTTTACGGTCACTTGGCTCTAGACTGAAATGTTTTAATGTTTTACATTTATTAGTGTGCACTTAATGTGCAGTGTGCTGATAAAGTGTCTCTTCCTTCAGCCCCCTCAGGTCGCAGATTCGCGTGGTTCTCGGCCAGCAGCATTATAATGCCACCGGCCTCTACACCAGGACGTTTGCAGTGGAGGATTACATCTTTCCAAAACAGTTCTCCGTGTTTAATCCAACACTACATGACATTGGTATTCATTAGCACATACACACACACACACACACACACACACACACACACACACACACACACACACACACACGTAAACCCAGTGACTCACATAAACTAGAAGATCTGCTGTCCCCCTATCAGAAACTCACTTAAGACCCCGTTCGGTGTGCACAGCTGTGCGTCACCAAGCAGCTGTGTCCCTCTGCTCCCCCACGCAAACACACATTCTCATATACTTACACAACCAAACACACACACACACACACACACACACACACACACACACACACACACACACACACACACACACACACACACACACACAGGCAGTTGGTTGTGGCAGTTTCATTGGCTAACGGAGTCTCAGTCTGCCACTTGTTTCATCATTTTAACTATGTTTTCCTCTTTGCCTGTGTCATGACACTGCGTTTGTGTTGCCAGTTCTGATCAAACTGAAAAAGCAGGACGGGCGGTGTGTGAGGAGGACCCCGTTCATCAGACCCATCTGTCTCCCAGACCAAAGCATGACGTTCCCTGATGACTACTGCTGCACTATAAGCGGCTGGGGACACATGCATGAGAGTGAGTGATGAGGAAATCATTGCAGTGTTGTATCATGAAAACAGCTGTTGGAATTCGTAGTCTGTAACAGGTCACACAGCTTATTTGGGATACAAAGTCCAACATCTTCATTCATGCTCCTGCTGTTAAAACCTTACATTTTGCAACTAGTCATGAAAACTCTGTTTATTAGCAGGCTAATGCTAGTTTTTCCACTTAAGCTAGTTCAGTTAGCAAACATTACTGTTTCACTGTTTCAGCTAGCATCTAACTCATGCAAAGCTCGTCCAGAGCTGTGACTTTGGGTGTTTGAATAACTTAATAAAGTTAGAAATCTACAATTAATGTTGGCAAAGAACATGGAACTGCATTTTCTGGATGTTTTGAAAGAAAAGGTTTCCTTTTCTTTTGATTAAAAATGAGTTATTTGTGCTTTGTTTGACAGAGGCGGAGGGTTACTCCAGTCTGCAGGAGGCTGGAGTCAGGCTGATCTCTCATGACTCTTGTAGGAAGCCAGATGTTTACGGCAACCACGTCACTGCTGACATGATATGTGCTGGGCTAAACAACTGTGCAGACGCATGCCAGGTAGGAGAGTGTTTTACAAAGACAGACAATACTTATTGATAAGTCTAGACTTGTGTCCAAGTCGGAAAAAATATAAGCATCTTAATAATAAGAATCTGACCAGGAGCGCAGATTGAACCAGCGCTCTACTACAAGTTGGGGGTCTTTTTTTTAATGCAGTGTGAGATATTTGAGTTCAGGTTTGGGTTTCACTAAGTTTCTGTTAATCTGTGGCTGTTAAAAGAGAAGTAGGTCCTTCTTAAGTCTAAGCAACAATAAACTAGCTTAGTTTTTTGTCCTTTTGCTCAGAAATGAGTAGAATTCTATTTAGAACAGACTCCAGTGGCCTGTTGCATCAGCTGTGTTAACTCTGTCTTAATTTCTGCGTTTAAACGAGTCAGATTATAATTAAAGTTGTTTCAATGTTTGGTTGAACCGCAGGTTTGTAAGGTTCAACTTCACTAGTAGAGTGTAACGTCCAAACGAGACAAAATATTGTCGCAGAAATTATGTTTTAACTCCACCTGACCAATCAGTGAAAAGAATTTTCTTAGTGCAGTGTTGGTTACCGTGCTGCCTCTCGTGTTTCTGAACAGACTAACGGCTGAAAACAACTGCAGTGAACTAACGTTAGTCTACAAACAGCTTCGAAAATGTCTGCAGAAATATGACGAAGCATTATGATTAGTGAAAGCAGCAACAACATTGATCTACAGCCAGTGTAAAGAAACAACAGTGACATCGAGGGGAGACTTGATCAACTTAAACATAGGATCATTTAACGATAACAATTCTATTGGACTAATGAAATGATCTCTGCTCATGGAAAATGAAAGCGGGATTATAAATGAAAGTCATCACATATTTCTAAGGAATGTCATTTATCACGGAGAACACACTCCTGACACTGAACAGCCAGTAACACCCTCTGCTCTTCCTTACCTTCCAAGTTATCCCACCTTTCAAAACAATACACGATGACAACCATATTTTACGGCGGACTTTACACCTACTAGTAGCTAGGTGTAAGACATAAAGTGTAACTAATGCCTACATTGGAGCTATCTCAGCTGGTGCAACACCTTAAATGTTACTGCGTTAACTCCGAAGTTAGAACTTACTTTCAAACTAAGCTATGTTGGAACTTGCACATAGCTGGTGAGCAGGTCACATGAGCCTCCACAGCTTGCTGATATCTTCCCTCTGGAAGGGTTAATACTACAACCAAGACTAAAGCTATCAGTGTAATGGAGGGGCATTTAAGACTGCAGCATGGAATCCCCAAATGTAAAGTACCATTAGCTAGCAATGGTCTGAAATCTGCAGAGGCGTCCTTAGCCTGCTTTGTAAAAATGATTGGAGCTCTTTCCTTTCTAATTAAATGTCACTGTTGTGTGATTTATTTCCCCCATGGCTAGAGTTCAATTTGTAGTGTTATATTTGGTTTCAAGTGTGTGACTCAGCTGTTTGTGTTGGTCCACTTTGATCTGTGCGTGTATGTTTATGTGAGCGGACTGTATGTGTTTCCCCAGGGCGACTCAGGGGGCCCTCTGGCTTGTGCGAGGAATGATGTCAGCTTCCTGTATGGGATCATCAGCTGGGGTGAGGGCTGCGGCCGCTCTGGAAAACCCGGTGTTTACACCAAAGTATTGAACTATATCGACTGGATCAATTCAGTGATCAGACGCAAACCAAAGGCCTCATGATTGGACATTACCTGGACATTAGCTTTAATATATTAGATTTTGTACATTATTGTACTGTATTCTGTTTTTATTGTATCTTTTTCTACTGTGAAACATGTTTTGACTGAATAAACCTTCACCGACTTGATAAATCTTTGAGTGACTTTTTTGACATTGGAACTATTTTCACCAAAACAATCCCAGGCACTTCATCATCGACATTTTGAGCTTTTAAGATTTATTTGTCTCTGTTCTCAAAGTAAAAGCATTAAAGTTGTATCCTCAGGTTTACTCACAGTACTAGCTTTTTAAATTTGCACATCCATATGCAGATATTTTAAACATTAAAAACTCCCTGAGCATGAGGCTAAAGTTGAGGTATCTTAATAACCTGAGGTTATTCTTTCAGTGCTTAAAAAACTGAATTCCACCTCGAAGCTTATCTGCTGTTTCCACTTCTTCCATAATTTAAATTCAAAGAGGCCTATATGTCAATGTAATTGTAATCAATTCAAATTCAAATTGCAGTTTAGATCAATGATGATTTAACTTTTACAACAGCAGCATGCATTTCAGATACATATTTATTTGGCCACTTCCACTGTATGCATTTATTGTTTTATTTATTTTTCAACACTTTTTAAATTGCTTGTGTCTGTGTATCTGTCTGTATTTCGAGGACGGGTGTTTATTCAGGTGCTCTTCTATGTTCAGCACAACCCATTTATTGTGTTGAAATGAGGTATCCGTGGTATGAGAATCATGTGTTCTCGTTGTTTTCCCTGCAGCAGCGCAGCAGGTGGTGTAAACAGGCCCAGGTGGCAGCAGCATGGTCGGTTGGCTGGTGCACACAGACAGACAGACAGACAGACAGACAGACAGACAGTGGTCATGCCATTTTCCATGTGCCTTGCTGGGGGCGAGTTAGCGCCCCACGAGCAGAGAGAGCAGCTATTTTGAAAGTGACCCCTCATTCAGGCAGCGACTGTGCAGCTGTCAGGAACCATGACTGAAGATGACGGATTCTGTTGTCGTGGAGGGATATGCCAGACTCAGAGATGGAAAAAAGGTGTTATGCTTCACTAAATTTGCTGACGGATATGAAGCAGATGTAGCCTATACTTCAGCACACTTTCGTCTGTGCTTAAAAAGTTTGTCTCTGCTTTTGTTTTTCTTCCACAGTGGAAAACTAGGTGGCTCGTTCTTCGCAAGCCGTCGCCTGTAGCAGGTAAACAGCACCAGCTTTCTATGTTTTGACATTGGGGTTATTATCTCTACGACTGATATGCGGAGCTTTGTTGCAGCGTGTAAACAAATAAATGCGCATGTTAGCTGCGTCATAGTCGAGGAAGCTAGCACGTCAGGTGTTAGCATGCGATACGCGTTTTATACGTTTCATGGACATTCATGACTTCATGGCTTGTTTTTGTGTACTCAGAAACTTGGGCCTCGAGTATGGGCTCTAAAAAGGGTCAAAAAGGTTTGAAACAAACATGGTAATAAGTTATGTAACGGTGTCATAGCCTGTTGGTTTATTACGCCCAGCCATTTGAAGAATTTTACCTTAATTTTTGATGTTGCTTGAAGTATACTGAGTTTTTTTTTTTTAATCTTTTAAATACTTTGTGGGAGGTTTTTCTTTTTTCTTCCATCATTTCTTTTGCTCTGTTAGGCCTTGAATTTCTCAGGCGTTTCTTTTTATTATAATACAAAGCCACTGTTTTGGAATGACGCATTTGTAAACATAGTTTCACATGCTTAAAATCTTATTGATTGACCCTTACTGATCCCCATCCTTACAGTGAATGTGAGAAAGACTGATAGTGTAAGCCGTGCTGTAATTTTAGATGCACCCTAAATATGCTCTTTGTAAATGTGACGGAAAGACAAGTCCTCTTGCCTGACATTGACTTGTCTAAACTCTTGAATTCAACAGTGACCTCTGGTCTTTTTGCATCATAAATAATCACTGTGATGAAATAGCTATATTGCATTCAGAAATCTTTCTGTGCATATCTGGTGGCCATCTTAAAATGCTCCACAGGTTGGACTGAGTGCTGCTCATCTTCAGATCTTTGATGTCGGTGTTATCACAGCTGTCTGCGCTCATGCCTCAGTTATTTGGGTTAAGAGGTGTGTGTGTGAAGGAGAGGGATACGCACATGAACACACACACAGCCACAGACTTGTTTGGTCAGTTGACACTGATTGTTTGAAGGTGCCAAAAGACCTCAGGACGATACAGCAGCTACTGTGTTTCAGAATACATCTTCTAAGTGAATAACTGTCTCTATGTTTATTCTTCCAGACTGCCTTGTGTTGCTGGTTTTTAAAGACAAGTCTGAAAAAGCTCAGGGCAACAAGGAGAGGGCCAGTGTCACCTTGGAGGAGATCTGTGGTCTGGAATTGGGACAGTGCTTTGAAGGCGTGGCTTTTACTCTGGCCATCCTCTGCCTGAACCAGGCCGCGCTGCTGGGTTTTGACAGCAAGGAGGCGCTGCAGGCGTGGGACGTTCGCCTGCGATACAGCCTTGGAGAAGGTGAGAAGGAAAACAATGCTTCGGCGCTAGGGATGGGTACTGAAAACTGGTACTTTTTGGTACGTGATTGGCCAGTACTGACAGTGACGTTAAGCTCGTGGAAACAGATCTCTTATGGGTATTTACGTGAACAGTCCCTCTTATTTAATGCAGGGCTAACCATTAGTAAACAGCGGAATAGTCAATTAATTACAGCCTGCCTCTTTTTCTGTTTTTGAGTCTGATAAAATAGTTTGGATTAACAAGCTGCAGCTCGCTTTCCCTGTACATTTTAGAGGCACGCGCCTCCTTTTCAAATCAATGTCAATAAACGAGCATCAGAAGGATATCTGTGTGTGTTGACCTCGGCCTTCAGTGTGTCTGTGTGCCGAGGCTCAGCTGAGCCTCGGCACACAAAATAATTGAAGGAAAGAAAAAAAAAATCGTTACTACAGTCTGCTTCAGGAAACACCAGAAACACCGGTGGCACAACGTGATGCCTGCACAGAAAGCATTTTTAAAACTTTTCCCCAAATGCTATACAGGTAAATATGTGCCTCATGCCACAAATCACTGAATTATATTTATATATCACATCATATTTGTCCAGGTGGGCATGATTGTGATTATTTTCTGCTTCTAATTAATACGGGGATCAACTGATTCCTCTTCAGCCTGCGGAGGATCGTTCCTACGAGGCAGCTGTCACTCTGTTTGTCACCGTTAACAGAGATGTTGTTCATTCACTTCAGTGAAATGCTTAACCTGAGTGTTGTTACCTACAGCTTTACATCAAGCTGCAGGATTAAAAGTTCTTTAAAAGAGAAAGTGCAGGGAATCGGTCCCTGTTCACTGTTTCATACTTTATTGAAACACCTCACGTCTATACTGCCAACATGTTAGCTTGTTGTGTGTGTGTGTGTGTGTGTGTGTGTGTGGCTGTCCGTGAGTGTTTGTGTTGCTGTGCGCACGGCATGAAAATGGCTACTGTGTGTGAGTCTGAGACCGGCTTGACCTGCAGCCAATTCCGGTCACCTACCGATCCATCGGTGCACCTTTACTCCTGATCTCAATATCAATCACAATAATCGTGATGATGTTTGTCATAATCGAGTGGCCCTACTACAACCCTGCTTCAGAAAGAGGAAAAACTCAGTTGAGTTACGAGTAGGTGTCTCATTAACAGACAGAAGTTCCAACTAGAATACAAATATGAAGTGAAGTGAATCTCCGTAAACCTTTGTCTGTCATGTTCATCATTGACTGCCATGTGAATGATGACAACTAAAATTTTCTATGTTGAGAAATCGCTGATGTGTCTAGGAAGAGTATTCAACTGAAAGTTGGCTGCAGCAGCAGAACTTTGTCCCCCTGGGGTCTTATTTTTCATTAAGTAACAGTCCATAAGCTCTGGACAAATGACCTTCCTGTCCTGCCAGAGGAGTATTTCCAGGGAGCTGACTTATCAAAGCCCTGCAGGTTCAGTAGCAGAGTTTAGAATTCAGTCCTGTGTTTCACCTGCAGGAAAACAGGACGAGAGCTTTGCTGCAGCGCTTTGGTTAAAGCAGCAGTTTGTAAACTGATGATTTATTGAAGGAATGGAACAATGTGATACAGAGGAAAGCCATGTATACAATGAGGTTACAAGAACATCATTTAGAAATACTTCAAAGGTTGTAAAAACAAGAAGAACATAACGTATCAAAGATTCATAAACTGAAAAGAAACTTTAACATCCCACAGTGAGGGGACCAAGTACCTGCAAGCAATTTATTTTTATACAATAAGAGTTTTTTATGAAGTTTCAGTTGAGGCAATTAATGTTTTTTCTCAACTGCTGTGGGCCTTTTAGAGTTCTCTAATAAAAACAAAAACAAGTTGTCATCCATATTTGAAACATCAAAAGCGATTAGGATAAAAAATGTGATAAAACAGTTTTAATGAAGAAGAAACCTCATACATCACAAGAGCCAGAGGGCTAATAAGACAGGAGGGAAAGTTCGATGTGTTTTATTCTGTTTCATTGTGAGATCATTTGATGTCTACACTTGTGAAATATCAAATCTAAAAAGTTGTATCTTATCCCCTAAAAACTCCGAAAAGGTGCTCAACCTGTGACATGGTTCTGCTTCATCCTCCTTACACAAATCAATCAGTGTGTAATGTAGAGTTCTCATTATACGATGCAAGTTTATGACTTTTTTTTAACAAACCAGTTGTTCATGGTAAATGAACGTTATTGTTACAAAAGGAAGGAAAATGGTGTTAATGTAACAAACGGGTGTGCAAATGTAACAGAAAGGACCCTGAGGGTTCTGGTTGATCCACGACCAAACATAACAAAGAGAACTCTAACCGGAGTTCAAAAACAACAACAACCTCAACACTGACTAAGAAGCGAGTTCTATTTAGAACGGTGTTGAATGTGAGCACATTAAAAAAAAAAGAGGCACAGAGGTGAGTCCAACAAAGCTGCGCCATTTATGCAAAGCTGGCCAAAATCGTAAGATTTAGACAGCATGTGCTCTCCTCTAATTATTCACACACGCGCACACACACACACACACACACACACACACACACACACACACACACACACACACACACACAAGGGAGGGGGGCGTGTGGCGGCCGTAACATACACTGAGCAGGTAACATCATGCACACTTTAAAAGGTCAGGAATCTGAATAAGTCCAACAATTGCGTGATAAATTAAATCCACATTTTTCGTTTAGTTTGCATCTCAGTGCTCGACACATTTCAGACATCAAACTCTTTAATGTGAATTCAAAGCCAGGCGTGACGAGACCGCTTGAGTGACATGTATACAGCGTGGGTCTACAGTTATGTAAGTGTCGAACTTAAAGGAGCTATAAATAGCACAGTACTGTACAACTGCAGGCCGGAGTCCAGAACTCACTAACGACGGTGTGATGAGACGTGATAGTGAGGATAAGGACATGGTGCTAAAGACAAATTGCATCGCAGTTGTTCTTTCCAAACTGGCATGTGTTTTGTAGAGGGCTCGTTAAAAATGTGTGTGTGTGTGTGTGGCCCAATGCTTAATGGCACTGAGTGGTGTGTGTCCAAGCCGGCTGAAATGTCACCTGCCAGCCCGGGCTGAGGGCCACAGTGCACCGCAGAGCCTTTGTTTGTGACAGTGTATGAATCTTTCTTAACCTGAGTGATGACTTGTTGCAGCTCGCAGACATTTCCTCATGATCCCCTCCATCAATCGCACCTGGTGCAGTTTGTTCCGAAGAAGTGTTTGTTTAAGCGCTGCAGGGGGAAAAAAACTCACGTGATTGGGCTACGTTCAACAAACTCCCAGGCAGAAACCCAAATGTAGTGCACACGCTTGGTTTAATTTCCCCAGTTTTCCACTTTGTTGTCTTACAAGCAACAAAAAAAGGACTCCAATCACACAGATGTTTGAGACAGGTTTTGATTGATTGCATTGGGCGTCAGATCTAAGCCTGTTTTTCTCGCTGATTTCATTCTCTCGTGTGCGGCTGTTTCTCCTTTTATGGGTGATTTAAATGGAAAACGGAGCTGAAGTCATAGATGTGTGTGCAACTCTGTGTTTTCTATCCAGTAAAGGCTAGCTGCAGCTTTTTTCTGCTCCTCTTCATGCTGATGGATTCTGACTTAAACCTAGGCTGTTTGTTTATCCCCAGGCTGCTCACATGTAGATTGTGCAGCCCTTACAATGAACCTTATATCTCCACGTTCAGTTCAACCGGCTCCAATGATGCATTCACATATTTCCCTTCTATAGAAATACGCTCTAATAGAAAATTTATACCGTAACTGGAGGGACGGTTTGTCAGACAAGCGCATAAAATCACAAAGGACCACCTCAAATTTTTATTCTCAGCCTCGGTCAAACCGCTGAACAAGCAGCGAGCTAAACCTGCCCCCTTCCTGAACCAGAACTATGCACAGGATTCTAGTCTTTAGCCTTAATAGCCTGTCCTAACAGCATGCAATGGAAGCAAGTGTCGGCGACAAAATCAGCTTGATTCAATTGTTTACTATTGGAGTGTCCTGACTTCCCAAAGGGACACAGTGCGACGTGGCACGGCGTTTTAACCCTGACGCCCCGTTTCTATTTTCCTCTCTTTCTTTTTCGCTGCACGTCAAGCTGGACAGAATAGATCGAAGCGGGCAGTAAGTTAGACAAGGAAACGCACAGAGCGTCCGGTCAATTTCAAAATAAAACCCAATGCACAGACTCACTTTATCAACATCAGGTCAAAACCGGCAGAAAACGAACAACAGATCAATCGCAGAAAGACAAAGCAACATGTTGTCTTACTGTTTTTCTCTTTATTCCCGCGGGATCTTGTAGTTCTCCTGTGATGTGTGTACAGCTACTCATGGCTGCGCTCATGCTCCAGAAACAGACCCAGTGTGGCAGGGCGTGCGCCGTCCCACAGAGCAACACCGTGGCGCTGATGGATCACAGCGCGCGAGGACTTTGTGGAAATTGGCAGTTAGTTGTTTCTTTAGCAGATAGCAGTTTCAGATAGGCCCATCTCCAACGATGCAGGTCCCTCTATAGATAAGATCATGTTATATTTTGAAAGTGAAAGAATTATTGTTAGGTTTATGATTGAGGACTTGGCCTGTCTTCTGTTTTTATACTTTTTTTTTTCTTCATATTTAGTTCACAGATTCAGTGTTGGAGTGCTACCAGGGACCAAGTTGGAGAGTGGACCTGCAACTCTTCATTTGTGCAACAACCTGCTGGCTCTGGCCCGGGATGTCCCTCCTGTCATCGTCGGACACTGGAACCTTCCTGACCTGCGCAGATATGGACCTGTACCCAACGGGTTTGTGTTTGAGGGAGGAACGAGATGTGGTTACTGTAAGTGAATCTTCTCTTCTGTTGTTGTTGTTGTTGTTGTTTAGTGCAGGAGCATTTGCCCTGTAGCTATTATGATGCTTGTAAAACTGGTGTTTGGTGCTTGGCAGACGGTCCCTAAAAACATCGAGATAATAAGTTATTAGTCTGAAACAGCACACTGTGCGTTTGGGAAGCATGCGGGTGGACTAAAGGATCCATTAAAAAGGTCTGTTAAGAGATTTACTACCACGAACAGTGAGGCTTTGATTGAACGGGAGGATTTGAATTAAAACATCAAAAGCAAAATGTAGACAGAAAAATGAATCAAAGTTTAAGTTACATGAAAGAAAAGAAAGTACTGCAAATCTTGTGTAACGCTGGGAAATCAAACCAAATGTGTGTTTGAGAAAACAGCAACACTAGCACAAACATCAAACACTCGTCTCATGACAGGAGAGTCTCTCGAGTAAAATTGGGCTGCATCATTAGAGATTAATAGCTCATAAAATCACCACGAGAGCTGTGTTCTGCTTATGTCTCTTTCAAAGAGACTAAATAAACACCGGCTGTGATTCCAGATGATTCATTTGTTGCTTTCATGCAGCAGTGTCTGTGGAAGAGAGGCTCCTTCTCCCAGCACAACGACTGCTGAACAGATTAGAAAAGGGCAAAGTGGATACCTCTCCACGTCCTTATTCGCACTTTGTTGCCTTTGGTTGCTGTTTATGGTTTAACTTTGTTTCAATTCAGGGTATGCAACTGTCTCAAAATCATGTTTCAGAGCAGGGTTACTCTCACCCCGATGGCCTCGGGACGGAGGTGGGTTCAGGTGTAGATCTGCGGCTGCACAGGTGAAGCTTAGCAGCACATCGACTTTCTGGAGTTTGTATCAAGCTGTGGAGATTTATTTTTTAAACCGTACTTGAAAGAAAAATATCTGAGCTAGTTTTCTGTCCATCACAGCAGAACCACATGCCCTGGAGATAGAGAACCCAGGTTGTGATTTTTAGATGATGGAGCACTCCCAACTTTGTTGTGACAGTTTAGGAAAGTCATGAAGTGTATCAACATGGACAGACCCCATGCACTTAAATATATGATTTACCATTATTTAAAAAAAGCATGTATCTCCATTGTGAAACTGCTTTTTAAAGTCTTTTCACCAGTTGTTTCTGCAGACATTTAACTTTGTCTGACTTACTTTACACTCTTCTGCCTGCACTGAACTTATCGTCTTCTATTGTCTGATGATAAATGACCTGAAGTCAGTTGTTTTAAACAATGGTTTCTAGTTGCAGCCAAATATCCGTTCATGATGGCAGCACAGCACAGCCGCTTGAGGTACTTTTGGTAGTTTTTCAGAAGACTCATCTTTGGGGGCTAATAAATGTTATTTCATCATCACATTGACTGATGTACTGGCTGATATCAGATCCTAGTTTTTTAAGCAGTAGGCTTATCAGAGGCATGTCTTTAAATGTTATTGTAACAACTTTAGGGCTTCAGTCAACCAAAGAAAAACTTGATAGACTGAAATAACATCTGTACAGATGTTAGGCTATCTTTAGATCAGTGTAATGAGTGACAGTGTAGTCAGTGAACTCTGTCTTAAAATTAACATAAGAAGCTTTTTGCAGCACCTCGGGGTAAAAACCCAACTTGCATCCTCATGCGTAACGGCTCCAGATCGTCTCCACAGATGTGGATGAAGTGTCGAGTCAGTGACAGCCCCAGGCTGATTTAAGCCCTGATTATATTACTAAACAGACTGAATATACTGATACTTTATTTCTAAAGTCATAGAGGTGGAATGTTTTGCTGATCACTGGAAAGTTTGTCTATGACATGATCTCTGATACATACTGCAGTGCAGTTACCACCTGGTCTCAGCAGATGTTTCCTGCTCCACTCTTAACTTCACTGTGTGTAGCTGTAAGCGACGCTTTGTGAATTTTGCAATGGGCATAATGACTGCCTATAGGCTCATTTAAATACCTGCAACCAGCACCGGTGCACAGAGACGCTGTTTGCTTTGTATTTAACTGCCTGGGTGTGTGTGTGTGTGTCTCTCTCTCTTTCTCTCTCTCTCTCTCTCGCTCCCTCTCTCTCTCTCTCTCTTATTTCTATGGATAAAAAATACCAGGATATATACTGGGAAGCTGTTAATATACCTGGGCGTGTGGGAAACACTGGTGCACAATCATCAAGGTTGCGAGCAGCTGCATAGTTTATCATGCTATATGTGCCTCGCCGTCTTCACTCTCTTCTACAAAGAGAGAGTCCAAAGTCATGACGGCTGTTTTGACTTTCTGTCTATTAAACCTTATGATTCATAAAATGGAAATACATCAGTAAAATATAATATTAACATAATCAATGTTGTTTTCTAACACAATATCACTCAGAAATAAAATACATCCAGTCTCCCTCCCACCGCTGCAAATAGGCCCAGTGGATGAAGCTCATCTTCCTATAAAGGTAACACCTGAACTGTCTGACCAATGAGATTTTTGGTTGGTCGAGAGCTCATTGACCAATCCGACTGAAGGATGTCAGCTCAAACTTCACTCCTTGGTTTGAAAGAACTCAACAGAGATTTGGCCTCAGAAATCAGCCCCCAGCTTTGAACACATGCTTGTTTTAATCATGGTGTTGAAAGGATCTGAATGCCTTTTGCATATGAACTTAAACAGTCACATATGGGTGTGATATTAATACGAAGTGTGTTTGGATGTCATCATACGCTTGGCCCTGGGTGGTGTGAGTGCAATGAATCTAATTATGATGAATAAAGCTGATAGATTAGGCTGTTATTGGGGATTTTATTTACCCACATGAGTAATGAGCAACATATGATGTAAAAGGCTGCAAACCTATTTTTTCCTCTCTGCTCTCGTGTTGTTGTGCTGCTTTGCTCTGGCTCTGTGGATTGTGTTTTAGAAAAAAATGAAAAATCAGCTGCTTCATGACAACAAGACACCCGCTGCAGGAAACGATTCAGTTTGTGCACGAAAAATTCAGCATCGTGCGTCACCCCAGGGAAGATGTTTTTGAGAAACACGAGTCCTACCTGAGCTCTGTCATAACCCTCGGAGCTGCGTGTGTCCCTGTGATACGGTAAACCCCAGTTTACATCTTGGAAAAGAAACCGTCAGAGCCGATCCCTCCAGGTTTGTGGAGGCAGAGACTGATCAAAGTGTTACAGACACATGATGATCCAGCTGGAAACATGACACCGAAAAACGTCATGTGTGATTTATTTAGTTTCATTAACCCTTTAACATTCAGACCCGGCATGAGTTGAAAATAATCAAAAATAAGAGAAAAAAGGAAATGTGTGTGTAAACATGAAGTGTGTGTTGAAGGGCGTGCATTCCTGTGACATGTAATCTCTCCGCACAGGGAGAAGGAGTGTAACGCTGTCAGACCTCTCACTTCTGGTTAAAGCAGCTGCAGAAGTGTTTGCTGCTCTGTGTGACCTTTTGTCCCTGTGCTCGTTGATCGTGTATCTTACAGGCTTCTCCTTTTTTAATCTGAACTGAACGCCAAGGTGTTTATAATGAATGTTCTTTGAGGGTGTACTGTATGCATTGTTCAAATACAACACAATACAATAAACACTATTACGGACGACTGTGGCTCAGTTGGTAGAGTCGGTCGTCCCTCAATCGGAAGGTCGGGGGTTCGATCCCAAGATCCTGCAGCCACATGTCCGATGTGTCCTTGAGCAAGACACCTAACCCCAAGTTGCTCCTGCTGGTTCGTCAGCAGCGTATGAATGGGATTAGTTACTTCTGATGGACACTTTACAAAGCAGCCTCTACCATCAGTGTGTGAATGTGTAGGTGTGACCTGCGGTGTAAAGTAGACTAGAAAAGCACTAAGCAAGCTCAAGTCTATTTACCATTGATTATTTATCTGATAAACTGAGGACAGAAAATAAATAAACAAGTGTGAAAAACAGTGAATTAACACTTTTCTAAACATGATATGAACATTTCACTGTTTCAACTGTGAAGACCGTCAGGAGTCACTACACAACAAAGAAAAACAGAAACATGTAGCTGGAGAAGGAAATAGAATGACAAGCATCGTTACTGCTAATGTCCCTGAAGGATATTAATTAACGGACTTGATGAACGATTCATAACTAAAACAAGGCAGGAGAACACTTCAGGCTACTTTCAGAGATGAAGCAGATCAAACATATTTGAGAAATCCTCACATATGAATTAAATGAAAACTGTTGTTAATTGCAGCCCTAATTAAAATAGTGTGTTTTGATTTCTTGACAATCAGACCAATTAATCAAACAGCAAATTAAAGCAGATTTGAAAGCTGCACTAATCCAAGTAATAATATTAACAATAGATTAAACGACATGATGTGATGAGAAGGGCCTATTTCTCAGCTTCAGGGAGATTTTTTTAGTGTCAATCTTTCAGTTCATTGTTTATTTTTTGTACCAAAAATCCCACAAAAAATGTCATCTTCTTTAATAGTCATTCATTGTTTTGTTTTTTTCTCGTCACCGTTTGGTTTTGGTAAAAAAGTTCTCAAACTCAAAGGTGAGAGAAGTTGAGAAACACATGACCTGTTGGGTTGTTAAAGTCAAAAGTAGAGCTACAAAGAAAAAGAAATATTCCATAAAACTGAAAAGTGAATATAGTCACAATCACTTCAACAGAATAAAAAAATGGCTATTCAGACTTTTCAAGCTGTGATATTTAAGCCCGGGTGACATTTTGCCTTCAGTCTGAATGTCACGGAGGTGTAATGGGGGGACGAAGTGATTCCCCCCTCTGTACTGTCTTCGAAGGTAGGAACAAGGGAGGGAGCGCAGCGCCGTGTGTGTGCGCATGTCTGACTGTGTGTGTATGTGGAGTTCCCGCTGTGCTGAAACGCATTGTGAATTCACAGAGGGGGACACCAGAGTTACGCCGCTGCGAAATCAATATGAATGTACAAAGGCGTGATGACCGCTGAGTTTGGTTTACGGCACTTTTGCGATAAAAGCTGACAAAGGGCTGAAGTTGGTTACAGCAAACTCCAGAAACAGCCTTTGTTTACGTTTTCCAGAGCAAAATAAGTCACAGCGACGATACAACTGTAAATAGTAGAATTTGCCCAGACGCTACTCTTCCTTACGAGTTTGCCTACCTGGATGACTTTACTGTTGTGAGAATAAAAAGGGCACTTTGACCAGCCAGAGAAGATGCAATCTCATTTACACTTCCCACGTACAAACAGGATGTCATGACTTGTGTTACTTTGTATGGATGCTGTGTTTTCTCTCTCTGTAGAGGAGAGAGCAGACGGGTTCACAGGAGTTGTTTTGTTCTTACACTGAATCTTTATCAGATCGTAACTGAACAAACTCCTGCCACCTGTCCTTTGTGTGTGTTTGTTTGTTGTACTCGAGCTTCTGGCGATGCAACCTGATGTTCAGTCACCTGCTGTCAAACACAAAGACATGAGCGCGTGTGTGTCCTCAAGAAGTGACGAGATTTAAAGAGTTTAAATCCCGCCTCCTGTCCACATAATGCCACGCGAGAGTAGACGATGAAATACAACTTAAATGAATAAATATGAGCTACACTTAGCAGGGGATACATTTCCAGTGACGGCTTGAGCTGAGCTGTGACCCCCGCTCACGGTCAGGGGAGTGTTGGGAATGTGATTGAAGCCTGCATTAATACGGGTGGTCTCAGGGACAGTGTGACACGATGACCCTTTTTATTGGTGACACCTTGTAATGTTCAGCCATTTGTACTGTCAGAGGGAGGTCTGTGGAGCACAACCTTTCACCTTTGCATTCCTGAATCACCTTTGATGACATGTGAAATGAATGGGACAAAAAGAAGAGGCAGTGAAGAGGAAATAGATTATTCAGTGAATTATTTTGTGTAAGTGTTATCAAGGATCACTTCCAATTTGTAGCCTTTCATTACTTATAATTTGATCCTTGTGTTTAATCACAGTCGACAGTTTTGTCCCTAAGGGCTCCAAATGGCTTCTTCTTTTATTTAAAATAATGAAATGATGAACGAATGGTTAGCCTTGGTCGATGTTCTCTTCGTTATTTGTCAAATTGATCCAAATTGCGTTGGAACAGCAACAACAATAGACCGGTCTTATACTTGGGTTCAGGCGGAAAAATCTCAAAAACATTTGTGATCTTTGGTGCCCAGCTGATGAATGAATGATTGTGCTGGTCCTTTTAGCAGCATGATTCTGATTGGTGGCCAGTTTTGTAGTTGTCTTAGGCCATTTTCAGCTTTGTACTCCTGAAACTTTCGAGGGAATTTCAGGAGGACTGCCCCTGAAATCCTCCTGATCTGGTTTGCTCACACCGGAGACTATCCTTGTCGGACGGGAGGGGGCAGGACGTGGCGTGGAAGTGGCGGACGTAGCAATAGAGTCCGCTATATGACACTATAAGGAGAATTTTTGCCTTTAACTACGTGCATGAAAGATTGTACCGGTCGTGTTCAGACAGTCTGAATTAACATCACCACCCCCTCTACTCCATCGCGGTGAATTATCCGGATAATATCCTGCTGTGTTCTCACATCAGCTCACTCAGACATTCTGCAGAAAAAATACTAAGGGGGGCTGTTCTGTTTTTCACACGTGCAGCTCCCCTGCCCCTGCTGAGTTTTTCAGGAGTTTTGTGCAAGTGTGAAAGAGACATTCATGTGGCTTTTGAAATTCAGGTCTGAGTCAATGACGGTGATGACTAAAGTGGCACGCTGACTTTGAATCACTCCTCATTGGCTCCCAAAACAAATCTTTTTAAACTCACTCTCTGATTTGTTCATTTTAGCTTCAAGTTTTGCTGCTGAGTCAAAGCACAGCATCACTGGTTTCTGTTTCTTAATTGTGAGGATGTTTGAGTTTTCTTTGACGTGTTTGATAGAAATCAAACCATTTGATTTGACAAAGCAAGTTAGAGGCAATCTGTTGGGCTTTAGCAAAATTGAATTTATTTATGTTTTAATTTAAAAAAAACCTTCGGACCAAATTATTAATGACTTAATGGTTGATTAAAAAGATCTGATTTGATGATCAGTTTGATTCCAGTCTATTTGCTCTGCTAGTGGATATTTCAATCCTGTGAAAAACAACGTGACACTAATAAAGTCTGCTTTCTACAGGGGCTGGTGTGTTTCTGCTGGCATCTGCTGAGAGCGAGCAGATCAGCTTTCTATTCGACTGCATCGTCCGAGGCATCTCCCCCACCAGAGGCCCTTTTGGACTGCGGCCAGTTTTGCCAGGTCAGTACACGAGGTGTTTAAAGCTGGGTGGCTGAACAGGACTGAAAACCCAACCGTGTGTAAGAGAGGAAAAGATTAGTTTTTCGGATTATATTTAAAGGGAGACCGTGGATCTCTCTGTCGTCATTATGTGGATAATTAGCAGCCGAGTTGTTGCCAAGGAGTATCAGTAAACGTTAAAGTCAACAGTGGCCATCGAGAGGGGAGCAAACCCCTCTCTGACTCCCCTCCTGTGCCTCCAGGGATTTGTCGTAGCTTCTAGGTGTGCGGCCTCTCTGGAATCCGTCCATTTTTGGCTGAATGAGTCACAGGATTCCTCCGTGTGCTTTGATGTTACGAAATTATGACTGACAGCTGTTTTTTTTAAACATAATTGGATAATCTTCAGAAGAAATGTATAACTTTAGTTAAATCCTAAACCCCTGACTTAGGTGTACTGTGTCGACTGTAGAGCCTAGTGTCTCTTTGGTCATCAGGAAGAGGATAACTACTGTACTAACTCTGATTATAGCAGCACATTCAGTTGTAGTCTATGTATAGTTGAGGTTGTAGTGCCACTGTTGGAGTGTAAGCTGGATGATGGGCCCAGTTCCAAACAGTCATTAGGTTTCTATTACTCCTGTAACAGCAGGGTTGTCTGGCAAGACATCAATTTGTCAAAGACGGTGAGGTGAGTGTGTTTAATGAGCACGCTGAGCTCCAGCATGTTCGACCTCAGCTCCTCTGTTCTCCTCTTCTGCTGACACATTTGTCAAAGCTTGACAGCATCTGCTAATTTATTTGCCAAAAAGAAAGTTGTATTTCCAAATGCATCGCTTGTTCTTATCAGATTGAGGGTTTTAGTGCCGTTTACTACGAGAATGTTTTTGATCTGATTTATTATCAGAAATAGCCGTTTTAAGCCGTAGGCAGGGTTTTTTTTTTTCTCTGTGAAACGACTCAACCTGTAATCATTCTGTAGCTTGTGAACAAAGGAGCGTTTAGCAGCAAGATAGAACAGACACTTTGCTGCACTGAAGGAGGGTTCGATAAAAAAAACAACTTCAAACTGTAACATGGCTCTAGGTAAATGAGATCAAGTAGCACTGTAACATACAAGATATATGACCATTCAAATTCAAATAAAAGCTTTTAAATGTTTTCACTTCTGAGCTCCCCCTGCCTTCGTTGGGGAGTGCCGTCTATTTGAGACAGCCTCATAAGTATTTTGGAACAAAACTCTCGCACAGCAAAACTTTTTTTGAAATAGGACCTTCATTTAATTGAAGTATTCCTGTATATTCTTGTGACTCAGCACTCTAAGGCTGAAGGTGTCTTTGGACTCTTAAGCTAGTGACCAACTTTCAGTTTGTTCAGGTTTTTCTGACCCAAGTGGATAAAGCGATACGTCTTCTCTCTTTGCTGATCTTGTCCTGTACATGGCTACTTATAAAGTCTCAACCTGCTGTCCTGTGAGTGTTAAACATATTTCTCAGTTTCAATCTTTTCTGTGGAATTTGTCAACAAATGCACTTCCACTCTTGACACTGTCGATCTCTGTATGTGACGCAGACCCCATGGCAGGGACAACAGGCGTTAGGAAATACTATACAAGAATCATAGTCTTGTTTTTTTTTGTTACAGAGGTGTCAGTAATAATTGTGGTCTGTTTCAAAACTTGTTAAGGGCGCACTTACACGAGACAAAGTTGTCCTGTACTGTGCTTAAGCACGATTGTCCCCCCTTTCCCCCGCTGGCCTGCACTCACACTGCTTCAGGACTAACCTCGTAATACAACACACGCATGGCTTTACGTGATCATGAAGCATTCTTTGGACTTGAAAAAAAAAAAATCCTCGTCTGCACATCGGAGAACAACACAGAGAACATGTCAACTACTTTACTGACTTTGTGGCTTAGTTTGAGTCGTTTTAGTCCGATACAGCCAGAACAATCTGGGATTTCTTGATAAAGGAGGCGGGGATTGATTATACTTCCATGTTGTGTACCTGTGCTCGTGCCCGTGCATGTACTGTACCGTGTCGGAGCACACCTCTTCCATCAGTGCCAGGGCCAATGAGCATGGATCGGAGCACTCACACTAGTCAAACAAACTGGACTTTGAGGGTGAAGCGTGCCCAGGCATGGTACAGATTGCCTTGTGTGAGTGCGTCCTAAAAAATCCTCCCAGAAGCTTTAAAGTGTCCAAAAAGCAGAAAGGTAGAACTGTTCCTTAATACAAAGACCCCTCAAGGAAAATGGTCTCATCCCAGTACCTCATGTATGTGTTTCCTTCTATTTCTGTTATTTTTAATAACACATTTGGATGCTACATAAAATCTGACTAAAGCTCTGCTGTCCCACTGTGCACTTTCACACCTTCCATTTTCCACACTAGCGGTTTTAAAGCATTTTCTCACTCAATCTGCAACTTAACAGGAAATGTTGACCGGGCAGCTGTGGGGGCTTGTGGGTATTCTTGTTTTCACACATCTTGCCGCCCGATGGCAGGTTGAGCTCATACTCTTATTATTGTGGTGCGTACTAGAATAAATAGCAGGGAGGATGTCTGAGGGGGGAGGGGGGGGTCAAAGTCAACAGTTCACACAAGCAGAGCAGCCAAAGCCTCCTAATCACTCCGGGCATGTATGTAACCTCATCCACAGGATTCCACTGCTGCCGCTCTCCTTCATTTCATACTCGGTCACCCACCACCACACTCCTCCACCTCCCCTCCTGTACCTCCGCTTCATTTCAGACTCATCTTATTCCTCCCTACTGCCCTTAACGGTGTCCCTCGTTTTTACTTGAGAGTCACATCACAGTCCTCGTCCAGGTCTGCGTCCTACACAGGACCCTGATGAAACCCATCCGCCTTTTATTTTGATTAAGTGCTGTGATGTCCCCAGGCTTCTTTAATCTGTCACCCTCACATGCTCTTGTGTGTTCACCTCCCTCTGCCTTCAACTCTCCTGCTCTCTGTCTCAATCTCAAGGATATCAAACATATATTAAAACTTCAAGTTTCAAAACATTCAACTGAAAACGTTGCAGAGTACACAAAAAAAGCCGCCAAGTGGACTACAACATACGAAATTAAGATTGGCTGGTAAAAAAGAAGTGGGAAGTTAGCAGTATAGGAAACATGTTTGAGTTATTGTTGTATGCAGTAATATGTAAAACATGCGTAACTGTTTGCAAATATAAAGTTTAAAGTTGAACATTCATTAACTGCTAAATTATGACCAACTTAAACTCCCCTTCATATTGTTTAGCAAAAATCAGCTGTTTTGATCCCTTTTACACAAACATAGACATTAGAACATGTAGTGAGTACACAGCTCATAGTTATACAGCCAGCATTGGACAAATGAGCTCCTATAACTGTAATGTTTTTTAGATAGGACAGCTGAAAAGCGACAGGAAATGTTGGAAGAAAGAGAGTGGGGCATGACATGCAGCAAAGGGCTGATTCTATTCCAATCCTCAAGTGTGTCAATATAAGGGCTGGGAATCTTTGGGTTTCTCACGATTCGATTTCGATTCTTGGGGTCACGATTCAATTCAGAATAGATTCTGGATTCATTGCTCCATGGATTCAAGGTCTATCTATGAACTAGTACAAATTACAAGATCTGCTCCAGTCATCTGTGAGACTGGCTGAATTTGTGTTGCTCTACTGAGTTAAAGAGCTAAAAGAAAAGAATAAAAGAATAAAAGAAATTAAAGAAAATCGATTTTTGGAAGTTATGAATCGATTTCAAATCTTAAAAGAGAAGAATCTCGATTTTCACATAAACCGATTTTTTTCACCACCTCTAGTCATTGTCCTTACTCCAATACCAAGCACGTCCCTTTGGATTGGTTTGATTTGATCCATTTGGTGGATGTCGAGGACACATGCTTACGGGAGATCAGATGATGAGAACATGTGAGGCGGCAGGTTTGATGTTGAATCTCTTATCAGGAGCAGGGAGTATAGCTGTAAACTCTAGTTTCTCTCCCCCCCAGCTTTAAGTGTTGATTGTGACTGTACAATAATGTCTGTTATTTGTATTTAGTCATGACAGGCTCTGTGTAATGTGTCTGTGAAAGTGTCCTTTGTTTATGCTGGTACATTTGGTTCACTTTTATTAATGTGTCATGAAGAGCACTTCATTCTTTAAACCAGAAGAAATCAGATCTTTGAGTGACATAACTTATTGTGACCATTACAAACTTTAGTCTTTGGATTTTTCACATCTTAAAGGAAGAATGTGCAAAACTTTACACATAAATAAATACAGCAGAGATCAAAAACATATACCTCTCTGAATCATGACTGTCTACAACGAGTGAGAAGCACGAGTCCTGCTGGCTCTGTTGTTGTCGTAGCCGTGTTTACATCATGTTTACGTAGACGGGACGGCCGGCTCCTAGCCTTTTTTCTAAAAGCTGTTTTAGTCAAAGACTAGAGAGAAGGAGAAGAACATACTTACTGCTTATTTTAATGTTACGTGAGCATTTTTACATCACAGTCATTCAGTGTAAAATGTACATCATTAGCTACGAGCTAACTTCAGTGTGCTAACATTAGCCTGCTAACACAGCAATGGTGCTCAATTGAGCTGACAATAATTATGGTGCGGTCCAGGCTGTTATTGGAAAACTTCCACCTTACATAACAGACCTGTTCTTAAAGTTTTTCAAGCTTTTACTGAACTCGGTAAATCTGCATTTTCTATTGATGCCCCAAACTAGTGGAACGCCCTCCAGCAAACTAAATCGAACTCTAAAGATCCGAGTTCTTCCCTCTCTTCCAGAGTTTAGGAATTTGATTTCTAGCCACTTTGTTTCAAATTGTAACTGCTTTTAATGGATATCAGTGGTGTTTGTTTTTTCTTTGCTTGTTTTACAGTGCGTTTAATCTCGATAGCATTAGAAATTAGGGAAACCTCAGTGTCCTTTTGAGAATTTTTAAAGGTTTGAAACAAAATGAAATTTGATTACTCCTTTGTGCGAACGTGAGGGGAGAGGAGTTGGAGGTGTGTAGCTGGAGGAGAGCGGAGGCTTCAGTATGGAGGAGGAGTCTCCAAACAGCAGTTTGTTTTGGTTTCATGCTCAGGGGCGCCATCTACTGGATCAAAAAGTGGCACATTCGTCCTTAAATGATTGTTTACATTTTGCCAGTTCTGGTGGATAGTTCACCTTCAAACTCTTTTTTTGAAGTCAAATGGTTTCTGAGGCCACATAACTCTTTAGAAAATGTGAAGTAATATCTTTTTTAGATTCCTGGGATGCCTTGAGACAAATCTGTAGCAGGAAACCCGTCAATATGTTAATGGGGCTCTTTATGTTTGTGGAGCTTTAATATTTTAGTTTGCTACTGAAGATTTACAAAAGAAAGAAATAAGAAAAGCATCTATGTGTAACAGAAAACTTCAAGTTAAAATATTTGAAATCTCTCCTTTTAAATGTTTTAGTTGGACATGAATCATTAAAAATCTGATGTTTGTGAGATGAGCATTTTGCAGCTTACCAGCAGGGCTGTTAGAGAGACGTGTTAGAGAACTTCAAAGGGTCATTTATATAACCACCACACTGTGTACGTGTATGTGAGACAGAGGACACAGAGGGGTGAACTCACTGAAGTCATCCATTAGTTTGTCCTCCTGATCCATTATTTGTTTGAGAGGGGCGCTGCAGGTTGATTCTCCACATGTACGATGTGATCTTGAGCAATTTGTAGAGTCCTGGTACATTTAACTAAGAACTGTTAGAAGCTCTAATAGAGAAAAACAGAATCGATCCCATGACCTTGGTGCTCTGAGGTACACTAGATCCTTGAAGAGCACCGACAGTCTTTAGCCAGAGCGCGTACCGACACAAACACGTGGTAGCGCTATTTTTAAACCGTGTAGTGCACAAATACTGCAAGGTGTTCCCCTGCGTGGCCCTCACACCTCACAGACAGAATCAAAGTACACGACACTCCTGTCACAGTGAGAAGACAAACGTACACACACTGACATGTTGCGGCCGATGTTTTTATTTTAATGAGGCCATAGAAAGACGAGTGACACCCCTGTGGTTTAAAGCATCTTTTTTTTTTGTTTAGCTCGATGTGTTTTCACAGCGCTGTCACTGCAGCTCTCGTCTTTGTTGCATGTGTGTAGCAAGACGCTAAACTTTCCTGATAGTTTGACGGCTGCAATTTAAGCTTTGGATGCTCTCTCTGTTTGAACAGACCCCAGCTCGACGCAGACGAGTACAGAGGAGAGGCTGAACAACGAGGCCCAGGAGCTGGAGAAGAGACTGAGCATGCTCTCACACAGGAGCAGCACAGGTAAACAATGTCATGTTAAAGACAGTGGAACTCCACTAAAAGTTACTCATTTGACAGATCTTCCACCACACACTCTGCTTCTCTTGTTACATAATAATACCCAAAGCATTCATAATCTCTGTAACAAGGGAGAAAGGAGTCTGACGATAAACAGATTTATGCCCTTTGATGAAAGCATTCTTTCCCCCAGAGAGGTCGAGGTAACAAGTGAGAAGATGTAACAACACGTACCAAAAATAAATCAATAAAACTCCTTAATAATAAGATCATTTTAAAGAAGACAATACATCTGTGTGACTAATGGAAACTTGTTAATGTCCTGTGTGAAAGGTCTCACATTATGAAACATTTTATAAAAGGGATCCACCACCCAATAAAACGAAAGAAAATAGATACTTTATTGATCCAGAGGGAAGTTGAGAGCATCCAGTAGCAGCTTAGAAAACACACATGATATGAAACTTTTGTTACATGTAACACCCGCGGTCCTCCCTCCCTCTATCTATATATTAACCCCCTACAGAGATCTAAATTAAAGCTGTACATTTAGGAAATAAAACCAATACCAAGAACATTTACATAACCAGTGCAGGAATCAGAATAGAAAACTACCGTATGTACAATTTAAAACACACCTGTACACATTAGAGTAGACCTTGTGTTATACAGCTGCACAGCAGCATTTATGTTGCAATGCACAGTTGTGTGTGAAAGCAGGTAGTGCAACTTTGAAATGAGTCTGTGCGTACTTAAAGGTGAAATGTTGCTGGTATATTGTTTGTCAAGATGAATATTAAAGTGTCCAACTAGAGGCTGTCTCGTTAAGACAGCTGTGCAGCTGAAAAAATGCTTTTAGTTCAAGAGTTACTGTGTGCTTCCCCCTGCCATAACAGTGAGGTGTTGTACAATCGTATAACCATGGGGAAGAAAAAGTGGAGCAGGATTGTGACAGCAGTCTGCCACTGAACACACTCCTCTGCCTGGTGAAGGTTCTGTGCAGAGGGTGGGGGGGAGTTGTCAAGGATGGAGAGCAGTTTGTCCAGAGTCCAGCTCTGTGTCCACCACAGAGCCCGCCTAACTCATCAGTCTGTCCAGCTGTGCTGCATCCCTCTTCTACCTCCTCTCTCCCTTAGCACACCACAGCATAGAATAGAAGAGGACACTGGCCATGACAAAACATCTGCAGCAGCTTTTTTGCAGATGCTAAAGGACCCCAGCCTTCTCAGGAAGTACAGATAGCACTGTCCTTTCCTGTAGATAGTGTCCATGCTTGGTGAGCAGTACATCCTGTCGATGGAAACAGGTTGTAGATGTGGCTTGTTCCTTGGAAGTCCACCACCATCTGCTTGGTCTTGGAGGTGTTCAGCTGCAGATGGTTCGACCTGCACCAGCCAGGAGGAGACAGAGCAGCAGCAATTTGAAGATTTTCATGGCGTTGGTCGTCAGTACAACTGGCCTGAAGTCACCTGGCTCACTGGGGTGTTTTTCCTTGGGACTGGGATGAGGCAGACTTCTTCAGTCTTCCAGAGCACAGGGACCTTCCCAAGCCGCAAGCTCAGGTTGAAAACATGCTGAAGCAGATCCCTGAATTCAGCAGAACAGGCTTTGAGCATCCTTGGACACAACCTGTCCGGGCCAGCTGCCTTCCTGGGATGATGATCTGCTCAACTGATCCTTGGTAATGGTGAAGGGAAGGGGGGGTTGAATTGTCTGTGGAGATGGAGGGACGAGGAGGAATGCACTGTCCATGGGTATGGAAGGAGGGGGAGATGTTGTGTTTGTCCTTGTGGGGGTGTGAGGATCAGGGTGGGGGTGTGCAGAGAGGTGCTGGGGGGCAGGCACTAGCTGCAGTGACTGGGCAGTCACACAAGTTAAAAAATGCAGCCTGAGCTGGTTTGCTCTTACAGTGTCACCCTCTTCTGTGTTGTTGCCTTTCTTTTTGCAGCCTGTGATGGTTTTCATGCCCTCCCAAATACTAAGCTTTCTCAAACAAGACAAAGTACAAATAGTGTTTTTACAAGGAGCCCACTTATTGGATAAAGAGCCCAGGAAACTTAAGCGAGAGTGGGCAGGCCAACTCACCTTTCCAGGCTTATAATTCATCTTTTTTTTCCAAAAAGCAGAGGAGTAGCCATCTTGATGCGTCGGGCCACGCCATTTGTTCTACTGAAAAGGACTCTGATAGTCGGCATATCTTTTCCATGGAACACTTTTTGGTACACCCATTACTATGATGAACGTTAATGCCCCTAATACACATTCCCCGTCATGCGCTATGATCGCAGCCTCTGCATACTCTAGGTGAGAAGTGTGTGATATGATGATCTTAGAACGTGAATGATTAGAATGTGTTGACGCCCTGCCAAAGCAAAGAGATTGTAGTATCGGGCTACAGTGTACATTCTATCTGATGCAGTTCTATGATCCTACACAGACACTTCCCGTCCCCTTTGCGTCACAGCAAAATGAGTGAGTCCGTAAAAAGAACTCCATCCCGGTTATATGCAACTGTTTAAGATTTTTCCAAACTGACAGAAACGGTTATCTGCAGAGTTTGCACAGTTAAGGTTTGCACTTTGGAAGACGACACAACAAACTTTTTTAATGAGCCAAAGTGACGTTTTCCTAAACAGTCTGCTGAGAGTCAAACAGAGCAGAGCTCAGACAGTTTGCAGATATAATCCCATTGTTTAAACTGTTGCTGCCGGTGCTTTTCTGCTCTCTCTGGGTTTAGACATTTTGCTAACAAGCCTCTCTACTCGAATCTGTTGTTTAAACGGAATCAAGAATGAAACGGCGTTATCAAACGGAGGGAGGCGATGATATCAGCCAGGTCTGGACATGGATTGTTAAAAAAAGATTTTGAGCAGTACAATCATTGATTTCCATGCATGCTGCTTGAAGTTATGTCAGCTGCTTTTTCTCCTCTCGTTCAATGTGTAAGTAGAGAGTGAATAGACATGTACACCGTCTATCTGCCAATCACAGCTGTCCCGCCCCCTCTATGAATAAAACTCCAGATTTCGCCTTCTTGTATGAAGCTACAGTTGAAGGAATTCTGCAGGGCTAAAATAGTCCATGTTTTCATATGAATGCATCATCGTATGAAAATGTACCTGACAAACACTAAAATAGATTTAAAAACATAAAAGAGGACAAAATACTAAATCAGACAAGGAATTCTTTTTTTTTTTTTTAAGCTGGAGGAAGGGATAAAATGATTCTTCAACACAAACAGTAATCGTGATACAAATCCAGAACTTCTTTGGGAATCCTTGAAGGCTTATCTTCGAGGGTTCATCATTTCATAACACAGTACGAAAACACTGCTGCTGAAACAAACAAAAAATAAATGTTTAAGTATGGCAACCACTTTTAGAAACGGTTGATCCCTCTGGACTTGACTTTGCTCTACCTAGTTAAAAATACTGGAACTGACTACGGTTCTATTTTTAACATATGCTGTAATGTCATGGTGATTTAGTCACCTGGTGATGCAGGTATATGTCTAGTGTGTCTCTCTTCAGATGTTTTTTTATTGTCTGTCTCTGTTGTCTTATTTCGGTTGTGAATGCTGTTGTTTTTCGTGTGTTGAGTTGAATTTGTTCATGTACACACTTGAAAGTGGATATACATGTAAATGATGCTGGAACCTCAATAAGAAAAAAAAAAAGAACTGTGATACTCCATCCCATACGTCACGTTAGCTTTTTTAGATCACGGTCATTCCGTGTAAATTTACATGCAATGTGAAGCTATGAGCTAACTAAAGAGCGCTACCATTAGCCTGCTAACACAACAATGCAGCAATGGACAATTTTGTCAGACGCCTGCGCTTAGTGCTTAATAATGCTGCGTTCCAATTTGATAACTTCTGTGACAGCGCGAGGGGAGAGGGGTTGGACGTGTGTCGCTGTAGGAGAGCGGAGGATTCAGTCAAACAGCAGTTTGTTTTGGTTTCATGCTGGTGCTCAAGGGCGACATCTACTGGATCAAAGAGTCGCACATTCTTCCTTTAATACCGAGCTAGTCTGTTTGGAGCTTGTGTGTAAATCTGTAGTTTGAAGTTTGTGTGTGGAAACTTTGTCTATCTCCCTTCAGACATAAATACTAAAGGAATAAAACAAATTGAGCCAGAGGATAAAAAAAAAGAAAAGAACTAGATGATCTAGGGCACTGGTTCTCAACTGGTCTAGCCTCAGGATCCACAACCAACTCCATAAAGAGAAACTGCTACACACATTTCTGATTTCATTCCCCCCCAACCAATCTCAATGTATGTAATGAAACCTGAAAACATGTGACAGAACAAAGAGACGGAAGAAAACAAAAATGTTTTAAAGTGCTTCATGGACTTTTTGACATAATTTATTTTCAGGTACACATTCGTGACCCACTGAAAACTGCCCTGCGACCTACTTATGGGTCTGGACCCACCGGTTGAGAACCACTGATCTAGGGGATTAGGGGCCAGTAGACTACATGGTGTTGAAATAAAAGAGCAGAGAAAAAAACGACATTTAAGATAAACGCATAGAAGAAGATAAAATGAAGTAAATACAATACAAAATGAATAAAATAAAAATGTTAGAAGAAAAGAGAAACATAATCAAACATTAGAAATCAATAATGTCTCTTACCTTAAATTAAATATCATTCATGTTGTCTTTGCAGTTTCCTCCTCGTACTGCCCGTCTGCTGGAGGAGACGACCGCAGCATATCTGGCTCCTCTGACACATCAGACAACAGCCAATCAGACTGCAGCATTGGCAGTCGGCTCGCCATTTGGACCGAACCTCCCACCAACCCGTCTGAAAACAGCAGCCACAGTAAAATGGCTCTACAGAGCACCGAGAAGCTTTCTGTCAACCAAGGAGGGGGAGTAAGGCCCGCTGCCAAGCCCCCCCGGCAGCTCCAGGAGATCGGCCGGCAGAGCTCGTCTGACAGCGGCATTGCCACGGGCAGCCATTCCTCTTATTCTGGAAGCTTCTCCTCCTACACAGGCAGCCTGGACATCACAGCAGGGGAGGACTTTGGGTCTGTTTTCAGCTTGCCTCCCCACTTGGCTCAAGACCTGAGCCCCTGTACCTGCTCTGCTGTCCCTGGACATGAATACCAGGTACCATCATCACTCAGGTACCTCTATGACTCACCTAAGAGTCTGTTACAGGAGGGGAGCGGGACTACCAAAGACAATGAACCCTCCATCCCAGCTAAGGACACTCCTACCTCTTCAAACCTCACGATAGACTCGACAAAGGAGGATAAAAGTAGTGCCAGAACCTGTGAGGGCCACTCAGAAACTCCTGAAACAAAGTCAGTGAGTGAACACTTAGAGAAGGGTAAGAAAACCAAGATGGCGCCCTCTAGTGAGCACCCAGACTCCTGCTACATCTGCACCTCTGTCTCCAAAACCATCGTGACCATCTGCTCCGTCTGTGGAGGATTTAAGGTGAGAAAAGAAATGTTTCTGTGTCACTTTTCAGGGATTTTCTGTCTCTTTTTTTACCCACCTGCTTTACGCTGAACAAAAGTGTAGTTGTATTCGTGCTGGCCATCTGTTTGCTTCAACAACAGAGAACAGGCTTCTTCGTCTTCTTCGTTTAAGTGGTCTCCTGCACGTGCTCACATGTACAAAAAGTAGCTTCTGTCATCTCACTCTATCATCTGTGGTGTGGCTCGCTGTCAGTGTGACCTTTATGGCGTCCTGCAGGGCTGACGCTGATTTCAGTGTTTGCTGTGAAAACATAAAAAAAAAACAGTCCCATAATCCATCTGTGTAACACTTTAGAGTTCATGCAGCCACTCCACTTGGAAGCCGTCCTCTTATGTAGCAGACTTAGACCTTGAGAAAAACTATCATCATGCAGTTTTCTCTTTTGAGGACTTTTCTTTGGTAAACATCCCACTGTTGAGCTAAGAGATCGTTGTCTTTATTTAAGAAGAACATGTAAGCTCCAACTTGAATGTCATCCAAGTTTATTTTCAGCTTTAATATCCAAGATAAAAATCCAATCTTCAAATAAAACGTCTCAATATGAGCGATGAGGTTTAGTTTTCTCCTCGGGATATTGATGACGGAAATCATTTCTGCAGAGTTTGACCTTTCTTCAGTTTAATCAGGCGATTCTTTTCTAATCATTTGATTCATTAAATGCAAGAAAATGTTAAAAAACATCATATTGTGATATTCTCTATTATCTATTTATCTATTCTCGTCACAGTTGCAAACTTATTTTCTGACCACAAGTATTCATTTAAGATAATGAAGTCTTTTTCTTTACTGCTCAGATTTATCTTAATGTAAAGTCAACACATTCCACACCTGAGCTTGTACTCATAATGAGTTTCTTATTAACATGTTTGCAGGTGTGGAGACATAGCTCCCTCTTTCAGTTCAAACTTGAGCTCTAATTAACATGTAGGTGCAAACTCAGTACAAGATTAGCAAGTAGCATATAGCTCCACCTGCTGGTAGTGCAAGAAGTTAACAATGCAACTATCATTTTTTTGACCAGAATCAAATGCTTGATTTGTTTTCAGTGGACTAAATGAAACACGACATGAGCAGTGTGGGAGAGCATTTATCACCTTAAAGTGTGAGCAACACAATCCCCCCCCCTGTTGTGTTTATTAGCTCACAGCTAAAGGGCTAGTTCAAAAGGAAACCTGAAACAACAACTTCATACAGAAATAGAAACACATGATGTTACACATTTCTGAATGTTTGGAGGATCATTTTTTTCTCATTCATTTGAATCATTACTGTAGACTCACTGTTAAACATGTTTGGTCTGGCTGGTTTGACGTAAAAGGGGGGGGATTGTGGGTAATAAATCTCCAAGAAAAATCAAAGTGTGGAGTGAGCTCTGCGTGATGGAAGGAGTCATCTGACGTGACATTCACAGCCGGGACACCTTGCAGGCAGCTGTGACACAAACAGTCCTCTGTGCTGAGACTGGCAATGTTGTGTTTGTTTCTTATGGTCAACAAATCCAATGAAAAGACCAAAAACCAACAATAAATTGAGCCTGTTAGAATATACTGTCTGTGTTTGAAAGCCTGATGTAGCATCTCTTTCAGTCCTATTGAGCTGCACGGCGGAACAAATCCGCTGCTGAAAATAGTCCCCACATTGCACTATTGACTCCTCTTTGGTTTCAGCTGTTTTACGGAAATAATGTTGCCTTTCTTCAAAAAGATGAGGCCTTTTTTTACATTAACGTCTTCATCATGAGCCAATCAGCTTGTGGCTTAGACACACAGACATGCTGAAGAAGTCATGAAGCATTGATACACGGATGAATGCACCGCTGGTTTCATGCTTTCCACACGATTGTTGGTAATTAAAAAAATGTCTAGATCGATGCCAGCCTTTTTAAACACCAGGCCAACGTGTTAGTATTTATAGTACACATGAATACCCTCTAATTAAACCAGTGAGCGTAAAGAATATAATTAGTATAATTCTCTGTTTCATGTCACAGGGGACACCGCACATCCCTGCAAGTGGGTCAGTGATCCCTGCCATACCAGGTAAGTGTAAAAAAACACCGCATGAATTAAATCCTGCATGCATGAAAGGGAGTCCATGCATGTTTGATAAAAAGCATTCATTGCTTTTTAAGCTGATTTGGGACCAAATCAAAGTGTTTCAAGGGTTTTTTCTTGCCTCCAGAATATCATATTTTCAATCCAGCCGATCCAAGTGTTGACAAATCACCATGCAGCCAAAAAAATATTGTGAAATCCTACCCCTCTCCTGGCCTGGAGACGCCGACAGCGAGGACGAGTGAGGATTCACTGCTGCCAAAAAAGGGGAGAGAGAAATTAGCATGTCTCGTAGCCGATCTGCTCGGCTTTCCTAGTGCTGTTAGGCAGCTGGAGGCGACGTCCAACAGACTGAACTTGTATGAGTCGATGAGCTCCAGGAATGAGCTCATATCTGCGGCTTCTGTCACCTGTGCTCCATCGCAAGACGCACGGCCAGAGAAGAAAACAGTCATTTATGAAAACTGTTTCAAGTGTCAAGGAGAGCGCTGTCGGCCTCCTCCACGGGCCACACCTGCTGAAATGCACCGCAACGGGAACATTTTCACCTTAAAAACATTTCCAGCCGGGCAGAAGAGAAGTGAAGACCAGCAAGCAGCTGCTAATGAAGCTCTCAGCGCTGGATCACAGAGCACAGACGGGCCGTGTCAGTATGAAGAGATGAATGGTCCGAAGGTGACCAGTGAAGGTAAGAGGCCTCTTCATAAAGCTCCCGCGAGTCCTCTGATGTCCTCTTTCTTCTTCGGCTCTTTTCAAATGGATCCTGTCTTTGTTTCCGGCCTGCTGGTCTCTTTATCATCAGTGAAAAAAACCAACAACTCTCCTCCAGGCTTCTTTTCTTCCTCCTTTTAATCAATTTCTCTCTGCACTCTGTGGTGTTACAACTCATCCTCCTGAGGGTCGTGAGAGGGATTCAAGGTACTAAATAATCATGAAAATTAAACATGATCAATCGCTTTTGTAGAGAATCATTACCACCTTTTTAATAACGCGTCTGTAATGAAGGTTTATTGAGACGACAACCGCCTTCGAAAGCCAAACGATTCATTTTCTCCTGAAAGTGAAGCAATGAAAGGCAAAAAACATTTTTATCAAGCAACTGAAAAGTCGTCGACTGACTCGTGTAAGGCCGAATTAAAGATTTCTTAAGCGTCTTTTAGCAGCCTTCATGTCAGAAGGAAACATGTCAGCTTATGACGTCAATGAAATATGAAGTATTAGTGAGTCATGCCGTCACCTTTTAGCAAACCATCGGTTCAAACTTTAGCCCCTTTTGAAAGATCCCTTTTTGGGAGAGTGGTGACAAAAGTCTCAAAACTTTCAATGTCATCAATAAAAGATCAAAAGTAGTGAAGACTATTTGGTGGAGAAACAATCAGGGTGCATTTGTGTTCAAGTTCCTCCACCATTCATTATCTGAAGTATTTATTGAATGAGTTTTAAACACCAGTCAAACTCAAACCATCGCAGGCTAACTCAACCCTCCTCTTATTGCGTTCCATTGTGACTTTTTAATCCACCCCATTGAGATCAATACATGTAGTTAATGTGTTCATTTAGGCAGGGACAGTGAACAGCCACTGAGTTTAAGTCCATCTATAAGAATCATCTTTTAAATATAACACCAGGAAAAATACAAAGTTAACAGACAAAGGCTAAATATGAATCTATATTGTCACAGATTGACGTGTTTCACCATCACAGTGTGTATCAGCCTATTGTGGCCCCCCTCCTTTGTTCAAATGTGTCACCTGAAGAAGACCTCTGGTGGAAACCTTGTGATTGTAATGAGCTAAAACTTTTTATGGCAAGTGTGCAGGCCTTTCATCTTCTTTGACGTACCAGTCAGCCACAAATAAAAAAACCTTCTAAACAATCAATCTTAAGTGTTCAAAATGGATTAAAAACACAATAAACTTTCTCTTGCATGTTGCATCTCTTACCTTAACAAGCATGCAGGTTCTGAAGTCTGTCCCGTGAAGGTTACCATGATATATTTACTGATCTGTTCTTTTTTGATCTGCTTCAGTTTGTGGAATTGTAAAATGATGATGAATGTATTTATACCCAGGAAGCAGCATATAAGCCATAACATATCATTTAAACCACGTCAAACTCCACTTTGGCTACTTATGTCTAAAACACACTTTATTTTTCCTCTAATCAGACAAAAGGCATCATAGTAAAGAGGAAAGACGCAGAGCTGATCCTGCTTATGAGATCATGGAGAGTCGGGCGCTGGAGAGAAACTCCGAGGTAGGCCAATCACAAAACTCTGTAATCCTCTTTATGCTATCAACAGCTCACACATTTTGACTGTGTGAGTCTTTGTGCTCCGAGTTCTGCTCAACATTTTCTGGGAAAACGTGCGATAACGGGGCCCTAACTTTTGACGGGGATTATAAAGAGTGAATGGCGGATCATTGTGGTAGAGCTGTAAGGGTGAAAAATGATGTTTACTCAGAGTGTAGTAGATTTAGACCTCTTGGCAAATGAGTCGGGGTAGACTGCTGAAAAAGAAGAGATTGTCTTTGTAATGAGTCGAGTTACTTTCATGAATATATGGGTGTCATGAGAAGTGTTCCCTCAGCCAAAGGAAGAAGTTCAGACACAGTGCAGGAATGTTTCAAGATATGAACTCAGTAGTCAGATTTTATTTGATTTAGTGGGAGATGTTTCACTTATTGATTATATGAAGTTTGTGGTGTCTTCTACTGTAACTCATGAAAGTAGGATTTATTACACAGCTTGTTTTATCGAGGTGTATCTAACAGGTTGAGTCAGGGTTAATGGACATACTTACCTTCTAAATCTAGTGTATAAGACGCTCAGAGTCAGAAATCGGGGAAAGAGAGAGAGTGGGGAAGGACATGCAGGAAAGGAGCCACAGGTCGGACGCGAACCCGAGCCGTCCGCTTGGAGGACTTTAGCCTCCTTACATGGGGCGTGTGCACCAACCGCAAGGCTTCCTCATACCAACAACTTGTCTTTTCTGAGAGGTGAAGCAGCGCAATAGACACCATCCTATGAATAATCTGTTCTGGTTTAAGAAATAGCTACAGTTCTAACTTCTATGTTCCCTTAAAATGAAATAAATATTTGTGTACTTCTTCCACGCTAAATGCTAAGCTAAGCTAACTGCCTCCCGGATGAACACTTAACACAGAAACATGAGAGCCTATACAATCACTTCATCTAACTTATCAGAAGAAAAATATGAACCAGTCACATTCTTTTTTTTTTTTCTATTCTTTTACCTCACATAACCGCGATGGATGCTATCGAATGTCAGGATATTCATTGAAGCCTTTGGCACTTTCATATTGAACACAGTTATCATTTTAAAACAATTCTTCAAACTCAATAACTACTGCTGGAAAATCCACCGCTACCAGCTGATGCTCATTATGACAAACCTCCACTTTTATGTAATGGCTTCATTTTGTCTCGACATGATGATGGTCCATCAAGGATTCCCTCTTTGTGGCCTTTCAGCGAGACTGAAAGCGATATGGCCGCTCTCCAGCTCCAGTTTTCACACCACAATAGCGGTGCTTACAGTAGCTGCCTGGAATCAGAGATTATGTGGCAGCAATTTGAAAAAGGCACGGTGATCCTTCCAGAAGCATGAGGCATTGTAGACTGTGTTTCCACATGTTGGACGTAGCCCTGAGTGCTCGGTAAATACTACACTATAAATACTCCAGTCCACCGAGCTGTTGAGGAAAAAAGTCTCGCTCATGCTGGTTATGTAATAAAGTTATGTGCTGGTCGCTCACTGCAAATTCAAATCAACAGGTGTTTACTGTATGTGTGTCTTACAGGCCGAAGAAAAAAGCAAGTACGAGTTAATGGGCAGCTGTGGTCAGCAGAGGTTCCTGCAAGAGACTGAAGGTGAGTGAGGCCGACATCTAAAAATGAACCGGACATGGTTGGATGTTTTTCTAAAGCAGACTGGTAAAATATGCAGATTGTTGGGTCTGTCTCTGCACATATTATTTTTTTCCCCTACATGGATCTTCGTTAGGATTTTTAAGACTCTTTACAACAAGCAGGAGCCGCGTACTGACTCATACACCTGAATCAACAAGCTACACGTGTGTGTGTAATAAATGAGGCTCATTTAGTCTCTGAAATAACAGACTTGCAAGAGGCATTACATCAACAAAGCCAATGTTAGGAACACACACAGATTGTTGACGTGACCTTAGCGTAACACACCGTGACGTTGACGGGCAGTTGTTTACATGTTGTTTCTTCCTGTGCTTAGCATGCACTGTACAGAGCTGCATATAAACATAGAATATGCTGAGTCAGCTAAACAAGCTCTTAGTACGAGATTAAACTGAGCTGGTGTTGTCACAAGTATTCAAATCCATAGTGTGAGTCCTTCAGGTTTATAATGCTCTAATGTCAGGCTTTTATTCTGAAAAGGATAATTGTGGGACTTCATTATTACCGAGGCAGCACATTATAAACATCACTGTCCCGAAGTTAGCCAGAAAGCTAATTTGAAGGTACTTCACATGGTGAAGCAAAAATCTAAACTTTAAAATGTGATGTAATGCATTTAAATAACTTAGAGTAGAACACAGATACAGTCAGAGAGAGCGGAGCAAGTAAACAGCATTTCCTGTTTGTATATATCCTGCCAGATGTCACCATCATTTCATACAGATCTGGGATTTGAAGATTGCTGTCCTACAGACACTCAGTACTGATGAGCGACACACCACAGAGAAGGTTTCTTTTGTCTTTCACTTTTTTTTTTCTTACGCTAAAAAAAAGATCTAAAAGATTAAGTAATGCTAGTACCAGTTTGGCTCTTGCCTTGACACTTTCAGAAGATAATTGAAAAAAAATAATCAGGAAATAATTACCAATTTAATACTTATCTGAACTTCTCATAGAAACAGCTTCAAAATTGACTCCCCCTATACTATGTAATCATTTTGACCTAGTAAAGCGGAGGGCTCCCTGTAGTGTGAACGTTTATGTCTTCCTTCATCTATGTTTTATGAAATGCCATAAACTGGAGTTACATAAGAAACCCACTGTGTCAGGAGAAAGCAGCAGATATGAAACCAAAGCGAGAGAGCAGCGGTGCGTGAGAGGATACCTGCCCTGATGTGAGGTGAGGGGACAGTTGTCAGGGGACGTTTGGCCACTTCAAGCATCCCACTCCCACAAACATGCCCTCAGTCTAATGCACACCTGTTTTTAAAAAGTCCCAGCAGCTGTCAGCATGCGGCTCCAAACCTGTCACTCATGTTCATGTACCTGCACACACATTCTTGGCTCTGTGTCATCCGTCCCATCATCCCGCCTCAGAGAGCACTTAATGGATGAGATGAGCAGCAGCTTTATGTTTGGATGCTGGTTTGATTGAAATGAGAAAAACATTGTCTTGTGATGTTTGAAGTTGTTTTGGAAACACTTCAGGTTGAGATATTAGTTCAAGTTATTCTAGTTTGGAAGCAGAGAGGTTTTTGGTGGGACATCTCTCTGTATCTGAGAGTTTAGTTTGCATCTTTTCCTCTCAGATTTCATCTGGTTGGTGTCTTCACAGGAGTCATAGCAGTCGTCACATCGTAGGATTTTACTACTTAATTTTAGGTTTGCATTTTGGAGCTCAGATAGAGGCTATCTTTGATGCCTGAGCTCCAAGATGAGGCTTGGTGTTAGTGGTGTAACGGATCAAAGCTGATCCGTGATCTATTCAGATCACACCCCGTAGTTGAAAATTGATCATCCATGTGTGTGTATAAAAAAATGTATTGCTGCTTAATCCCTGTGCAGAATCTAAGTGAAAAGAAGGCAGTTTAAGTAGTGCGTGTAGGCGCCATGGAGATGCGCTGCAGTATGAAAAAGTGTGTGTGTGTGTGTGTGGCAGAGAGAGAGAGCATGAGCTGACGCGACACCGATCAATAAGAAGCCAACAATAGCCTGCCCGAGCTCTGAGTGACTAAAGTCTCCATGGTATCATAATATCAATAAACTCTGCAGTCTAAGGTTTCCCTGTATAGAGATGTATAAAAAGCTGCTTAATAGGTTGAATATGTAGCTGTTCTGTGTAGGTACTCTTTCCATACAATGAAAGTACTCCACTACAAGGACAAATCCATGATTCATTGGCTTATACTAAGATGGTGCCGCAGATGGATGCCTGGGTACTGTGCTCTCTAGTACTTTTTGTGTTTCGTTTTCTGCTCTCCCTCTTTTAAACATTGGTCCGTCCTCTGTTGGAACTTTTTTCCCATTTTTTATTGAACCGGAAAGTTTTACAGAGATTTTGGTCAGAGAAGCAGCAACCCTCTATGGTATTAGCCGGAGATGCTGCGGAAGGGGGAGGCGAGCAGTGGACACACTGCACTCCTGTCCATTCACCTGGCCAATGTCTGCTTCTTGGCCAACAAAAAGGACAAACTGCTGCTCCTAAACAAAAAAAAACACAGACTTTTGCAGATCTGCCGCCCGACCCGACCTTCAGGCAGAAGTTTAAATCTGCGAAGCCTGTAGTGAGGACAGTGCAGAGATGGACAGTTACATGCCTGCTTTGACTGAACTGATTGGAGGGTTTGGAAGCTGCATCAGCAAACCTTGTAGGATCTGACTGACACTGTTACATCTTATATCAGCTGACCAGGACCTTCTGCACATACAACAACAAACCCTGGCTCACTGCAAAACTGAGGGAACTACGTCACACCAAGGAGGAGGCCTACAGGAGTGTGGAGCGGGACAAGCAGGCCAGAAACAAGCTGATGAAGGAAATCAGGTGTAGCTAAGAGGAGCTACACTAAGAAGCTAAAACACAGCTTCTTGGCTAACGACACTAGGTCAGTTTGGATAGGCCTGCAGGACATCACCAACTACAGGAGAGCGTTCACCCACCCTGCAGGTAACAACAGACTGGCCGAAGACTTGAACAGCTTCTACTGCAGGTTTTCACAACCTACGCAAGGATCCTGTTTAAGGACTTCAGCTCAGCGTTCAACATCATCATCCCGGATATCCTTCACCTCAAACTGACCCAGCTCATAGTGCCAGCCTCCACCTGTCAGTGGATTACCAACTTCCTGACTGACAGAAGGCAGCAGGTGAGGCTGGGACCGGCACATCCAGAACCCAGATAAATCAGCACTGGAGCCCCCCCAGGAGTGTGTTCTCTCCCCACTGCTCTTCTCGCTCTGCACAAATAACTGCAGCTTTGTGAAACTTCCTAAAGTTTGCAGACAACACCACCGTCATCAGTCACATCTAGAATGATGATGAGTCTGCTTACAGACGGGAGGTGGAACAGCTAGCCCTCTGATGCGGTCAGAACCATCTGGAGATGAACTGCTCAAGACTGTGGAGATGACTGGACTTCAGGAGAAGCGAGAAAATGTCTGACTACATGTAATGAAAAAATAAAAATAGACTAAAACTAATATTATAAAGCAAAAGATTCAGACCATAAGTTGTTCTAAATTAATATTTAGTCAGGTTATACCACTTACCATATGACTGTCAACCTCAAGAACATATGAAAGGTTGAAAAGCAGCTAGGTCAGGACTGGAGACCCTGAAGACACAGCTGTCATTGGCCTCTGTGTTTTCCCCTCAGATAGCAATTGACCCTGTGAATCCAGGTCACTAAGCTCATGCAGGTATTGCCTTTAGCATCGCCCCATGAGGCTTTGCAAAGTGAATTATAGAAAAGTCCCTGAGCCTCAGAGCTGTGGGCAGACCCAGCGTAATAATGGCAGCTGTTATAAAAGCCCACACCAGCGCTCAGGCTGCTCGGTGTCTGATCAATTAGGTAGCAGAGCTCCGAGATGTTGCCAAAGGCTGCACCCAGCAAGCAAGACTGCGCTGGCGTCTAATGGCTCCTCACTGGTCCCCCGGGTCCGAGCTCCTGGTAATGCTTTGCTGCCTGATGCCATTTAGGAAGAGTCAATAGCAGGTGAAATATTTGGTACCCTTGTTTTACATTGAATCCTGCCTCTGAGCAGTTCACTGCGTTTACATGACAGTGTAATTACAACCCAGCTGTAGCTGTGAAACATGTATATGAGTCACTGACTGCTTTTATAGCTGCTGTAAAAACGTATTATTGAGATTTATGTAGCTTTAAACGATGACTCTGACACAAGACAGTAAATCTGATTGATGTACAGAATGAATTCTCTTTTACTTAGGTGTATAAAAACTCTTCTTTCCACATGAGCTGTAAATGATCTACTTAGCTTCTTTCTGTTGTTGTACTCTGAATGTCTGAACAGTAGGATTATCTAACATATGAGAGAGTGAATGTGTTAATTTAATGACATGCTTAAACTGAATACAGGACAGTCTTCTCCTGGTTACATGATTTAGTGTGAATCATATATAGGCATCAATAACAGCTGTTTTTTTTAAATGACATAATCAATAGTGCAGTGAGTTGCGTAGTAACGCAAAATACGGTGTGTGACCAACACTTGAAAGCCACATGCAGGTGAAAGAGATTCACGATGTATCCTAAAGGGACAGACAGAAGTTTAGCTCACTTGGTGCTTTACTGTGAGTTTTGCTTTACATTTTTTGAGCAGTGTAGCTCCAGAGGTATCTCTGAGATGTTGTAACTGTAGGAGCAAGTGGAGCCAGAACAATGTTGATTAAGCAGAAGATGAGTCAGCTAATAATTCAACTGAAAATAACTGATAGTTGTTCAAATCATTCAACAACTCAAAATCATAAAATCTGACAATTTGCTGCTTTTCTTCTTCAAAGTAGTAAACTGAATAATTTGGGGTTTTGGCTTGTTGGTGAACAAAGTACAGAAATATTTATCTATGGGCTCTGGGATTTTCCTATTTGTTGATAACTTACCAAACTATGATCGGGAAATCAGATGATAAATTGATGTTGCAAAAGAGCAGTGCTTTTAGGCTTAGAGGCAGCCAGGGAGCAGTACAGTATACATGAATGCACGATTGTCATTAGGTCACCTAAATAACAGCATTACTGGTTGTAGGTCTACATAAAAATGGGATTTGAGAGTGGCTATTGGCTGTTGGGCTGTGGTGGTGAGTAAAAAGATGTTCTTGGAGAAGAACTGCTCAGGAGGAAGAAATGGTTGCAAAAATAAAGTGGTGGATTTATTAAACAAAAATGCACAAAAGAGCAAAAAACAACAAATAAAAAGCAACTAGACTAAAAGAAAACACAGCGACACAGCAAGCTGCCACAAACAGGGGGTGCATCCGAAATGCAAAGTGCCTACACAGTCGGTCAGTAGACAGTACCTACTCTTCGTGCTGTGTACTGTTAGTACCTACTATTCAGTAGACACGCACAGTAGGCAGATATTTGTTCATACTTCGTTTGATTCATTCAGTATGGAAGTGGCGTCATTTGCGTTACCCGAACCGGCCGCCTCCATCCTCGTTTTTTGTTTTGTTTAGCTTTATTCAAGAAGAGTAATGCACATATACAGTCAGGTAAAATCACAATGTATATCAAGTAAAAACAGATTAAATGATAAAATAACATACAAAGGAAAGTACAAATAAAAGACATTAATATACAGAATATATAGTCAAATAAAGACGCATACATCAATATAGAAATCATTCTTTAAATAGAGGGGAAAGGTTTTATAATAATGCAGACATTTGTTACATTTTTGCTGTTAATTAAAAGGAGCGATTTTAGAAGAGGACTTCAACTCTAGATTAAAAATGGATTAAATTAATCCATGCTCGTTTGTTTTGATTTGGAGGCGCTCGTGAAGTGACGTTTTACGGTTAATTTCGCACAGCATTGTGGGTGGTAAAATTCAATTCATTTCCTGAAAGGATTCATCCGATCCATACTGCATGAATCCCAGAAGTTAGTATCCATACTGAAATGTTCAGTATACTGAGGTGGACACAAAAATACATAGTGGGTGCATCCGAATTGCAAAGTGCCTACACAATCTGTCAGTAGGCAGTAGACAGTAGACAGTACCTACTATCCATGCTGTATACTTTTAGTACCTACTATTCAGTAGGCACGCACAGTAGGCAGATATTTGTGCCTACTTCATTTGATTCATTCAGTGTGGAAGTGGCGTCATTTGCGTTACCCGAACCGGCCGCATCCATCCTCGTTTTTTGTTTTGTTTAGCTTTATTCAAGAAGAGTAATGCACATATACAGTCAGTAAACAAAAATAATATCACAATGTAAATAAAGTTAAAAACCGATTAAATAATAAAATAACACACAGTATACAGGAAAGAAAGTACATACAGTATATATTGTAAGATAAACCATTAAAGACGCATACATAAATGTGTAAATCATTCTTTAAATAGAGGGGTAAAGGTTTTATAATCATGCAGACATTTGTTACTTTTTTGTTCTTAATTAAAAGTAGAGATTTTAGAAGGGACTCTAATTCTAAATTAAAAATCGATTAAATTAATCCATGCTCGTTTGTTTTGATTTGGAGGCGCACGTGAAGTGACGTTTTATGGTTAATTTCGCACAGCATTGTGGGTGGTAAAATACAATTCATTTCCTGATAGCATGCATCCGATCCATACTTCATAAATCCCGGAAGTTAGTATCCATACTGAAATGTTCAGTATACTGAGGTGGACACAAAAAATGCATACTGAATGACCACGAGAGTTCAGTCTACTGAAACTCCCTACTGAATAGTACGCACTGCATACTGAACTGTGGCAATTCGGAAAGGGCCACTGAATGACCACGAGGGTTCAGTCTACTGAAACTCCCTACTGAAAAGTCCGCACTGCATACTGAACTGTGGCTATTCAGAAAGGGCCCATGTATCCCCCAGACTCTGGCTCAGTCTACTTTTATGCTACTATTGGCCCCGCCCTTATTGGAGCAAACCATTTCAGGAATAAAAACAAATAATAGTGAAACCATAATGATTAATTTAACAGGAAAATATCATGATAATAATTCAAACATATAACCTTTTCATAACAACAGTAAACAGGACACTTAGGGAGAAACAAAAACACAACACTAACTGAAGGCTCCTCTCTGTCCAATCAGGTACAGGTGACCTCACTCAGCCTGATCACTCTGCTGGCTGCAGTAAGTGTTGGGAAGGAGGGGGCAGGGGAAAACGTATGGAGGAACCTTTACACAAACAGTAATTACAAAATGATATCAGTTTAGAGTTCATTGTTGTAGTCATTTCTCTTCTCTATATTGTTCAGTGACATCTGTAGTAGAGGATCGCGTGATGCAGTCACATTTCTCCTTGAGTGTACCGTCTCTCTGTTTAAAGGTTTTAGCTTTATTTGAAGTCATTGTCTTTACAAGCTTCAAAATAATGGCACTGTTATTGGTCAAGGACATTTGGACAAATGTGCTCATATTTATGTGTTTGTTATGAAACTGTGTCAACCAGACACAGAGCCTAACAGCACTCAGTCAAGCAGCCATGAAGTCGACTGTTCTCTTCATCTTGTGTGCCATCCAGCTTTATAACAGGTAAACCGCGCGTCAGGCTCAATAAATCACAAACACAGCGCACTTAAGGCACCAGCGGGCTGTCGTTTGTGTGTTTGACAGGAAAAGCAATCAAGGTGAAATGGTTAGAGGAAACGTTTCTTGTTAGTTTTATGTGACACCTGTTTTTTTAATGTCTTTTAGTTGATGGATTTTTAAATAATGAGCCATTAAATTTTCTGCTCGTGCCCATTAGAAGCTTTAGGTTAAAGTGCGGTCAAGATGGGTTCATTTGTATTAGTATGAGTATTTTAGAAATGAATTGACTTTTCTTATAGTGGTTGATTATTTTTAAATGAAACATCTTTAATAGAAACATCACTTTTTATAAACAATCTTTTATTGGTCAGATTGATAGGATGCATTTGTATTTGATCTGACATGTACAAGCTCCTGATTGGCTGCTACTGGAAAAAATGACATTTATAAAATGTATTGGCTGAAGAAAAAGCAGACATGTTCCATAAATGCACCAGAAAGAGTGAAATGTTGGATACAGGACTCTGCTGGTGGAATTAAAAGGGACACAGATTAGAAGTTGAATACCTCAACACACAGAAGCACCATAATGTATCTTCTAATTTATCTCTGGAGCCTAATAGCTTATTATGCATGATTAGCCTCTGGGGCTAATTCATTCAGATACACTGTGCTTCACAGTGTGGCTGCTGATCTCAGATCTGCTGCTGTGCTGTTTCATGATATTTTCACCTCATTGCAGACGTCTTTAAAGCAGAGGACTGCTGATTCAGGAGTTACTCACTTTGAGGATGATTCTTTAAACTTTTGTTTAAAATATGAATATATTAAAGCAACAATATGTAGGAATTTGGTTTGGTGGGCTTTGGTGCCCACTGAAGGTCTCTGCAGCAGCACTGTAGTAAGACACACAGGGCTGTTATGTTAGCAGATTTTACCAGAGTCTTCTAGCATGTTCAGCCTGTTGTTTGCAAACTGTTTGCATGTGGAGTCTGTTTATGTGTTAGGTGTCGGTGTTTCTTCTGTAAATGTTCAGTGATGAAATCGTGAGACTGACTGTGGATTTTCTTTGGATTTATTCGACTGAGGTCAGACAACAGCAACAGAACACATGTGGCTACAAATCCCTTTCCTTGTAATAGGCTAGAAAGAAGACATTACCCTCACTTGTAAATGTCAGACAAACATTTCTTCAGTCTCAGGACATCATATTTCCTTTTCAGCTCCAAACATACAATTTACTCCTGTGCAACTCTAGATCTGCTGCTAGGAGAGTCTTACACATACTGTTACATCTACACAGACCTAAAAGAAGAGTTACTCTTAGATGGAAGATAGATTTAAAATAATATCCCCACAAAGTGACCAAGATGAATGAATACATGAAAATGTGTACTAACAGTTTGTGTATTCAGCTGTTGTCATGAAAGCTAAGTGCTGTGGCTAAATGGCTACATTGGAGAGGCTCATTTATAACATGCTAGCTGACATGTCGGTTCAAAAATGATAAAGCTAACTTGAAGATGGACAAAAAAAGAGATACGTTTTTGGTTCAAGATGGATTTCTTTCTTTCAGGGCTGTGGAATAATTACATTTTTTAATGGTGATTAATCGCTCAATCTCAATAGTTAGTCGTGATTAATCACATTTTACATTCCATTATTGAGCATTTCAAAATGAAAATGTTTAGACTTTTATTTTGAATAATTGTACTGTCTGAAGCTGAGAGTACTTTACGTGCTGTTTGGATTCAACCATGCTTTTGTTTTGAAATAAAATACGACCTTCTGGTAGATCAAAGGTTACAGCATAAACTGAAACGCATTATGAAGTTAATTAATGGTGATTAACTAGTTAATGCTGACTGTCCTAAAGGATGTATTTATTCGGATGTGATTTAACTTGGGTCAGCTGACTCTCTGCGTCCGGTAAAGCTGCTAACTATGAGACAACAAAGACACGGCTAACAATGCAGACGAACGTTACGTCACAATCTGTTCTGAATCAAATCTGCAGCGCTGTACACTCGGCTTCTTGCTCGGTCACTCTCTCTCTTTTCTCCTCTTAGCTTCACCCCGTCCTCTTCGCCTCAGCCATTGTATCAAACAGTGCGTAGACAGGCTAACTAGCTTATTTTAATAACTGAAGGCTTGTGTGTGAACTTGTGCCATGAAGCCATACGTGCTTCTGGTGAGATGAGCGCGGCCCGCTGCCAAAGTGACATACGGCAGTGAACAGGGCTCAAGCATTTCCCTCTGTTCCATAGAACTGTAATCATTTAAAATCCCAGAGGCAAACACTTGACAAAAAGTTTCCTGTTGATGAGACTCCAAGGCTATTTCACATGTTTCTAAGATAAGAGTTTTGGCGTTAGACACAAGGCTAGAAGCCAAAAGATACAGAACTTGTTAGTTTTGGTCTCTCGTGGGATTTTCTTGATAATAACAACGTTTACACCTTAAAAAAAAAAAAAAAAACATCCTCACAGACCCTTGAACACATCTCCTCCTGAGCTTCATTAACACGTTGTTGCATCGACAGGGGCGGTGTTCGTCTTCCCCCCCGAGGCTCCACTTCCTCAAAGGCCTCGCAGTGATGGTGTGACGTACGTGAATATTCCTGTTAGTCCCACGTCCAAGAAGCAGCTCAACTACATGGAGCTGGAGCTGCAGGAGTCGGGTCCTGGACCCCGAGGGACCGCCCCACATCTCCCGCCTCAGAGTAAGCATACATCAGTAATCATCTTTCAAAAGTGAACTGATGAAAACTATTCAATGAATCAATGTGGATCTTTAACAGTCATTATCTTTTTCCTGCTTGTGTGTTGAAGTCTGAAAACTTTGACAGCAGTTTTAGGTTTGTCACAGTAAGATGAAGTCCTCATGTATTGTATGAGCACGAGGTTAGTAGTTTTAATAACAGTGTTATAAACTTCAGTCACATTTGTAAGGACCTTTAATGAAGTCATATACAGGTGGACACAAAAGATCCTTTTCTATTGGACATGTTAAGTCTTGCTCTCTGTACTGTAATCTTACAGGACGTCACTGTTTTAATCATTAGCATCCCTGTAATGCATTCATATTCATATGAATATTAAACATTCATGAGATTCAAACTTGAAATAGATGAGATGCAGGCAGATTGTTAATGCACTGTTTAGACATGAGAAGAAAGTCCACGTCATGACTACATTAAAGTAAAAGAAAAAAGTCTGTTTCACCCTGAGGTTCTTCATTCGTCTTCTTGTCTTGATCTCTGCAGATTTTGAACATGTGCTCATCTACAGCGCTGTAGACATTCATGAAACAGTGAATTTAAAATAAACACAGATGTCAATATCAGCAAGGATTGAAAAGTTGTTCAATTTAATTTGTCAGATTAACAGAAGTCACTGGGTAAGGATCCAGTTGATTTCCTGCCGTCTCACTAAGAGACAGCTGTGTCCTTGTCATGGGAGACTCGGCAGCGAGCTGTAATTGACAGACAAGTTGGCTATTAGCGTCATTGCCCCTCAGGAATACGAGGACCGCTCGGGCTCCGACATGAGAGAGGTTAATGTCTGATGGCAGCAATACACTTTCTATCCCGGCATGTGGCCTCATTAATCTGTCACCTGGGAGGAGGAGGGTCCCATCTCTCCACTGAAGGGGGGGGGGGGTCACAGGGCATTCAGATCACAGCTGCAAATTCACTGGCTTACATGGGATCCTCCTCCGAGACTACTGATGTCTTGTTAGGAGCTTGTTTTTGATTTCCCCGTCTGTAGAATACATTACACAGAAGTGATGAACGTTTTTATAATCTTCATGAATATTCAGATTTTTCAATTTAACCCTTACTTAGTGCTTTTTTTTATTTCCTCCCACAAAGGGCGAGAACTTGTGATGTGTGTATGGAAAACAGTGCATGAGGGGAATTTAAGGGCTTCAGTTGAATCATTTGCATATTTTTCTGCATTGTGACACGAAGCACAGTTACTTAATTTAAGCAATCAAGCCCACAGTGAGGACAGAGATCCCCTCCCCTCTAAAGTAGTGGGTCGTTGTCAGGCTTTGTTTTGGGCTGAGCACTGAAGCAGGGCCGCTGGGTTCAGCCGTGTGAAATTAAAGAAAAGCAGTTCAAAGTCTGTGGTATTTAAGCACACATGGTGCGCTGAAGCGTCAGCTGAGACGTCAGACCTCGTCGGGTACAGACCAGCGAGTCTACCTGTGCGATGAGCAGAAATCTCCTCGTGCCTTGCTGATATCTCTAAATGGATGAACGAACGCCACCTTCAACTCAACCTCTCTAAAACTGAGCTCCTTGTTATCCCAGCCAGACCCTCTATGCAACCACAGATCAATATCAAGCTTTGTACAACCAAACTCATGCCCACAAAGTCTGCCCAGAACTTGGGTGTCATGATTGATGACCAGCTAACATTTAAGGTTCAATGTCGATTTGCCCGGTACAACATCAGGAAGGTCACACCTTACCTCTCAGAGCATGCTGCACAGCTCCTGCTACAGGCTCTTGTGATATCACACATTTACTATTGCAACTCCCTACTGGCAGGTCTTCCTACATGCACTATCAAACCCCTGCAGATGATCTGAAACGCAGCAGTACGACTGGTCTTCAACCTACCTAAAAGAGCACGTCACTCCGCTGTTCATCTCCTTAAACTGGCTCCCAGTCAAGGCTGTGTTCTTTCTCCTCTACTCTTCTCCCTGTACACCAACAGCTGCACCTCCAGTCACCAGTCTGTCAAGCTCCTAAAGTTTGCTGAACATCAGCACCCTCATCAAGAAAGGACAGCACAGGATGTACTTCCTTCGGCAGCTGAAGAAGTTCAACCTGCCAAAGACCATGATGGTTCACTTCTGCCAAAACCTCTCGCCACAAGAACAATTTCTTCCCCTCTGCTGTCAGCCTGATGAACAATGTCCCTGCCCTCCCACAACCCAGACTCTCATCCAGCCCCACAGTCAGAAAACATCACAGTAATGTGAAGGCTGGAACTGTGTTTATGTGTTACATTAACGCCCACTGGACTCTACATTTATTTCTTTACATGCACTCTGTGAGTACTGCACAGATCCTTCATTCCACAGTTTGTGTTTCTTATATTTTTACATTTTTAAATGGTATATTATATATTGTAATTGCTTTCATATTTTATTATTTAAAGGTACAGTATATAGAATTGCATGCTAATGTTTACATTAAAATATCTAACTTAAACGTACAGTATGTAAAATCCGCCGCTAGGGGGCTCTCAATCAAAACAATAACAAAAGATGACGTCGAGGCTTGCAGTGTATTATGGGTAACTATAAAATTACAGATTTCTCTGGCTTTGATAACTTTTAGAAATATTTGAGGTGCTGTTAGTACTCAACTAAAAAATATATATAACATGGGTTTAGTCCATTTTTAATTCAAGTTAGATATTTTAATGTAAACATTAGCATGCAATTCTACATACTGTACCTTTAAATTAAAAATGGACTAAACCCATGTTATATATATTTTTTAGCTGAGTACTTACATCACCTCAAATATTTCCAAAAGTTATCAAAGCCAGAGAAATCCGTAATTTTATAGTTGTAACGGACCATGTCTTGTAGGCGGCCGCCATGATGAGCCACCACAATAGACAGGTTGATCGTTGTCAAGGAAACACCGGATTTTACGTCAAAGACCGCTGCATAAGCTAGCGCTAGCTGCTACTGAAAGCTGCCATTCTGTCGCTGTATTTCCTTGTGTGATAAAAAGGGCATGTAAATTATACTTGAATAAATCGTCAGTACACATATTGTCTTTCTCAGGTTGGTTTCCCCCGTTCGTATTAATTCAACACAGAGTTCGTTCGTTTTTACTCCCATGATACACCACAAACCTCGACGTCATCTTTTGTTATTGTTTTGATTGAGACCCCCCTAGCGGCGGATTTTACAAACTGTACGTTTAATTTCTTGCTATTTTTGCTTTATTTCCTGTGTTAACTGTTTTTGCACCAATACACCAAGACAAGCTCCTTGTATGTGTAAATGTAATTGGCAATAAAAAACGATTCTGATTACTGCTCGTATCAAGTTTCAAACTCCGCTGCTTGCTTACAAATCAGCAACGAAAACTCCACCTCCTCATTTAAACTCTATCATCCAGGGGCCTGTACTACGAAGCAGGATTTGGGGTTAGCGAGGTAACTTCAGGGTTAACCCTGGGTTTTCAGTCCTACGAGGGTCGTTCACTTCTTACCTGGGTATATCACCACGGTAACTTACGCTGCACGCCTAACCTGCTCCGGAGCAGGTTATGTTGGAGATCGGAGATCAACCTGTGACAATCTCCGCCCACTGACCGATCAGATCTTTTAATCGTGGAGCTCCCGGAGCTGATGGAGAGGGGGATTTACATTATAGTCCGTTAAGGTAATGATTATTTTTCACTGATATATATCGTCCTTCATCCTTTAACAGAGACTGAAAAGGCGCCGGAGCATTGTTGTGTTTTTAAGATGCACAATTACGAATAGCTTCTTATGGCTTTGAATTATATCTTAATATTAATTTCATAATGTCTCCATGCCGCTCTGTTTGTGATCGTCGGAGCTGCAGCTGAAATAGAACTTCTCAAACTGTTCTACTCGCCACATGAAAGAGTCAGAGCAACACATTCAGTTCAGAGAAGAAACAGGAGTTATTATGGTCAGTTCTAAGGTGAATTAACGATGGAACAAATATAATAAGCCGCAGTTTGCACGTTAATACTCGCCGATTTTTGTTTTTTATGCCATTTGTTGCTGCAGCTGTGTAACTTCAGTCGTTGGGAGCCTGTTTGTCTTAAACGTATAATATTGTTAGTTTGATCAGAGTTTGTTAGATATGACGATCTGCTGACGGCAGACGCAGTGATGCTTGTGATAGGTTAAATGAAGCTAACTCTGCCCTTTTATGTGAACGCGCTCCTGGCAACTCTGGGTTTACCTATCACGTTGATAACCAACTTCGTAGGACTGTTAACCACGATCTCTTATGTTAGGGTTAGTGAAGCCAGATCACCCAAAGATACCCTGGGTCTGTTTAACTCGCTTCGTAGTACAGGCCCCAGGTCTACACTCCCTCCTGCCCACTACGCTCTGCCAATGAAAGGCGTCTGATCCAACCTTCACAACAGGGTCCTAAGTCTCTAACGAGACTCTTCTCCAGGTGGTGGAACAAACTACCAAACTCCATTTGATCTGCAGAATCACTTTGCACCTTTATGAAAAAGCTAAAGACCATGCTCTTAATCAACGCCTACACACTTAATGATATTGCTGCTGATGATGATGATGACGATGGTTTAGTTTTTAATAGTTACCATTTTTGGATGGTTTTGATGCTTTGGATTAAAGCGTGTGCTAAATGAATTGTTCTCATCAGGAGTTATGTTTTTAAAGATGAGTACACAGGTATGTCCCTCGTCATATTTCAATGATTTTATTTCCTTCTAATGATTTCAGTAACAGATGAAATATATGAATATATATCAGACCTCATTAGAAAGGACAATGTGCTATCTAGACTTATTTTGTGTAACCAAAAGTGAACTAAAGTGGATTCTTTTAGAACACTCAGGATTCACACCTGACAACCAATAACTTCTCATTATTTTCACCTTAAAAGTACGAAACACAAGTGACTCCAAACTACAAAGAAAATATCAAAGATATAATAGAGAACGGTACAAGCCACTTTATTAAGATTAACAGCTAAACATAAGGCAGCCCTCCAGCTCCCACATGTTCACAGTGTTCTGTTCAAACTTCAGTGGCCAGAGCGAAAAAGTTCAGAAAAAAAGTGAATGTTTTTTTCACCATCTATTTGAAAACCTTGATTACTGTCTATGTATTTTTTCTATGTTTTACAATACCTCTGAACCTTCTTGTTAACATCAAACAGCCAGTAAAGCGCTGCATGCTACAATCATCATCTCCATCCTCCTCATGAAAGAGTTATCATTGTTATAACATTAAAGTCTTTGTTGACATGTTGATGTTAGCTGGTTGAAAAATGGTTAAAGAAAAGAACCAAGCTGATCTGTGAAAAACTGGTGTTCAGATAATATCTGCATAAGCACTTAAGAATCTGTTGTTGTGTCTTTACAGGAAAGAGCTCCACAAAGTACGCCCAGATTGACATCACTGCTACAGAAACAGCCCACAAAGTGGGCACACAGCACGCCCTGGGTCGGCAGGAGGGCCTGCACACTCTGGAGCTGAGACGAAAGGGGACGCCACACTGACGACTTCTTCACCGAACACTCTGATCTCAGCAGGATGCATCTGCCCGAGACCAGCATACTACAGCAAAACTACAAGGTTCCCAAGAAGGGGGAGTTTTCAGTCCTGACAGTTCCTAAAAAAAGCCCCAGAGGCTGACTTTGGGATTTTTCTCTCCTCTGTTGCAATGTTTCAATGCAGATGGTTTGAAAGTTGCATCATCCATGCTTCAAACACTCTCATCTAAGAAAACAGTGCCTCCTGATGTTCACATTCACACTTCGCCTCCGTAATTACAAACAACTTAAAGATGGAGTCGACTCGGAGAGGTTTGGCAGCGAATCGGGAGAAGCATTTCAATCATCTCATTAAACGGCATCATGTCAGCGCGGCAGCCTCGGGGTAACATGGAGGAAAGATGTGCCAGTGCTGAGCTGAGTCACTGGCACTGATAAAAGCCCTGAGCAGAGGCTTTTCACAGCTCACTCGGGCCGTCCCCCCAAAACATGTAATGTGCTGTTCTCGTCCTTATTGGGGAGGATGAGGTATGCTGGCAGCAGGGGACGGGGCAGAGATGTTCATATTTGTTTATTCCTCACATCAGCAAGTCTACATCAAGTTGAACAAAACTCGCTTTTAAGCATAATAATATTTGGTGACTTCTTCCATTCAGTCTTACTCAGAACGCTTTTTGATTTTTGAAATAAAAAGGCCTGGACTAATGTTTGTCCATAAAAAGCAGGCTCATCGATGGTTTCGAATAACACCTCGTCATTGTGCATGTTGACTCTGCCTGGATGTATCTAATAGATTATCAAAGAAACACACTCTCATCATGCTTCAAAGTCCTCGTTAATAAATCACCGTTTTATTATCCAGCTACAATCAAATGTGCCAGACTGTCCGGCACCTCATGGCCGTCATTATTCAAAATGATGTCTTTGTAAATAGCAACAAGTGAGATTTTTTATATAAACTAATTAGAGTGCTTAACATGTTTTCTATTATTCCTTATTTGGTATTCTTTCTTGAGAGCGTTGAATAGTCCCGTTCAGTCGACATGTACATTTTCTGTGTACACGAGGTGATGCTGATAGTAATGAAAACATCATGTATGGAAGGTTCAGATGGAGAGAGTTTAAGGACAGAGCCTTTGTTCCTAAAGGGCTGCTCTTTACTTATAATACCATGTTGAATGTAAATTATTTATAACATTAACCACTGCTTTGAAGTGTGTGTTCATTTTTGGTAGAGCTACAGTAGATTCTATTTGGGATTTATACCCCCCCCCCCCCATGTACAGATGTAAACCAGTTTGGTACACTATATAAAGCATTCTTACAATAACTTTGTTGTCTTTCAATAACCCCCCCCCCCCCCCCCCCCCCACCAACGACCTCCTGAGGGCGAATCTTTGCAGCCTTAAACAATGGAGGCTTTACTCAGCTTTCACATCCCCGACCTCCTTTAGGACATTCTTTAGGACTTGAGAATGAATGACCTTGCTGCCATTCACAGCATGTTGTTGTCTGCAGTTATATTAAAGATCAAAGTTAGATATCAAAGCTAAAGCAGCTAACAGATAGCTAACTGGATAATTACGTTTACTTGGCTCCCTATCATGAAGACAATCTTTGAATTATGTTGACTTTGGTTTGGCCATTACTTTCAGGAAGTGCACATAATTACATGAAGAGATGGAGGAATTCTATGATAAATACCTTTCTGAAATTGTACATTTTCCTGCAGCACGTCCTCGAATAGACGTCGTCACAGGAGCTCGGCTGACATCTTTGTTGGAATGGATCTGACGGCAGTGTGAAGAGCTTTGGAAGAAGCACACAGAGGGTTTTGCACGTTATTTTCAGTGATCAGCGGTTTAACGTGTAAATGAAAAGCTTTCTCACAAAGAGAATTTTATTGGGATTGTTCCTGGTCCATTATTTTTCAAGATGGGGATGTATACTCTGCCAGCTGAGCTCTCAGAGTAACAGGATTCACATTGGCGTGTCAAAGTCCCTCACACTATGGATATTAACCTCACTGACCTGGAACAAAAACATGCAGCCAAGTGTTTCTTGGAAACTAAATCACTCATTAAATTCAGCTGGAGAGAGCAGAGGAATAAAGCATAATTGGGAAGTCTGCGGTCAAATATTGATATAAATAAATTAATGCTAATCCCGTTGAGGAACTGGTGGTTGTAGGTAAATGAGCTATGCAAATCCACATACGGCTTGTGTGTGATTGCAGCCTGTTTTTAATGAAAGAAACAGCTCTTGTGGGCTGAGTTTTAATCCTCCACTGAGCCAAACAACAGTGAGAACACAACAGTCCAAGTTCAGGACTACCATCAGTCTACTAAACCATATACTTTAATTCAAGTCTACTAACTTTGAAACATTATTGCTGCCAGTCTCTGACATGTCTCAAGTCTCGGTTGTTACTAGACTAGAGGCTTTTTTGACCAGATAAAAAAAAATGGACCTGAGACTTCCTTTGACACCACTTGAGATTTGACCCGGGCCTTGGCTTCAGATGCGCTTTAGATGACTTAATACTTGATGTGCGACTCGCTCTTACTTGACTGGAAGCTTGATATGACAAAACGTAGCATGAGAGTCATTTTGAGAACTTTGGGGACTTGGCTTGAGACATTGTCACAAGTCTTAAGCATTGACATGAGGCATGAGAAAAAAAAAAGATGTTTTAATGTGCTTGTTCTTAGACAAAACCTCAATTGAGATTTGACTTGAAAAGTGTTGAGGCTTAAAAAATAGTTAGACCGCTCTTGGGAGTTGACCGGGGCCTGGACTCCAGATACATAAAGTGCATAATGCTGCCTTCAGTCAAATATTGAGCAGCTGAATTCTAATGGATAGGTTCATTATGTTTAAAGAACACAGGCTGTAGAGGCAGTGCATACAAATGCAGAGTTATTCAGTTCTTCTCTTTGTATTGGTTCCATTATCTCAAATGTCCTCTTTGCCTCCAAGAAAATTACATCTACTGAATAAGTAATTGGCTCATACAAATCAAACTGTCAGCGAGACTTTGTCAATCTTATTCTTACTTGTAAGAAAACAAATTAAACAACTCAATCTGCTCAATTATTCATGCAGGCCATTTTTCTCTCTTCTTTTTTTTGGACTTCATTACAGATGTTGCTGCTCCGTCCGTAGGACTTTGAAGAGGTTAAGACCAAATTCATAAATAAAACAGGAACGGTGAGAAATAATTTCATTCAGACAACAGCACTTTAAGGCCAGACAGGAAACTCCTGCTTAAAGTCATTCTGGTGCCTCAGTGACTCGACTGTACAGCATCTGATGTCCAATGACCATAACTTGACATTTGAGTGAAGTAACCTTTCCTTCTTTACATCATCCAACAAAATAAAAACTTCCACGTTTTATAGGTGAGGGAGGAAAGCACATGGAATCAAGCTTTTGTGTCTTGGCTGATTCTTTAGGCCCGCTACATGTTGTACTAAAGCAGAGAGAAAAAAAAAGATGTTCCCTTGTGTTGCTAAATCCAAAGAAACAATCCAAACTTTTCGATCAGTTCAGAGCAGCTCTGGGGAACCTAGAGCAGCACGCGTAATGACTGTGAGTAACGGGAGAGGAGGTCCTACAGCTGGTTGTAGCATCTTTTAGCTTTTTAGCAACTTCAGGTTTAGTTTCAAGCAAAAAAACAAACAAAAAAAAACACTACCCTGGGCTGGTACACCACCTACTCCAATATTGGACCAAACTAAGCAACCAGCTGCCACACAGTAGATCAGTTAGAGGTTCAGGAGACAGCTGGATGTGTAAATAGGCAAATGTTTAACAATAGATCATGATATGTGAATGAACTGTTTACAGCTTGTAGATAAAAAGTAAAGTAGACGACTTCAGGTTTGGTCTTTAAAAGTTATTAGTCCACCACACTCAAAGCTGAAGCACCAACTCCGTTCTGAAAACAAAGCCAACCTGTCAGTACATTCAACAAGTGAAGCAGATGGTGGACCACCGTATAACAATAAATAATATGAATATGTTGCCAACTTGTACTAATGGCATGATGTCACTAGTTCAACATCATCACTTTTCAAGGTTCATTCTTTATGTCCTACACGTTAACACTAAATGATTTATTTGACCATTTAAACAACCTTTTGTTTCCCAGACTATCCAGCCACTTATTTGTCCTTCCTCACTGCATGAAATTGTAATTCATGTCACTCTTTTCCTCGTGTTTCAATCAATTCTTATTCTGTGTAGTGTGCTGCGATAAATTAGATTAGAGCCGAGCATGTTCTTCAGGAGTCTGGCAGAGAACAACATAAAGGACACAGCAATGAGTCATTTAAAGGGTCAATGTCTGCTTGTCTTTAATGAAGCAGACCAGACTGCTTATTCTCTTTTATCATTCATTTTGCATTAAGGCTCATCAGTGCAGTTTTAAAGTAGTTGTTTATGGATGTGGATTGGAATCATAACACAAGTATGTAACAACACAAGTGTTGAGTCTGGCCTCACTAAGTGTTGAAGGAGTGCCTCTTCACTCTGGCACTGATGCTTGAACCTACAACCTCACGGCTTATAAGTAAATGTTATGCTTCCACAAATAGCCTCTGATCAGTTTATCTGTCGGAAGTGATTTGTTGCAAATGGTAAAAGCCCGCAGGGTGCAGTAGCATTTCAAACCCGGCAACCCAATAAAGTCAAGCCGCTGACCTTTTAGGCTCTGGTCATTGGGCTCTAGTCATTGGCCTTGTTCAGCCCAACTCGATTACGACCCCTAATGTCTCACACAAACACAGAAAGATCCTCCTGCACTCGATGCCCACGAGGCATTTCAAGAGGAAACGCCTTCATTTTGCTGTTGTTCTTCACCATGGAGCTTTTTTTCCCTTTGCAATGCAGTCTTTGTGATGCTTTTATGTTTGTGCTTTTTTTTACGTTGATGATACGCTGTTATATACTGATAACTACATTCTAGTTTAATAAGACTCCAATATTCAAAGCATTCTGTTTGGATTAAGGACAACTGAGGAGGCAATCATCCTCATTATGTCCACACAAGCACACAGCTGAGTGTTGTAACACACACACACACACACACACACAAGTGATGGCACATTAGTTCTCTTAATATGTTCAATCCTGATGAGTTTTCTGCTTTTGCTGACACATAAGTGTTTAAAAAATGCTTTTCAGATCAGTCCAAATCCTGTTTTTCGAAGAGTGGAAATGATTGAAAAGGAGATAAGAGAAGGATTTCAGAGACTTTATAGGAGCTTAATGTTCTGTATTGTTCCTGATAACACCACTACATAAAGGACATTTGGAGCTAATCACTCCAGCCAACAAATTCGATCTCTCAATCTGTCATCATCTGTTAAGCTGCTCCAGGCGGCGCTTCACATGTCTAGTTATGATTCACTCACACAACCTAGGGAGAGATGATCACGGTGCCAAGTATTGATTGTAGTCAGCTCAGCTTAGGCGAGTAACACTTGAAATCCATCATATCGCTGCGAGAACTGTGTGAAATAGACCGGCAGCTGCTGTGTTTTACAGAGTGTAAAAAATGAGTGAATACATTTGTGTCTGACCGTCTCTTCGTGACACTTGGGGTGAGCTTAGTAAGGCTTGTTTGGGTGGGAGTTACGTAATGGAACAAATGTGGACTGTTCTTTTATGTTAGCAGTTTAACAACAGTTAATGCCCAGACACAAACACTTGAGCGCCATCATTTGATGCTCCTCTGCGGACTGTTACTGAGAGGAGAGAGACAAAAACTGTCAAGTGGTTCACAGAACAAGGGCAATAACAACAATCCACTTAGTGACATCATTACCGCAGCACGTCTTTTTTTCACCTTTTTCTTGTCTATAGCATCTATTGATTTCCATTAGTCCTTCGTTCACACAAAAGGAGGCGCTGACGGCCAAAACAATCATTCTGCTGCTGCTGAGGGTTTTAACTCTTTTACTCTCTTTACCTTTATTATTCTATCTTTTCTTTACCTCACTCCACCTCCCCTAAGCGTTCCTGTCAGTGTTTGTGTGTTTAGCAGATGAGAGAATGTACAAGAAGACGCCTGTGAAGTTGAGCAATTATCACAGTGAGGGCTGTGTGACACAGCATGACTCAACTCAGCACGATACAAACAGGCCTCTAAATGACTTGCTGATTTTGGGGAAGAAAGTGAAGTTCTTCTCAAAAGACAAGTGAGGTGGAGCCTGTGACAAAATCAGATCAAATATTGATGGTTTTGAGGAACATCAGATTCCTGTGGGTTATGTACTGATTGCCATTTCTTGGGATGGTCTTTTAATGTCAGTTGCTTCCCCTCATTAGAATAAACAGTAACTTCTGAAGAGCTTCCATCCTTTTTGAAATGGGATTTAGACTTTAAACAGCCCCATTTAAGGAAAACAACTTTTGATTGGAAATCTTACGTTTTCATCGCAAACTTTAATCTCAAAATAATCCTGTTTGTGATGATTTCTTCTTCTTGATAGAACATGAAGCGGCTGTAAATGAAGGCTTATCCACACAGCCTCCAACACATGCACAGCTGTCCATGAACTCCAACCCACAGGTGGATAATATGAGGGATAATGTTATATAGGAGCCGAGCAGTAGAAAAAACATTTAGGAAATGCATGCTCCAAAGCTTAATGCCCATTAAAGAGGAAATCTACCCAAATAATACCACTTTCCACTCTACCATCTCCTCTTTAAGTGCCCCTTGGACTACGTGTACTGAATGACTTCCTGTTGAGTTTGTTGTCCTGACAGCAGCCAGATATACTGTAAATGCATAATGGCAGACATTGGCTTTCATGTGAGCCTTTTTGTGCACTTTAGCACTTTTGTCCAGAGAAAATACTATAGTTCAAATTCACTAAAGTTCTAATGAAATAATACTAGATTCTTGTTTTTGTTACATGATATATATTTGATGTCTTGCACTTGTATCTGGACAAAGAATAACAACATTGAATGTAGTTCTTTTCTGGAAAACTTTTTTTTAAATCTTAATAACTTCACCTGCTCGACAGGGTGTATACTGATTTCGTGTCCAATGAAATGCCTCAATTTGACGTCCCTCCTCCATGTAACACAGGACCTAAGCACTATAGCTAGAAGTTCTGAATTATCACTGGGTTCTTTACTTTTGGTTACCATCAGGTCTTGAAAGATGATGCTAAGGATGAAGTGCAGTTTAGGCTGGCTGCAACAGAACCAGAAGTCCCCGTGTGAAAATGTCCATTTTAACAGCAGAAACAAACATGTTCACATCCTTATTCACTAAATATTATTGGCTTATTCACTGGAACAAACAGTATGGGGGATAAATGGAACTCATCTGTTTTGATTATAGAAAGGCTCCTCCTCTTTGCCAATTGTTAAGTGAACAGAAAGTTACTTTGAGACAGAACTTTAAATATGGCAACCGCCATCGTTTGACTTCAAAACTTAGTTTCAGAAACCAGTTGATGACACCACTGAGGCTGCTGCTTTATTCAGTCTTTGGTTTTTGCTTTAATTTTGCTTTGTGATAGCTGTTCCGTGGAAAACTTTCATTGACATTTGGTGAAAGGAACATTAAACATTAAAGGAAAATTAGTTATTTGTCAAAGTAATCTGTGTTTTGTGGCGTGAAATCACTTTTCTGTTTTACAGTAGTGACACTTATTGCCCTCTTAATGTACGGGATGCATTTTATGCTATAAAAAAGTGGCACATGAAGCACTTAGTGCCCCAAGCAAGACCCCGACACCCTGAACACAGGAGGCCTGCAGTGTCTGATGAGTATTGTCATCACTGGATGTGATGAGGTGAAAGAGGGGGGAAAGCATCATTAGGAGCGGGGGCCGGAACAAAGGCCTCGATGCTTTGTTACATTATGTCTGACACACACTGACCACACAGGAAAACAAACCATTATGTGTCTGTGCAGGCAGAACGGGGGGAACTTTTACAGACATTTTTGCAATGCTGTGTCTAATAATCCAGAAGTATTTCTGTTGTTTGTTATTGTGCTGTAAGTCCAGCATTATTGCTTTGTCTCTGCTCTGCTGATTATAACCTTGTTTCATAACCATGTCATCAAACGTTGTGGTTTCATGCATGCTACTTTACAGCACAGACATTAATGAAGTCACACCTTCATAAAGTATTTGAAACACATATTTAGTTATTCTTTGGAGCTCTCTAGTTTAATGTCTTTAGTCTCGGCTGTTTAACTTCTCAGTAAACTAAAAGGGAACAGAAAATGTGTCTCTTGTGTCTAAGAAAAAGAGTTGATATTTTGAAAATGACTCAGTTTGAGTGGAGTAGGCTGTGAAAGAGTAACCATTGCTCAGCATAATGTTAACAAGATTTTCTCTGTACAGTCTGTATCTGTGACTCGACTTGTGTGCAGATAACGTAACACTCTGGTACAATGATGACAGCTCTAATCCAGGAGGGAAGCTAGAAGCAGGTTTCTGCACTGTCGCCTACTGAAAATGTAAAAGAGGTTTATAGATCTCCTTTTGTTGCAACACTCCTTTTCTCTGAAGTTTTATTTTTAAAACGTATGCTAACAGCAACTCCAATGCCCACTTTCCTTTAACAAACTTCATCTCCTTTGTCAAGATTGAAGTCTAAAAACCCTGTCTCCATGGTGACAATAGGACTCCAGGCAGTCACTGTGCCATCCAAGAATAACTACTCTAGTAAATCTCAACATTTTCACACCTATGCACTTGTTAAACTGATGAGATATAATGAATCCCGTCCGTGTTGGCCTTATGTAGTTGTTGTTTTTAAATGTCTAGACAAGGCCAAGCTGTTTACCCCCAGTTTCTAGAATCTATGCTAGGTGTCTTCTAGCTGTAGCTTCATACTTAGCATACAGACTGATGAGATATGACATATGTTGTCCAAGGGTCCTGTATGGAGTACTTTTTTAGACAGAGCCAGGCTAGCTGTTTTGCTGCCTTTTCCAGTGTCTAGGCTTGGCTTACTACCTCATGGCTGTAGTTTCATATTCAGACTACAGACTGTTGAGGCTAATACATTTTGTCAGTTGTGCCTGTAGGCTATGTCGTTTTTTAAAGGTGTAAACAGAGCTAGCTGTTTCCCTGTATTCTAGGCTAAGCTAACATATGAGCTACATATTTAGAGAACAGACTTATGCATAATAATACATTTAGTCTGTGGTGACCTTACGATAATGTTTAAACTTCGGCAGTTTAACATTTTTCAAGAGTCCAAGCTAACTTCTTCTAGCTGTAAAGCTTCATATTTACTGATGAGATATATTGAATCTTTACTGAGGTGCCTGTGTGTGGATAATTTAGATAGAGCTACGCTAGCTGTTTCCTGCTGTTTCTCGTATTTATGTTAGGCTAAGCTAACCGTCTCCTACTATAATAATAATAATAATATTATATTGGTCTTATTTAGCGCTTTTCTAGATACTCAAAGATGCTTTGACAAGGAAAAACAACCAAAAAAACAAAACAAAAACGATTAGGACGGTACAACGAAAAAGTAATGTAAGGGGGGAGGTTGGGAGTTAGTGGTTGTAGGCAGTGTTGAAGAGGTGAGTTTTTAGGGATTTCTTTAAGGAAGTGAGCGTGGGGGAGTCGAATGTTTTTTGGGAGTGAGTTCCAGAGGGTGGGAGCAGAAATGGAGAAAGCCCTGTCCCCCCAGGACCGATAGTTTGTCCTGCGGGGGGGGGGGGGGGGGGCTCAGACAGGCACTGTAGGGGGGAGCCAGGTTGTGTAGGGCTTTGTAGGTGAGGATGAGGAGTTTGAAGTTGATACGCTGGGGGATGGGGAGCCAGTGGAGGTTATGAAGGACAGGGGTGATGTGGTCTCTGGTGCAGGAGTATGTGAGGAGACGAGCAGCGGAGTTCTGGATGTATTGAGGTTTCTTGAGTGAATTTGATGGTGAACTGTTGCAGTAGTCTAGTCTGGAGGTGATGAATGCGTGGGTGAGGGTCTCAGCAGCTGAAAATGAGAGGGATGGGCGGAGGCGGGCGATGTTTCGGAGATGGAAAAAGGCTGTTTTGGTAATGTGCTTGTCGAAGGAGAGGGTTTGGTCAAAGATGACACCAAGGTTACAGATGTGGGGGGAAGGGAGCACTGTGGAACCATTGATGGAGAGGGAGAATTTGATGGTGGATTTGATGATGGATTTGGGGCCGATGATGATGACTTCTGATTTGTCGCAGTTGAGTTTGAGAAAGTTGGTTTGGAGCCAGGATTTTATTTCAGTGAGGATTGAGTGAGTGGCAGGAGTAATGGCTTTGGTGGCGATGTGGAGCTGGATGTCGTCGGCAAAGCAGTGAAACTGGAGTCCATGGCGGCTGATGATGTGACCAAGGGGGAGCATGTACATGATGAAGAGGAGGGATCCTAGTACTGAACCTTGGGGAACACCTTGGGAGAGAGGAGCAGTGGGTGATTTGCAGTGGTTTGTGCTGATGAACTGGTATCTGTCAGAGAGGTATGATTTGAGCCAGGAGAGAGCAGTGCCAGTGATGTTGAAATGTGGTTGCAATGCGGGAGAGTAGAATGGAATGGTTGATGGTGTCAAATGCTGCATTTAGGTCCAGTAGGATGAGGATGTTGAGGTTTCCGGCATCAAAGGAGAGGAGAAGGTCGTTAGTGATCTTGAGGAGAGCTGTTTATGTGCTGTGGTGGGAACGGAAACCACTGCTACTACTGTAGCAGAAGCATTGCTAGCTGTTCCTCCTGATCTTTCTAGTATTTATGCTTGGCTAAGCTAACTGTCTCCTTGCAGTAGCTTAGCGTATAGACTGCTGAGTAATAATAAATCTTGTCCCAGGCTAGCTTTTATTCCCAATTGTTTGTAGCCTGTATACTAAACTAATCCAACTGTTTTCTGGTTGTAGCTTCAGATTTAGCTTACATATATGTTGGTTATGTTTTCTCCTCTAAATTTTTCAATAAACGTATCAAATAAGCATATTTTCTAGTGCCCACCAATCATTGCCAAAGGAGACTCGCATCAGTTTTTTTTTACTTAAACTGATTGTGTGCAGCATCATTTACCTTCTTGAAGATGTGGTGAAATAAGCCTGAAAAGTAGCAGAGCTGCTCTACAGTTAGGCCTAAGTTTTTTATCTACTGTTTTTAAGCTGTTATATAAACTTAAAAACATGACAGAGTGTGGACTTTTTAATCATGGAGTGACTAATGTAGCCTACAAAAGAAAGAAAAGGGTGAGGTCATTTGACCACAAAGCTAAAAACACTCATGCTAAAAAAATGTTTTCGCTCCTTTGATAACTGAACATTTACCACTTAGACGAGATGAATAACATTTGCTCAACAGTGAAAAGACTAGCTGAAGAGAGTACTGAAATAAAAGTGTAAAGAATGACCGCTCAGTACTCAAGGCAGAGGCATTGTTTCAGTGCAACTTTGATTCTATTTCTGTAGAGTAAAAAACAGCTGCATTAAGAAAGTGCGTCATTTCCAATCAGATTCGGGAACAATTGACAAGTTAATGGTGTGAAAGAGGGATATTTACATTTTTCTTTTAGGAATTGCTGGGTTTCTTTGTGGTTCTGTAGCCTTGAGCAAAATAATAAAACACACTGAAGAAAATTGTCTTAAGCTTAAAACTCGATAAAGAAGCAATTATGCCAACTTAAAAAGGCCTTTCTCCAGCAGTGTTCAAATGGCTGAGTAAAAAACTGTAGGAAAAAAATCCAAAAAAAAATCAGTAAAAGCTACAGTGTCTACCCATCATTACTGTCACACAATCACGGCTCCATTGTCATAAGACTTGCGTGATTCATGGGGACTTCAACACTTTATTAAATGACAATTTATTCAAACCACTGTGTTTTAGAAAGCCACTTAAATCCCTCTGCTTCCCTCATCGTTCTTTTCACTCTCACACCAGAGAGCACGAGTGGGAGTTGTCACAGCACGCCGCCTCAAACAAACAGATTTGAATGATGGACCTACGCAGCGATAGGCACCTCTTGCAGTTTCAAATGAACGCTCTCATGGATAATTGGAACTGATATATTTTGATTCAGGGTTCCACAAAGGGATATTGACCCGGCGTGTTGATGAAAGATAATGGGTGTTTACTTACAGTACGCATATTGACGTGGTGTCATAGTTAAAGAGATGACAGAAACCACAATATTTCACATTGATTAGCTCTCAGTGAGGACTCGCACAGTGTTTGAGCCATGATAGATGTAGTAAATGTATCCTGTAAAATAAAACTGAGAAGGCCGTCTATGGACACAAGTATTGATTTTGATGTCAAAGTGGATCCAATCCAATGTTTTTCACAGCAGCATTGCAAAGCTTATGAATCAGGCTACATGAGTAGGAGTGTTTTTCTTTTATTATGTAATATGGCATTGTAAACAATTCACTATTGCTGTTTGTTAGTGTCATAGAAATAGATGAGACATCAACACCCTAACTAAACAAGAAGTATACAGCTAGAGCCAGGAATTTGCTAGCTTAGCATAAAGGCTGGAAGCGTGTATAAAGGATACCCCAATCCTTGAAAAATCAATGTGCATTGCAAGGGTTAGGCATCTAGCTTTGATGCTTAGGATTCATTTTAGAGATTAAGGAATACGTCTTCGATCCTTACACGTACATATGGACACTTATACATGTATGTGGTCATGTAAGAAACAGACCTTGCAGTATCAGAGCTGGCCAATGCCAATTCAGCACCATGGACAGAGTGAGCTGTCACTGAACCTACAGCTAAAAAAGATTGAATATTGGGGAAAGTGTGGACTCATTTAATTTCATTATCTAGTTTGAACAAAATGTGTTTTTGTGTTCAGAATAACAAGCTATCATAAAATGGACAATTCTGTCTACTGAGATATTTCTACCCTCAGCAGGCAGACGATCCACCAGCTCCAAAGTTTCAATCTAAGCATATGGTAAGCTCTTTTTTTCTTACATGGATAATGTTGGTCTTATTCATACTCAACAGAATTAAAAACTACAGTTTGAGGTCATAGGTCAAGTTACTCACATGCCTTATGAATAACAACAGATTATCCCTCCACACAGTCCTTCTGAGCAGTCGTAGCACTTTCTCAAGATGCCAGTAAGGTTTGATAAGCCCACATTCCTTAAATACCTGAAGTGACTTCATGATATGTATTACTTAATGTAGTTTAATATGAAGCATAAGCATAGCATAATAAGAACCCTGGTCAGACACAGAAACTTTGATTTCTGGTTTGGTTGCACTCTCCAGGGAAATACCCCGAGCAATGAAACTTGCCCCGTCAAAGAAATTAAAACTACCGAGAGCGCAAAGGGAAGGCAAAGTCGTTATAAAGCAATTAGCAGACATAGCTGTGTAATTAAGACATCAGGCTTCTGGAAAGAACGAGTCGTTTACTGCTCTGCTTTGTGATCAACAAATACAGTAATTCAATACCAGCTCACAGGCAAGTGTGTATTTGTGTACAGATGTAAATGTTAGGGGAGGAAAATCAAGAAGAATATAATGATAATGTTGCTGTGTGAATGGCACAGGGAAAACACTGAAACAGAGAGCTCACCATTATAATTGCAAAGTTTGTTGGCTGTATTCCAAACTGCTTATAAAAGGAGAAATCAGATAACCGCAGGCTTCCTGGCTGTCCTGATAGAGGCCTGATAATGGATTGAAGAGGGGGACAGAATCGATACGGCTGTCCCCACTCTGAGCCGGGAAACCATCGCAGAGAGCTCACTGTACATCTGTAATCTGCAAAGGAGCGACCCGGCTCCTACAGGCCTCTCTCTTAGTGACCTTAAAGCTGCCGGAGTCAAACTATCTGTCAACATACATCAGGAGCCATTTGCAAGAAGAATTATTTTTCCATTTCTGTGAAATGCCAGGATCAGAGGTTGTTTCAGTAATACTGTGTAACTGGAAACCAAAGAAAGTAGCAGGAGAACGTTTGCTGGACATTTTAATGTACATGTTGAAACTTGTTTTTTATTATGTATCATCTCTCCTGAAAAGATTATTTTATCTCTGCATTTATTGTTCAACAGTCAATTTGAAGTCGGAGATTTTTTTTGGGCCAGTTTTGCCTTCATTGGTTAGAACAGCTGAAGAGAGACAGGAAAAGTGGGGAGAGAGAGGGGGGATGACATGCAGCAAACATTTGAGCTGCGTCGAGGACTATAGCCTCAGTACATGGGGCGTACAACAGAACCACTAGGCTATCCGACGCCCCCCGATGTCTTACCTTTTTTTGGGGGGGGGGGGGGATGGGGGAGAGAATCATTTTGTTAAAAAAAATGTTTATAACCACTTAATAGTTAAAGGATTGTATGAAACTACTTTAATGTAGGAATATGTGGATGCACTAATTCGATCACAGGTAGCTTAATGGTAAATTGACTGTTTATTTTGTTTTGGTATTTTCACAAAAAAAAGTATCACATCGTTTCAACACTTATAACATCTGTAGGTCATTGATCAGAAACATGTACTTCAAAAATAAGGTTGCAAAAGTGAAGATGGGGAAAACCAAAATGTCAAGCTTCAAAGGAGAGGTTCTCAATAGAGATGCACCCTAAAGCAGGGCCGATATGGATTTTCTAACCAGTTAGGGAAAGAGCCTTCAAATGGGAGCTCCTTGTGTGTGGATCTTGTGTGTTCTTCTTTGCCTATTCGTGTTTTTGTATCCAGCACCCTTTGAGGGTTGTGCGTGTCTTTTTGGATTTTTCAATAAGTAACAAGTAAGCCAATTGCTGACTCTCATACCGATTTGAAATGTCATTAATTCTTTGTAAATGTTGTGTTTTGTATCATCTTGTGTTTGTTAAATGAGCTATTAGATTGGATGTATTTAAAGTGTTGAACTGTCTCTGGTACAAGTCTTTCAAACTGTATGTCCCTTATCTTTCTCAGAGACGGTGAAAGACCCCCAAACTGTCCACATTTTCTTTCACTTTTGACAATAAAAACAAATCTGACTGTCTTCTGCCCAATGACAAACCTCTTCTCTGAATCAGCAGTAAGCCTTAAATTGATGAGATACAACACAAAGATATCGACTACTGACACCGGTGCATGCCTCATTATTTGCAGATGGTCCGACATCTGTCAACAGCCCTAATTTCAGCCGATGCATCAATGCATCCCTAGTTCACAAACTGATGAATGACCTCATGGTGGCTAAGTCTACTCCTTCAATCTATGGGTCAGACTCAGGAAGATTTATTATATTAATCACAATTTAAATAAGAAATCAAAGTGATCTGATGTTCTTCTGCTTCTCATACTATATGGGGAAAAGGCTGGTTATAAAGATACAATGGCTCCCCTTGAATTAATCACTTTTGCTTTAGTGCCTGGAGTTCCCCAGTGTGCAGGTTGCATGTGATGTATCCTTTGCTTGTCCTTTGTTCAGCAGTTGTTCAGTTTGGAGGGGTGTTGGGAGACAGGCGCCGATGCACTAAGTCTTCAAAGATTGACCTTTGACCCTGTTTTAACCTGACCCGTGTCTTAAGACAGGGACATCAGGAGAAATACTGAATGTGCTGTGGCTTGGAAGGATTTGGTCACGCTTCAGGATTATTGACGCTCAAGTGAGCTAAAAAGATGAAACTCAAATTGTAGTGCGTCATTACTGCATTTTAAGATGTCTTTGATCATCACAGAGAGGAGAGTACAATTAGATCAATGAGGATATATGAAATAGAATATTCTATTCTATTTAAGGCTATGCAGTTCTTCAGTAAATATTTTATTTTGAGAAAAAACTTCAAGCTCTCAGGGCTTGTACCCTCGAAGCAGAAGTTGATCAAAAGAAGTGAAAAGTTCAGGAAACTATTGTTGCCGTCTGTAAACACGACAGCAAAAGAAAACTTTTGGTGTTTTTAATCTTTGGAGAAAAATAGAGGGGACTCCATCAAACCCACAAAAGAGCAGATGGACACCTGTGTCAAAAAAAAGCTTCTGTTGGCTCGGTGTTGAGACTTATCTTAGCTCAGACACGGTTTAGCACTTAAGTCGAACTGCTGTTTGTACCAGTGAGGCTTTCAAAATCAAAAAAAAAAAAAAGAAGCAAGACAGGAGAGAAAAAGCTCATAAATCTCAGCCTACAGCTCTGAGAGGAGGAAGCAGCCAGGAAAACAGGCTTTGAGGTATTGGAAGGCTAATTGATTGTGAAGGAAGAAGCTTTTTGTTGTTTTATTTTGCATAAAATAATGTTCAGCCTGTAAAGGGGAGATATCACAATTACTACAAGCAGACGTAACTCCCACTCTATTTTATTTTTTTTACTCTACAAAGTTTCTGACAAGAACTTGATCAAATTTAAGGCTAAATATCATATCAGTACATTTTATTTAATAAACTACTGCCTCTATTTGTCATTGTCCATTTATTTAACATTTATTTATACAAAATGTTTCATGAACTCAAGAGTCATTGTCTCTGGTTAACAGTTGTAGAAGATGGGATAAGATAACCAGAATTTAGTCTAAAAATCTACTTTAAGTGTTCATTATGCTGAAGGATTTTATTTCATTTGAAACCAAAATTATCCAGAGAGATCTCAGACCCAACACAACAAAAGAAATGATAAAACCAGAAAAACAAATCTGTGGGGGGCAGGAGACTACAGAGCTTAGCTTCTCTGTTGTTAGCTTGTTTTTACCTTGAATATCCCTCACTGGTAATCATTCACAAGGTTTTAACCAGGAGACAATGATAATAATAATATCAGTAATAGTCTCTGACTTTCTTTAAGACTGTAGAAACACAACATAAACAGTTTAACTCTGAACTCTGCCTTTTAAATGCTCTTCAGCACGGCTTTCGAGTTACGTTACAGTAACTCTAGCTCACTGGCTAGCTCAACTTCCTCCATATTGTTTATCCATATGCTTAAAATCAACACTTTAGTGATTTCATATTGTAACAACTAAGTCAGGAATGTTTACATAGCAAACAGCTGATGTGTCTACTAACCCGACTAAGTATGCTCTTAGCAAAAGTTAGCAACACTAAACTACGAGTCACGTGAGACTCTGGTCCAAACTACGTTCATTAAGCGAGCATCAAGTTGGCACAACCGTAACTAGAATTCACAATCGCCCCCTGAGGCATTTGTAACAATGAAATAGTAACTCACTGTATCTCTAATAAGAGCACACCTTAAATGAATCACATTTCTATTTGGTTTAGATTAGTTGGTATTATTAAAGTATGCCTATTTTTATCTTCTGAATAAAGCTTAGCAACTATTCTGGTGATTACTAAAATGTAAATATTTAAATCGAGTAAAAAGTACATTTGATTTAAAGTGGTCACAAGGAGGTACAGGTGTGTTGTATTTGATTTAGAGAGGGTGTTGTAATTGGACATAGAGAGTTCACTGAAGTCATATTCCTTGTATGTGTGAGCATACATAGCCAATAACGCTGATTCTGATTTGTTGTCAGTGACCAGTTTCAAAATGCCAGGGCCAGGGAATTTTTCCCCCCAGTCCAGCCCTGCTAGGTATGTTTGTGAGGGTTAAACACCATTACATCCTCTTGCATTAACTATTGAAGTCATTTTCAGGGAAATCCTGGCCCCTTGACTACACTTGATTTCCTCACTAGTTTTAGGAGATATTGTTAAACCTATGCGGATCATTTTGTCACCCTAACATACAGAAGGACACTCATTAATATTGTTCACATGAGCAGAAACGCTTGAGTCAAGTTTTCGTAGGTGAATAAGTGGAGAGAGACGTAGTGATAAATTATTCACCAGTGATTCATTTGCAGTGACTGCTCATCCTCCACACTACCTGGGAGCGCTTGACCCTATTTGCATTGAAAATGATAAAATGCAGGAAAATCTATTCCTAAAAAAATAACTCTTGGCAAGGTAGAGCATTGAAGCAAAACAAACATCTCTTTCAGGAAATGTTTGTTGTTAGAAAGTATGAAAGGTTTAGGAAACTTTCTAATTTCTCGGAGTTTGATACTCATGAGTATGTTTATTTAGGAAGGATTCACATTGAGGAAAATGTTCTGAACAAACGCAACACATTGGTGGAGGTTATGTAAAGAAATTAAATATAATTTTAGAGGAAATCTTCCTCAAGATCTTCTTCAAAAACAACACAAATACAAGCTGACATTTCAGGGGGTCAGCAGTCATCTTCATTTCTGAGCCTGGCTTTTCCACGGCTTGACATTTATCCTGCACATGATTGGCTGAGCGAGAGGAAGTACTCTAACCTCTTGTGCACTCCCTACCTATCCCTTGTACTTCTTGTCCCTTTCAATTAAGGACTCTGCCCGCAGGGCTGCCTTGAAGGAGCTTGAAGGTTTAAAGGCATCTTGCATGGCCTCCCAAAGGGCACTAATTTAGCATTCATGGCATTTCTGCCTGCACGGAAGAAGCTTCAATACGTAATTAACATGTTGTGGAGGTAAATGGAGCAGCATGTTTGAACAGATAGACATGGTCCGCAGCAGAACACGTTAAAAAAGAATTGAATTTTTAAACGTTTCAGGCCTGTCTCTGTGAGGTTTAATTAAATCCAGGGAAGATGAAATGCAGTGTGCGCACAATATGTCCTATGATTCATAACAGGCCTAATCAACTAATAATCAACCAAGTGTGTCCCTCTTATCAGGCCTGATGCATGTGGTATACATTTGTCATCAATGAGCTTTTTTATGATGAAATAGATGTTCCAAAAATGAAATGAGTCCATCTCTGAACCTTTGAAAGTCAGGAGCCTGTTAGTAAAAAAAAACACTTTAAACTCCAGGTGTAATGCCTTCAATGCTTTTCAATTCAAAATGTGATATTGAGGAGACAGTGAAGGCTAATTCTGCTTTTTGTAAAACAGATCATTGCCCTTGGAGGTAAATGTTGAGTAAGCTTATGTCTGATATCACAGTCGAGCCCCAAGGGGAGAAAGTTCACCAACGTGAGTATAAGTGACTAATACAATTAAACTTGATTACTCTTAACCCTGGATGTCATTTAAGGAGGCTAGAGTGTGTCACATTTCTTAAATTTGGATCATACATGTCCAATTTAGTATAATGGACTACAGGCCAACCATTCCATACAGAATCATTGAGATGACAAAAACCATTTAGCCAGCCATTTAAGCCATGTTGTTTCCTTAGCGTCCATTCTGTTCAAGTGACAGTGGAGCGTCTAATAGCATTCATTCATCGTATACTCCTCTCTGGATTTTCTTTCTCAGATAGATTTGGTAGAAGTACGCCAATGGGGTTATCTCTTCATCGATCAGTTTATCCAATTGATCATCAACTGTCTTTAGTATAAAGATGCACTATGTAGTTTTGGTAGAGAAATGTTCAGATTCTGTGGTATATGTTCATAACTTTAAACACAAACTGTCGTCAGAGGAAAATTTGGTCCCTGGAAAACTGTTTGAAGATGCTACACGAGAAGTTATGGTGGTGGGCCGCAACAGCGAAAGCGTAACTCTCCTGGTTTTTAGATCCAAACTGTGTTGCAGGGAACCATTTTATCCTTTGAATAAAGTTTGTGTGTTTAGTTCAGAAAATATAACATAGAATTGTTTCATTTCTCCAACTTTCAAATTCCACTACCAAATCTACATAGTGCACCTTTAAATAAGCACATATAAAGCTGTTTCAAACATGAAGGTGTCAATGGAGCGCAGCATACAGCAGCAGGAAGCCTTTCTTGCTCACCAGGTGAGCTTACACCTTACACCTGATAAACATCATTAGATTTCCCAAAGATCAACACAACATGGTGTTGATGCAATCCATAACTCTGTATGAGTAGATGGACCAATTGAAGAACACCTCCATCCAGGAAATCTGGGTTTTTGTACATTTAGTGTATTTCCTTCTATACTGAGTATTTCTTATGAGCTGAAGGACAGAAAAGCACAGACTTGTTGATCAGTATCTAATGCATTCTTGAATATTTAGCTACTCGTCTTTTCTTTACTCCATGATTAATGATGTTAACGAGGATAAAGAATACTGACGTGACAAAAACTAATTGTTGTTCTGCACCCCTGAGTTTAAACCAAGCGTCTTTGACAATCGCTTCTTTAATCCACCAGGCAGATGTTGGTATCCTTTTAATGGTTGTTGATGCAATTACTAACAGAAAGGATTTATGAGAGCTCTGAAGGGCCCTAATCAGAAATTTATTTGCCTCTTGGAATCAATTAAGAGAACTCTAAACCCAGTATAGGCCTGTAGTGGTAACATCTCAGTGACGCAACAGCAATCAAACTCTAATTTAGCTTAGGTCTGCAGCTGCAAAGGAGCCACATTACTGATGCAGGCGCCAGGCTACTGAGTCAAAGTTCTATTATCCTTCACCTTCCAAGTGTTTTATTATTAGCTAAATGAGTTATAGTTGCAAGTGGGATTACATTTTGAGAGCATGTTTGCCCGCGCATGGGCTTTTATTCACAATTCACTGGGAGTTGTCTTGATAGAGCTGTGAAGACATCAGGGGGACGTCAGTGATTCATTATTTCATTCTCATGCAGTGTCAGACATTATTTGCACAGATGTTCAGAGGATCTACTGATGTATGGCATTGCTGAGCCGCTCACAGCACAGTGAACCGATAAGTGCCGCTACAAAGCAGTCAGCCGTGTTTGTATTAGCCTCTGTTCCTTTCAAGAGTGCGAGAATAATGTCAGGGGACGACTGACTGCCTCGACTCACCCAGTCGTTCAATTACTGTATGGCAATTGTTTCTTTTCACGAAGCATAACTCTCCAGGAAATCTTCTACAAAGTTGAATATACTTTCAAGAACATTTGTACTTTCTGAAATGATGCTGGTTGGATTGTAGCAGGCCTTTGAGACCAGCATTTGCAAGTCAGATATTTTTGCATAAATGCATTTTAAGGGAAGACAATTTCTCTTTTAGGATTCAATAAAAGCTTTGAGCTTTGAACGTTCAGTAAATAGCCACTAACCATCTTCTTGAAATGGTCAAAGTCTGTTTTTGTCGATGCAGAGTGATTGAGAAAGTGCTGACAGAACTCGTCCTCTGAAGTGTGAAGCAAAGTATTTCAAGGCAGCACAGTCATCCCATTAACATCAACCAGAACATTAATATTAATCTGGATCTTTTTTTTCGGCAGTGAGGCTGCAGGCTCAGGGAAAGCCCAGTCAGTGAACTGTGAGTGTAAATGTGTCTTTATCTTCTTGGTGGATCTGTAGGGACAGAATCTAATCTTGATCCTTAAAAGATCTATAATAACAGGTCGACACAGACAAGAAGGTAGGTGTTAGTACGTATTTTCATGGATTCGTTCATCTTGATAATTTTGTGGATATATCTTTGAATTGTGTCAACCATCTAAGAGTAATTCTTTTAGGTTTGTGAAGCTGTAATATATATGTGTAAGACATCTCACAGCAGCAAAGTTATATTGGGATTGGAGCCAAGTGTCTGTTGTGAGCTGAAAAGGAAATGTGACTCTGAAACTGAAGAAATGTATATGTCTGATTTATGAGTCAAGTTGATGTCTTCATTCTGGCCTTATAGAGATGTACACAAATAGAATTTGTGGGCTGTTACATTCTAGCAGAATATAAGCAACTCTGTGTAGATGAACACTTTGCCAGTGATCGTGAGATCCTGGTCCGCATGTGTAGATGAATAATATGCCAGTGATCGTGAGATCCTGGTCAGCATGGAACAGTGATTGTAATACTGGTCAGCATGGGCCAACCATTGTGAGATCTTGGTTAGCATGTGTGAGCAATGGTCAGATATTTGTCAGGAATTGTCTGCGATATGTATTGTGTTGTTATGTTGTTTGACTACGGCTAAATAAATCTAAGATGATCCACAGTCTGTTTCACGATATTCTCATTGTCCATTTAACACAGAAACAAAACCCCCACCTAACAGTAGGCCTACTGTCTGATAATGATTTTAACTTCACGACTCCTCTTACTTAATTTCATTTTACAGAAATGTTTAAAGAGAGCATCTCAATGTTATCAATCTAGAGCTGCTGAAGTCTCATGTTAAGCCCACGTTAAATTCTGATAGTAGCTGCAACAGTAAGGGGACAAATGATCTAAAGTTGCACTGACTGATGGTTTACAATTTTAACATTGAAGATACTTTCACATTTCTCCAGATTTCTAGAACAGTAGCTTATACATTCTGACAGAGGCTGCCATTTAATTTCTAACCAGTAGCTACACCATCACTTTGCCAGCAAAAATGACAACAATCACCAGGACATTTTATTAGCTTACAGTAGGCTAAGTTAGATAACCTTCCCTCAACAATTAAGGGAAAAACAACATAATTGATCACTTTTTTTAAAGAAAGAAAGAAAGAGATGGAAAACATTGGATAGAGGACTTTTCTAGTGTCTGTACATCAGGCTGGGTGTGAACTATCAGGGCACACTAGCTTGCTAACAGCTTTAGCTAACGTTCCATGAGGTTGTTGAAAATGATAAAACTACAGTGTATACACAGGGCAATTTTTTACAACACAACTTGTTACTATGCCAACTAAAGCAGTTGTTTCATTGTTTTCAACCATTTTTTATGCTTGGTCACTATGGGTACTAAGCTAGTTAGCCGCAAATGCTAACGATTAATAGTAGCCATTGTCAGCGCGGTAAACACATAGCTTAATCATTTCTCTACAGTAGAAATGTTTTTCACTGTTTTTTTATTTCATACTTGTTAAAAAAAATACAGTTCACTATAACTGAAATTTTACATTTGTCCAGATTGTTTCTGGAAACGTGAATTTGTTAAAACATTATTTCAATCTCCTGTTGCTGGATTTCAGATTTAAGACGTGGGCGGACATGGGCGGCTGTGGCTCAGTTGGTAGAGTCGTCGACTCTCAACCAGAAGGTCGAGGGTTCGATCCCCAGCTGAGCAACATGTCCGATGTGTCCTTGGGCAAGACACTTAACCCTGCATTGCTCCCTCTGCTTCGGTGGCGGTGTATGAATGGATTAGTGTTGTACTTAATCTCTGATGTACGTCGCTTTGGATAAAAGCGTCTGCTAAGTGAATTGTAACATTGTAAGACATTACTCAGTGTATACCATCTGAACACACACACACCATCTGCAACACTCCTTTAAAGTTCTCCAAGTTACGCTTAATGATCTTAAATTGGTATTAAATGCTCAGAAAATTAAGTGTATGTTGTTTTCTATAGGGCTAGATGTGAAATTAGTAAAAACCTTCAAATTACCACCCTAGAGTCCAATATAGTTAAAGAATATAAATATCTCGGTATATGGATAGATGACAAACTAACATTCAAAAAGCCCTTACCAGAAAGCTACCATCATATATCACCTCCTTGTTACATCTGAACCCTGGTTCATTTTTAACAAGCTCGAGTGAGAGACTGGTTCTCCAGGTTCCTCATGCCAGGGCTGACCCAGGAATAACTGCTTTTAGCGTTAGTGCAACAAATTCTTGGAATATTTCACAACATGATCTGAAATGTAGCACTCGAATCCCTTTTGGACACTTTAGGAATATTCTTTTTAACTGCCCAATACCTGCCTGTAACTGTTTTATTTGATTTTAACTGTTGACTAATTATTGTAGTAAATTCAAGCTTACAAATGTTTTTTATTTTATTATATATATTTTATTGTTCTTATTGCTTTTTTATTTATTTGATTTCCTCCTGTAATAGCTTTACGCATTATGTTTGTCATTTATGTTTGTGTTCTCGGCGTCATTGTAAATGAGGGTCACCATCAATGATCTCTCCGAGAACTTAAATAAAGGTTGATGATGACGATGACGATGATCTCCATCCAATCTTTCTGCTTGGTCTTACATGTTCTCTGATGATGATAAAATGAGCGTTTGATTCTGTTAAGATCTTATTTGTGCCTAAAGGATTGAATTAATGAGGCACACTGATGCTGAAACCGTTGGTGGCGTAGGGCCTAAGATCCAGCCTAGTGTGACTGGAGTGGCCCGTGATTGTGTAAATGGACTTCAAATGTTGCATTCTCTAACGATCAAATATCTGCCTGCAGGATTGTAAAAGAGTGTGATGTTAGATCTTAATCCCGTTGGCTTTACACCATTTTCTATTCACTTCATACCAATCATGCAGAAAATGTTCAACTCCATCGCTCATAGATCACTGTCCAGCTTGTCACGGATTATTGATGGGTTGATATAGACCGTATGATGGATTATAATGTAAACTTTAAATGAGAAAATCCTTCACTATGATCTGAAAACAGCACTGCAGTTTACTTGATGTTGTTTGTAATTGCACATATTAAAATAAATATGACCAACAGACTTCCTAGTGGTGCAGTATATTTTTGAGGATAATGATGTTTTTAATGAATTGGTTTTTTTTGCCCCTTCTAAGTGAGCCCAACAGGCTTTAAACACTTCTTAAAGTTGGTATGGCAAGAGCGTTAGCCTATCAGTAAACCCAGAGCAATATTAGCATGTATTTGTAGACCAATCATCCTCTGAGAAAAATGTCAAACGCCTAAAACTATTTAACAGGTAGGTACAACTTTCTAGATTTGCTTTATTCAAGCGCTGTCATTGAAAACTATAAAGTTGTTGCAGAAGAACAAAACAAAACAATGAGCTAAAAGATGCTAAAATGCTGCTCAGAGATCAAGCTCAGAGGTGATGAATGTCTGTGTTTTTCCAAATACACAACCCCCTTCATGTTACACAGTATCCCTGTAAAAAAAAAAAAACATTACCTGCAGCTTGAGTGCAGATTTAATCTTTTGAAATTTTGAATTAACAACAGAGAAACCAAATGAGGAACATTAAAAGCGGGTACGTTATTTTGCTCATTTGCTAAACTATAATACACCACTAACAGTCCTCTTCATTTTTGAGTAAAATGTCTTCATGTCTCAGTGAAATGATTTGCAGAATGGTGTTTTTTTATTCTTCACTAAATCCACATTACCATTGTCTTTGCATTCCCTCACATAATGACAGCTTTTCAATGAGCTCTTTCTGCTCGGCTCCCATGCTGAGCACAGCCTAAGATGAGTGACATGGACGTTTCAGAAGGTCATAACGGCAAAGCAGACAGCATATGGTAAGTGTCCTCTCTAAGATAGGAAAAAAAACTGTGCCTGATCAATTATTCATTGAGTCTTCCTTATTATTTCTTTGGGAAATATAATAGATGTGGAAGAATAAGCTCCTCACATTTGCTCAAATGCTGCTGTGAATGATTGTAATATTTGAGATATAATAATAGCAATAGAATGCTTAAAATCCCCTGAAGAAGAAATTATAATAGTGTAACAAGTTATGTATATTTAAAAGAGAAAATATCTTCACTGTGACTTCTTTAGCAGCAGAGTTCACAGTCTTGTTCAAGGACACTGAAGTAGAGATTTGCTTTCTGACGCTGATTTACTTGTATCTTATTCTGAAGGTCAGAGACGATTCGGTGTTGTTTCTAATTAGGAACATGTGATATTCAGCCAATTAATGGAAAAGATAAAGAAAAGGATGCACGAACAATGATGCCCAAAGGGCCCCTGAAGCTCTGAGATACTCACACATCGAAATAATAATAGAAAATAAAACGAACAACATAAATGATTCAAAGCTAAACCAGCTCCAACTATAAACACAACGAGGAGAAATGGAAATCAGCTTTTAGCTTAAGTGCATAAAAATGCTAATTGACATTTGCACACTTCTCTTTTAGCGCGTGTGGCGGAAATGTTTTACTGTATAATGAATAATGGTGCCATCCAACACTTTGTCAATGCTGAGGTTATATTTCATGTAATATGCATGAAAACATTTGTTTGCACATATTAGCTAAAGTTAGAAAACAGACTGGGTTATGAATCCCATTATGTAAATTATCTGAGCAAACAGATTTGAGAGATTTACATCTAAATGTGCTGAGAGGCTCAATGTCGCAGTTCAATATTGATTTTGGTCTTATTGTCATTTCCTACAGCTGTCACAGGACAGAGCGTATCTTTACAGAGATTAACTAAATAAGGCTTCCATTAACACTTGCAGACGCTTCTTTGCGTGTTACTGTGTGCAGACATATATAAACATTTGGTTCCTTCAGGGTGGTCGTTAACTAAATGGTTTGTGATTGAAGTGACATTTTTTTGTATACATATATTTTCATGACCTAGATCTTAAAATAACATTATGAAGAAGAACCTGAAAATACAACGACAGTCAAACTGTGTGAGCTAGTGGAAAATGTCATCTAACCCCTTACACAATGTTGTGTTCAATGACGGTCCCTAATTTAAGACTTTTCTCCTATTGGTCGGCCATGACACGTTAGGGCTGAAGTCATGGTTACAGTATTATCTTATTCATTTAGTCACATGCAAGGAGGCTGCTAGGCTAGGTAGCTAGGTCCAACATTATATTAATATGGCTACGAGTTCAACAGAATACACATCTGTTTGGCATGACATGATGTAGTATCCAACGCTACCATTTAATTGTAACGTGAACTACCTTCAGGTTTATTCAATCCTGACTCTACAACGATTTCAGAGTGTTCCACATTAACGCAGCCATCGTGTTTGTTTACAAACATGTTTCAATGACACGCCTCTTTTAGAGGTCGTATAATACATTCCCTGCTTTAAATCAACATTTGTGATTGTCCTGACCTGAACCAGGTTGTATAGAAATATGACTCATTTGCACGAGCAAAAAATGAAACCAGGATTTTCTAATCCATGTCTTACTGTTTGTCAAACATTACAAGCCCTTCACAAAAACTCCATCCAGGATTTGGGTTAAAGCTCCTATGAGGGATCTGGATTCAATACAAACTGAAACTTAGGCTGATGTCTTGATATATTTTACAAAAGAAAACCAGACCATCAGGAAGAAGTTTGATTATTTCTACACAGTTACTGTATATGCCTGTTACCACTGCCACAGTGTTGGTCTATTAGTACAAGGCAATGACCAACATGCTGCAGAATAATCCTTTGTTTACATTTTCAACAGCAGAGATTCACAGTAACTGATTCATTGGCCTTGGTTTAAAAGAAGCAGGAAGAGATTTGTGTCAGGAAAAACTACTCACACTGTGCAGGACCAGATCAGCAAAGAGATAACAGGTACCATTTTGTCCACAGGGGGCGCCAAAAGACACAGCATTAAAGCTGTATATGAAACAATGCAGCCAAAAATGAAAAATTAATTTTCTGTTACAGCCCCAGCCAAGTTTGAAAAAATTATTTAAAATATTCAATATGCTAATTTACATCTGTTGTTGCCACCGAAACTAAATCTATGATTGATGGCATGGTATAAGGATGAAGAAATAAATCCGGCAGGTTGGAGAATTCTATCATCAATCAATGTAATATACCATACTGTCATAATGCCTCCAGCCCCATACAGCTCCAGTATCTTTATTGAGTGCTCTTCAGTCAATAATGTCACTGACTGGGTTTTGAAAGAAGATGAACTGTTACGCTAAAGGGTGACATTAAACCAGTAGACTGTGTTTACAGGAATTTTGCAGTTTCATACTGTACAAAGAGGTTTTCTTTATCCCTGCTATGTGTGTTTTTTGTTCAGCCTTCGCTTGAGGGGAAATACTTATCTTCTCTTATGTGTTTAAAAAAATCAATTCAGAATATCATGGTCAGGCATCAACCTTGGTTGAAAGATGGACGAGTGTTTGAAGAGCGCTGCTTCCCTTAGGTTATCAGTCTTAAGAGACGCCATGGCTGACATTGTTGGATAGAGACGAGCCGCAGTGACACGCTGCTACATTACTGAGTTAGGTGTCACCGAATGAAGATCACACTACTAATGAGGAGGTCACTGCTCTTTGATTTAGTCATGGAGCTCAGACAGAATCACATGATGGAAAATTGGGAGCTATTGACGTCTTAATATGCAATAAATGAACGGCAGAAAAAGTCTTTTGCTGCTTTTGAAGAAACTTAATGAAGCCGGGAGAGAATTTGCATAAATTATATGCGTGATCGACTATTCTTTATTAACAGCTGCAATATGTGAAAAGATTTCTACCGTAATAAATCTACTGGATTTGGACTCTAATGCAGTTGGTGGACTAAATGGAGTTGTTCTGTTGTCTGGGTTTTCCCGCTCTCTGACAAGATGTCTCCATTATTATCCATCAAAGCAAAGTAACACCTGCTGTACATTTACCAAAAACTCCATCAGTCTGCTGAAGCTTCAACAATCTTCTGTGAGTCCATTTATTCACACACAGCTCATCCAGGGAGCTTCAACTTTCTGAAAAACAATCATGTATCTCTTATCTTTTATTGTCTCCTGGCATCCAATCCAGCTGTAATTCAGATAAGTGATATACAGGACATTTAAGTGGAGACTTCCATGACTTGACTTCCAAATCAAGTCATGTAGTCGTAAAAGAAGGAAACCTTTGCTGAAGTCACAGCGATGAAGGACAGCAAGGCAAATCTCACCAGCGTAGATGGCATGGTGAAACCTGTGCTAAGATGCTCTAGCAGCACAAGAAGAGCAGAATATATTAAACACGTTTTCCAGCAACGACTTAGCAAAATCTATGGCTATCTCTGCATCTGTACCATTATGTACTGTTAGGGTTTACAACATGAAGTTGAAGTTGGGAGTCATGGCTCTCGTGATGTGGTTGGAACATTTGAGCCGAACAAATCAAGCAGACAACATTTCACCGAGTCCAAGCCGGAAACGTTCATCAACTTGGAGAACTAAGTTTAACAGGAACTGTCAAAGGCAGAGCGAGAAGTTTCTATATCATATTACTGTTTTCCTGCATACAACAAAAGCCCGCTGAAACATTATTCAAGAATACTACTCCGACTACAAACAGAAACCTAAGCACTCCCAACAACAAAAGTCTTGTCCTTCCTCTACAGATTCTGAGTCCACGTGCAGATATCTGTTACAGTGACAATCCAAATTGATATGCAGCAGCTCTATACCCAATAGAAGATTTATTCATAGAAACCACATTTTCCCATGGTTTTGGAGCCTAGAGAGTAAAACAAGGACTTAATACAAATGAGTAGAGTAAGAGATTGAAACTCCAACCCTCTTTATCAACCAACAGGTTTAGTATGTTGTATTAAGTAAATCCAAATAGACAATCATGTAGCACCAAACGATCATAGAGCTAAAGCAAAATCAATGTATGCATGTCCCAAAATACACATTAAAATCAAGAAAAAGCTTAAACTCTTGAAAATTGATCTTAACACAGCACAACACGACACTGTTATATGTAAGTAAGTGGTAAATGGACTTGAGCTTGTATAGCGCTTTCTAGTCTTCTGACTACTCAAAGTGCTTTTACACTGCAGGTCACATCTGCACATTCACATACTGATGGCAGAGGTTTCTGTTCATCAGTGTTAACTAATCCCATTCATACACATTTACTATGACGAAGCAGCGGGAGCAACTTGAGGTTAAGTGTCTTGACCAAGGACACATCGGACATGTGGCTGCAGGAGCTGGGGATTGAACCCTCAACCTTTCAGTTGAGATACAACCAACTCTACCAACTAAGCCACAGCCGCCCATCAACAGTGTTGATGCTTATTATAAAAAAAGAAGACTTCCCTTAGGTTATGTTGTCCTGATTTGGGCCCATCCCCAAGAAGTTTGTGATCAATCAGGTTTAGAAAAAAACTATTTAGCCCATCTGAACCTGAGATTTTTGATCCATTTTAATATGAGAGCTATATTCACACTTACTTTCACTCTCCTCTCCTATCTCCAAGCTTCATATGAAGCCTAAAAAAAAAGAGTTTTGCTTGGAGTGAGCCTGAGGCTTATCACTTGGGAAGCAGGAACCAGTCATCAATGAATTTCTGGATCATCAGAGACACCCATCAAGCTACAGAGTGAAGCTGAACACCCTGCAATGATGCATGAAATCTCCCATCATTCATTAACTTTATTGCTGCGAGGAGGGCGGCTCTTCGATCATTATGACTGGGCTCATTACTGAAGTATGGTATACTCTCGGTCAGTTCCTAATTATTGATGCTTTTTATAAACCAGAAAAACAGGGATGGAGATGTTTAAGTTGTTCCTCAGAGAACCTTTGGTGAGGTGAAATATTTCTTACCTGGAGCCGTAGGAAATTAAAGAAAATGTGTGGGATTATTTAATGTGCCATTAGGAACTCAATCCTGTTACTTTATTCTTTCAAGGCTCTGCTTTATCGTATTATGCAAAATACACTTTACCATGTTTTTCTAACACTAACATGTGTCCCTAGTCCGTCTACAAACCCTGCAATATTGAGAAAAGTTCATCCTCTCCGTCTTTTACCTGCTTCACTTTACAGACAATGTGTGCTCAAACATGCCGTTTGAAGAGTTTCCCTTCGTGACATCATAAAGGGCAGTAACCCCTCTCCCAGCTGGGTGACATTCCCACAGCTAGGTGTTTGTTCTGCCCTCGGAGTCTGCCTGCTCACCGTAAACAATTAGGCATGGTGCAACAAAAGCGGAAGCGACTTTTTGATCCAGTAGATGTCAGCCTTGAGCACCAGCGTGAAACCAAAACAAACTGCTGTTTGGCGACACCTCCGCCACACTGAATCCTCCGCTCTCCTACAGCGACACACCTCCAACCTCTCTCCCCTTGCGTTTGCACAAAGGAGTTGTCAAATTGGAACGCGCCATAATTAAGCAATACGGACGAAATTGTCCTTGTCCCGAGCTGCATTGTTGTGTTAGCAGGCTAATGGCAGCGCTCTTTACTTAGCTCGTAGCTTCACATTGCATGTTAATTTACACAGAATGACCGTGATCCAAAAACGCTATGTGACATTCAAATGAGCAGGGAGTACAGTAGGCTATTTTATTCTTCTTTTCTCTAGTCCCTCACTTAAACAACTTTTATACGCAAGGAGATGAGCCAGCCGACCCGTCCATGTAAACGCAATGTAGATACGGCTCAGACAACATCACAGCCAGTGGGACTTGGGTGTCACACTCATTGTAGACAGTCATGACTCAGAGAGATATTTAGAGGATATACTGGATCTCTTTATATTATGTGTAAAATGTCGCACACTCTGCCTTTAAATCTATAGACAAAGAAACAGCTTGTTCTGAGCAGGGATGAAGTAGAGGGATTTATGGGTATGCTAAAATACAGGATCGGAGTGTTTGCTTTGCTTAAGTTAGCCACACACACATTAATTTGACATTGGTTACCCACTAATGCTGTGGCACATGTTTGGCCTTGTTAAATAGATAGATCTCAATTTTTGACTGTATTCTGTGTGTTTAACTTTAGAGTAGTCGACTAGTCTGAATTTGAAATTAGCCACTAGAAACATCCCTAGTGAAAACATAAAACTTGAAATGTGCATAATATGTGAGCTTGGACTGGAGAGAAATCTGATCACACACTAAACCTGAAAAGGCTAACGTTAAATGCTATTCATATAAGTGTCCTGAAAAGACGTATTTTCTCTTAGTGCTTCTCATTCTGGCTGATGGGGAGCACATTAACACAACTTCCTGTTAAAGTTAGCAACGTTTGAGTTGTTTCACCAAAGAGATTACTGTGATGGTGTTTTTCTCGGTGCTCTCTCTGCTTTGAAGGCTTGGACTTTTCTTCACTAAACAAGATCTAGAAACATTCAAATACAAAATGTTGATGATAGTGAGTTTCACTGGTCCAATGCTGAATCTTTGTGTGAATAATAGCTCAAGCTTTGACTGTTGTTATTAATTCAGAGATTTTTCATGATAGACAGAAACATGTTTTGAATCTGTTACTAAGTTTTCTGTGTTTTTTTTGTATTCCTTAGTGATTATTTTGGTGTTGTCTGTAAAAAAATCCCAAGTACGTTTGAATACCAGAGTCAACACTTTGAAATGTGAAAGCGTTAAGTTGACGTTTCTAGTCTGGACTGCTTTGCTGGCCGAGCATTTTCCTCGCAGGTTAATTTCACACAATATCTCTGATTGGATTCAATCAGGAAGAAATCTAAATTTGTTTGTATTTGTGCCGTTCCTTTTCTATGAGCGCCACAGTGGTAGAGCCTCCTACATCACACTGTGCTACTTGAAATTCAATGAAGACGAGTTGTGGGGCACTTAGTGTGAATGATGAGGGTGTGTGTGTGAGGTCAACAGCTAATTGAACCAGTAAATTTCCTGCAACATGTCACACCCCAGACTAAGAGCATTCTGTCAGCAGGGAGCTGTATTTCATTAACACACTTTCCTGCATCATAAGAGCAGCTGTGTGTGATACTGATGATTATCTTTGCTAACTGTTTTAAATGTTGACACTGGATTGATGCATTCAGATGTTTGGACCCAATCAATGACATTTTGTGAAAATGAAGATATGCCACAGCTGTGAAGCATTTCCTTGAAACTTTTTGTCATCCATTTTTTTCTTCTTCCACGGGTTAGAGTAACTGCCTATTAAAACATTAAAAAAAAAATTGCAAAATGAGTGAAAACCTATTGTTATGGCTAGTTTCTTCTTCTGCAGAAAGAGCATTTGGTATAAGCAGGATAATCCACAACAAGGTGTCCATGATCAGGTGTTTATGGACTCTGCTGCATGTCGGATGGCTGTGGTCATAAAAACTAGAACCCGACCGATAAATCGGCCAGCCGATATTAGCATGTCCAGTGACTATGGCTGTGTCCGAAATCACTCCCTATTCTCTATATAGTGCACTATATAGTGGACACGCCATTTTGTAGTGCTGTCCGAATTCTGAGTGAGCATGGTCATACCCTATATAGTCCACTCAATGTATCCCACAATGCATTTTGAAAAGTAGTGGACAAGCGATGGTCACTATCCGAGCAATATATACCATCATGCATTGCGGTTTTACGAGCGGAGAGTGGCGTTTCACTCGGCTGCTCTCAGACGGACGAGAGGAGCGACCAGTGAGATCACAGAAACACAATAAAGTTCATATTTGAAGCGTTTTTACTGAAATCTTTGATTTGTTTAAATACCGAGTAAATATCGTTAACGTTAGTAACGGTAGTTTGTCGTTATGATGATGACAGACACGAGAGGAGGGTCTGTGAACATAAATAAATGAGTTTTGGTCCGAAAATACGTTTAATTATATGTAAAATTCAATATTTTATGTATTTATTATTTGTAAATGTTTTCGTGAAGATACACTCAGTATAAAAGTTATCAATGAAATTCATGCCATTATTTACCGTTATTATTGATCCTCGGCCGTTGTTAAGCTGCACGTTTTAGTTGCGCGACAACAATGACGTCACTGTCAGCGGCCGGCAAGAGAGCGAGTAGTGTCCGAAATGTTTTTTAATTTTTTTGAGTGAATGCACTATATAGTCCACTACATATAACTCACTATATAGTGAGTAGGGAGTAGGGAATGAGTGAGTTATTTCGGACACAGCCTATGAGTATCGGCTTACTTTTTCACAGATTAGCGCCAATATCACTAGATTTATTCAGCAGTCAAATAGTATTTCATTTGAGTTTCATTGTATGACACTAGCAGTTCTCTGTCACCAGTAGAGGGCGCTATATTGATTACAACAAGCATTATCACTGTCCAGAGTGTCATGCGGTGATTCACCTATATGCACAGTTACTTTCCAGTTGAGTGACCATCTTGTCTTCATTAAATATCTTTTCCACGAGTGTTTGCATTTGACTGCATTTGAGGGATCAACACAATAAATGTGTCGATCTATATCAGTCTATCTCTACAGATTAAAGATTGATCTCAGAAAGATATCGGCCAATGTATCGGAATTGAATTTTTTTTCTCTCCCTTATATAGATATCGGTATCGGCCCCAAAAGTCGGTCGAGCCCTTAAAGGGGACATGTTATAGCCCTTTTCCACCTTTTCAAACAGTCCCCTGTGGTCTAAATGAAACATGTGCTTTGGTCAAAATATAACACGAATCAAGCACCAGAGGAGGTTTGTGACCCTGTATAAACCAGCTCTCTCAGAGCGCTCCGTTTTGGTGTGTGTGTCTCTTTAAATGCAATGAGACCCTCCTGAGTTTTCCTGGTAGACATCACTCCTCTGTAGCGAGAATAAAAATGGCAGACCTGTGCAAAAGTTTTGCTCTAGGAGTCCATGGGTGGAGAAACCAGCGGAGAGGAGGGTATTTTTTTTTACCAGAATCCAACTTGTGATGTCACAAACTGAGAAAATTTGAAACGGAGCATTTTTCTCTGTGTTGTAAGACTTCTGCAGACCACAAACAAAGGACTGGATGGATTTATTTCAAATTTTGTGGGTCGATAGACGCTCAGGTTACCCAAATATATGTTCAAAAACCCTGTAAAAGTGGATTTTCATAATATGTCCCCTCTAATGAACCGACTATGGACACCTCGTCTGGCTTTTCCCTTGACACCCACATTGTCACCATTTCATTTTTAGAACCTGCCGCAGAATGTAGAGCTTTAAAAAGGTAGCATTTAAAGCAGCGTCTCTACATCAGGGTTTTCAACATTTACTGGACGTGCTGAGCTGAGCGGTCAGTTAATGAGAGCTGATTGAACACACTGTGTCTGCAGAGCTCTGCTGAAAATGAGCTGCATAATGTTCGACGAGCAAAAAAAAAAAAGAGCAGTTCTGAGGCATGAGGGATTGTGAGGGGGAGAGACAGCTGAGTAAAAGCTCAGCATGAACCCTGATGTTGCGCGATCATTATGGGCTGGCGGTCTCTTATTATTCTGAATTTAAATAAAATAACATGCTTGCCGTAAGGAAGATGTTTTAGTGATGATACATCTTTGTTTTTTAGAATGTCTAAAAAAGATGCGTCCTTTCTTTGGCTTGATTAATAACGGAGAAGTCAAACAGTCGCTTTGATTGAGTTTTACCACTAAGACAATAACTTAGTTCTTTTAACACCAAATCACAGGTTGTTATTTCTGTGTTTGAGCTTTTGTATTTAACTCCAAATGATTTCCTTTAGTTACATTCTTCAGTTGAATTTGCAGATTAAGCCCTGTAATCTGAATTATGTCGTTGAAAAACGCTTCAGATATAATGCATGAATGTGATCAGCACATTTTCCAGCATGAGCCGTTCTTAATGTGAAAGGAACTTCGAATAATAACGAGAAGTCCTTGCTGTGTTTTGCTGTTCACACAGAGCCACATAGTGATATAATTAGTGTAGAGAAAGCCGCTTTGATCCATCACATGAAAAAGTCCGACCCTCCAGTCGTTTGTCGTAATGACTTTATTTGTCACACTTCCCTTCACTCGGGGTAATGGTACTATGAAGGGAATGTTACTCTGCTGAAGCTGAGGGCAAAGCTCCCGGTCATTTTCAACCTCAAAACAAACAAACAAAAACTTTGTACCTTATGTCTAAAAAAGAACACCTGCGGATACCTAAATGTTCCGTCACTTTGTGTAAAGTCTACACTGCCGATGTTAAAAAGGATGTCTGGTATAAGCACCAGTCTGCTGCAACACAGGAAAGAAACACAACCCAAAGTTTACTGTTGTGACTAAATGTTTTTTATCTTTAAACAAGATTTATTTTGTTATTACGACATAAATACTCAACACTATAAAGCTTAACTTGTTACTAAGCTATACTTTATGTTGTTATGTTGTAAGGTTATGAAAGGGAGATCTCTGTATTTATAAAGATGTGGACAAAGCCACTGTGGTGTACCCCGATGGTTTTTAGACTTTACTGTTATGAAGCTTTGATTTATGCCTTTTTGTGTGTTGCCCTTTTTTTATTCTATTGGTGCTTTAAACGTACAGTATGTAAAATCCGCCGCTAGGAGGCTCTCAATCATAACAATAACAAAAGATGACGTTGCTCCTTGCGGTGCATTATGGGAGTAAAAACAAACGAATCAATACAAACGGGCGAAACCGACCTGAGAAAGACAATATGTGTACTGACAATGTATCCAAGTATAATTTACATGATGTTTTATATCACAGCAGCACATACAGCGACAGAACGGCAGCTTTCAGTAGCAGCTAGCGCTAGCTTATGCCGCCGTCTTTGACGAAACATCCGGTGTTTCCTTGACAACGATCAACATTTCCTGTCTATCGTGGCGGCTCATCATGGCGGCCGCCTACAAGACACAGCACGTTACAACTATAAAATTACGGATTTCTTTGGCTTTGATAACTTTTGGAAATATTTGAGATGATGAAAGTACTAAACTAAAAAATATATATAACATGGGTTTAGTCCATTTTTAATTCAAGTTAGATATTTGAATGTAAACATTAGCATGCAGTTCTACATACTGTACCTTTAACACCATTAGAATAACTGGTAAATAATTACAAATTCAAAATGCACACAACCCCTGAAAACATTCTGACTTTTCTTGTGAGTGTGTGAAAGCAAACAGGCACATTTTGACTTTACCCTCAGTTTTTCCTGCAAGCCTCCTGGTAAATTTTCTCGGGAGGTTCGGCAGAAAAATGTTCAGGAAAATACACTGTGAGCAAGTGGGAGTGGGTTGTGATGTTTAAATCCTTTGACTAAAGTATGACCATTGACTGTATGCCCATGTCTGATGCGATCATGTAATGAAACTGCTTCATTATGTTTTCTGTTCCCCAGTATGTTCTTCTTCACTCTTTATTTGATACGCTGAATTTAACGAACTACACGTAGCACTGATATACGTGATTTTAAGAGGCCCCTTGCCCCCCCCCCCCCCGGTCCAACAGGGATAGCTCCCGCTGTGAACAAGCAAGTCAGGACGATTGCAGGGGCACATTTTCAAGAGTGCATATGTGAAGAGTTTTTATTAACCTCTTCAAAGGCTTTCGAGTGAACAATTGTGACCTCAACCATGTGGGCGATGCAAATTCCACTCTTATCTACAAGTGGTGGTAACAGCCATGACATGCAACAATGTGCCAGAGAAAAGACAGGGAAGAAGACTTCCCCCACAAGTAATAATGGTTGTATAAAAATGCTGAATCAGAAATATTCATTGTTTTATGAAGGTAGAAAAGCTAAACGCACATTTGTAAAATGTCTAGGAAAGACAGAAAACTGCATACGGCCCCTTTAAGTTTGAAGTTTTCTACATAGTCCAGATCATGTTCACACTTATTTACTTATTTAAGTACTGAACATTCAAAAGCTGAAATGATGTAGAGCTATTCAGGAAACCCAGAGCACCTAAAATGAAGATAAAGGATCTTTACTTACTGATTCTATGCTGTCAAGAAATGAACAATGACTGACGACTGATGGTCTTATAAAACCTGGAAGCCCGACCTTGAAATCACACTTGAAATATAGCATTTGAAAATACATCATAGGCCCAACACACAACAGATAAAGCACGAACACATGGAGAGGTGACACCACTAAGAGCAGAGCAGAGACATCATTTCCCATCATCACTGAGCTCTCTAAACAAACAGGAATTACCTGTGACTGCTGTTGGCTCGTTGCACGTCCTGCACATCAAACACATTTGAAAACCTGCAGATCACCATCATCATCCTTTGTTCTCAGCTTGCAGAGAAATTAGAGGTCCTATCAGATTTGTTTTTACTTTTAGAAAGAGCTTCCAATCAATAAATGAGGAATATGCATCAGGAAAAAAAGAAGAGAGGATCTGTAGCAGTGAAGAGAATGATTCATATCTGTTCTGTGCTCTGTATCTGTGGACCTGAACCTGGATGTGCAGGTCTCACTGGGAGCTAGCTGTACGAGGAAGACTACTGGCTGCGAGGTCACGGGTTCAACTCTGTGAACAAGCTATCAGTACGAGTGCTCAGAGAGGGTGAGTCATACACTCACCTACCTCTGCTACTGCTACTGAAACTGAAACACAGCTGAAGAAGACACAAGTATGGATGTTAAAGCAACTATATGTTCTAAAACTATTTGTAACTTTTCCAACTTAAAATAGTAGTTTTGAGGTCGATTTAAAGAACAACTTTCAACAGGCAGAATAGCATCTCTCAAATGTCCACAGATGCTCTGGCCGCCTGCTTATACTGTAGCACTGAGCATGTTAGGCAGCGGGGCTGCAGTTCTCTCAAGAGATGTGTAAGGCTTTACGGCATTAGCCAGTTAGCCCGTCTCTGTTCTGTTTGATACAATGGCTGAGGCTAAGACACGTTAGAGGACAGCGACCGATGAAGCTTAAAAGAGAGAGGGATGCAAGAAGCTGGGTGTTTTTAATTTTTTTATTTTATTTTATATACTTTATTAATCCCCGAAGGGAAATTGTGGTTCACACTCTGTTATTGAGAGACATGCTTCTCACACACACAGGCCTGAATCACACACATGCACAAACACGACCTGTGGACATGCATTAATGGAGAGATGTCAGAGTGCGGTGGCAGCCCCCACGGGAGGCGCCCCCTGAGCTGGTGGGGGTTTGGTGCCTTGCTCAAGGGCACCTCGGCAGTGCTCGAGAAGAAGGCACCTCTCCAGCTACCAGACCAACTTCCATATTTTGGTCCGCATCGGGACTTTAACCGGCGACCCTCCAGTTCCCAACCCAAGTCCCTATGGACTGAGCTACTGCCACCCATCAGTGCAGAAATTGTTCATAACAGATTGCAACATAACGTTAGGATGCATGTATTGTTGTCAGTGTCAGCGCTGTTTCATGTTAAGCAGATTTACCGGGTGCAGAAAGTCATTTAACCAAAGTTATATACCAGGCTTGCATTTAAATGAATAAATAAATCCATCTTACGCCAAAAGTCTCTACCCAACCTGTAGACACTAGAGCAGTCACATATGCAAAAAATCCAGAGCGCCCCTTTATTTGTCAACAAATGGACAGCAGTGTGTTTTACAACAGTGCAGTTGCGCTAAGAAAACTTTGGTGGGCGCCAAAGGACACCAAACCAAATTCCTATATATTCTTGCTTCAAGTAAAGCTGAACATATGTATCAAGGAGTTAACACTTATCTGTGTTGAGATCTTAAATCAATAAAGCCAAAACTGACATGGTGCATCATCTCGGATAGGGAGTTGATTTACAACAAATATATGAAGGAAACAACAACATGTGTTTTACTTTCAGGTCATAGTGCAGCATTAGGCCGGATGGCAGTAGTCACTGACCAGAGCTACAGCCCAAAGTAGTGGCGGGTGGCTACGGTATACAACATGTGACAGGCTTTGCTGACAGCTTGACAGGGTACAGTGTGAAAGCAAACCAAACCAAATGAAAAATGCAACAAATGCTGCAACTTAACTCCTGAATCGCAATGCCGAACATCAAATGTGAAAGCGACACAAACTTATAGACTTAATTAATGGAAAAACTGAAGGCTTTCCAAACTATCATAGACTGAATATAACAAGTGGAGCCACTGTGATGTGATGTGATGTCATTTTTTTCTTATAGGACAGCTGAGGAGTGACAGGAAATGTTAGGAGGAGAGAGTAGGGGGATGGCATGCACGGTCGGATCCAGACCCATGGCTATTGGGACGAGGTAACAGTCTCTGTGCATAGGGAGCACGACATTACTGCGGACTATCCGGCGCTCCACCCAGTGGTTCTTGAACTGCCATTTAGAGGCCTGGAGTTTGCATTTGGGCCTTCACCATCCAGTTTTGGAGAACAGGAAGGAAGAATTTTTGAGCCACAGGTTGGACATACATTGATACGTCATCATCCTGTTTGACTTTTCAGCATGGCAGCTACTCTGCCCCTCTGCATGGCTAATAATTGGCTAGTTTGTCAACGGCCAGTGTGCTAAACTAAGCCGTATTGTTACTGGGATGGTCAGTGGTATTGCTTATATACTTCTGTTAGAACTTCCTGAGGATGCAATGAGGACCGGTCTGGCCAATCGGTTTTGAAAAATACAGGCATAAGGAAACTCAGACACTCGGCCAGCCAATAGTGAAACTTCTGCACTCAGGAATTTATGATAAGACATGTTGAAATGTAGGTAACATATAAGTGTGCAATATCTCAGCCTTTTTAGTAGTAACTGTTCTATACTGTCTCTTGATGTAATTGCTGGGCAAAACACTGTTTCATCTCGAGTGGACAACAAAGTTCAATTATACTTGATCCTCCAATGAGAAAGCTGGGCAGTTTTCTATTTTTGCGATTACATTCTGTCTCTTCCAAGTACTTCTTGAAGCTGATGACATATTTCTTTCATAGAGAAACACTTTTCTGTACCAGCCAGCACCAGCCTCATACAAACTGAAGGATGTCCAAGTAACTCTTGAACTTGTTGACTGTGAGATCCATGTTCCCACAAGGTATTGGCAGCTGAGAGCTCTTTTCTGTTTTCACTCCAAGACTTGTGCTCTATCTCCTCTCAAACCCAACAGACTGAGAAGCTGAGAACTGTACGAGAAAATCCTTTTGTGAAATGTTGCACTTTCTTTCAGTTTGATTATTTGGCATTGTGCCTTGGGGATCATGTTTGAGTATCAAGACGGCTGAGAGGATTGTCGGGCTCCCCTCTGCCAAACCTGAACGACATCCGCTCGAGCCGTCTCCTCACAAGGGCCACAAACATCCTGCAGGAGCCCTCACACCCCCGGTAACCGCATCTTCACCACCCTCCCCTCAGGTAGACTCAGAACCCCCAACACACGCACACGCTTTTTCCCCAGAGCTGTGGACATGCTGCAAACACACACACAGACAGAACTCACCCCCGGACTCTGTGCAATAACTGTATTTAGTATTTATTTCATTTTAAAATTTCTTACGGGGTGAATGTGTATGTGGGTACGGGTGAGATGTGCTTGGCCTGTGTGTGTGTGTGTGTGTGTGTGTGTGTGTGTGTGTGTGTGTGTGTGCTGGTGTATGTGTACATATTTTATATTGTATAGGCTGCAACTGGACTGCTCCAACAGAGTTTCGTTGTACAACATGCAATGACGATAAAGATCTATCTATCAACACACGCTTAGGAAAGAGACAAACAAAGAAATCCTTCCAAATACAATCCAAAAAATAAATGTAAAATGAGTCTTTCTCCAAATGTTATGGAGGTGAAGTCACGTCATTTCTTAACAGTGTGGTCAAAGAGAATACTTTGATGTTGAAGAAGGAATTTAATTCCAATTTGCCTTAAGTAAACTGTCAGAATTGACCCTGAACATTGCGATTCTCCTCTCTTGTTATGCAGGTGTTTTATTGATAATTGTATTTCTTTTGAAAATATAGAACATGGCTTTTCTTCACATTTACTGCATTCCTTACATTACAATCAAAGGCCAACTAATGTTCATTTCCTTCCTCAGGATTTTCAAGGATTCATTTGAACATGTTGCGTTCTCTAAAATCTGTATTTGTACTGTATGAATACAATATATTTATATGTGTCATGAATAACCTTGGCTTTAAAATAAATATTCATGAAGGAGGAATGCTTTTCATTGAGTGTGACGGGGATCATGAAAGGTCAGCTATTAAAGAGGAGCTTCTCCTAAAGCTTTTTCAAATATATACCCTAATGTACATACACTTAAAAGTCACAATGATGAACTTCTTCACGGCTGAACTTCAGTCGTATTTCTTTAGAGAAAGACCTCAGCTCTGTGGTGTCTAGTTATTTGATTTGTTCAATCACTCTGTTTTATTTGCGAGAAAACAATAGCAGTGATTAAGCTGAATGTAAATACCAAACAGCAGAGAGATTTATTTCCTCTCTGACTCTGATGTGCTCCCCCTGAGAGGCCCATGGCGAGATAAACAGAGACGTTTTAACCCTGAAACATCATCTGATTTAACCTGTGTCCCAATAAAAGAAACACGCCAAAGGCCACAGAAAATCCTGAATATGTTGATGATGCACTGCCTCATGTTTGAGATAAACCCTAACAAGTAGCCTATGTTAATACAAAGTGTGTGGAGGTGTGAAGGGTAAGTAAGGGGGAGGTGAAACACGGCACACTGTTGGGAATCTAAGCCATTTATCCAGTTGTGTCTGAATGAGCAGCATGATACCTCAACAAGCCTCACATCTTCACCTTCCTTCGACTCACCTTCCTCGTCAACCCTCTTCCTCTCTTTCCCTCTGAACAAGGAGACCTCCCCCCCCCCCCCCCCCCACACACACACAAGGCTCTGTGACATGAAATCCGTGAAATCCTGCTAAACTCTGAGTTATTCAGCACTTTTTTTTTTTTACCTCAAATAACCTGAAATTCTCTCAGACAATACCGTGCAGCTCATACTGAAGGAGACTTTACTGTGAGTGCAGCAATAGTGACCTCCAGTGAGATGAGGGCTTATAAGACTCTAAAAACACTTCAGCACTGACATGTCCAGGTTTTTCTCTCCTATCAAGAACATTTTGTGGAAATCACTCACATTTCGACCTTGTTTAATAATGATAATCTTAGTGTTGGGGCTGAATTTCAACCATGTCCCTACAGTCTTATCATATTCCAACAATCTGATTTAATGCTGGGTGCCGGGGGCGGGGCAGCAGTGGGGAGTTTTGTAAGAACAACACATGGGGCATCATTAGGAGCGCGAGCGCGCCATGCTGAAGGAGGTTGAGCTGCGGCTGGCATCAAGTCCCGACAACCAAAAGACGCATGACAAGACCATAATAGAGCGCGAGATACATTATGTATCATTTTAGTAAGATCTACGCGACAAAGAGACTCTATCATCCTGAATGATGTTTCAGGTGTGTTATTCTGCTCGTGTAGCCTATCCATGTCGCCTGATTTTTCAAGAAAAGGAGTGTTTTTGATGGACTCCTCAGTCTCTAAAGGGCTGAATGTGACTTCATGCCAAGATCCAAGCAGTCCTGGATATCTATAACGCGCACACAGCCGGGATGGATCCGTTAAACGCCACCGGAATGGACGCGTTCACGGCCATCCATCTGAATGCCTCCTGGAACGCGGACAGTGGATATTCTTTGGCTGCGATCGCCAGCATCGCCGCTCTTGTAAGTTTCCTCATCCTCTTTACCGTTGTTGGAAATATTCTCGTGGTGATCGCGGTGCTGACGAGCAGGGCGCTGAAAGCCCCGCAGAACCTCTTTCTGGTGTCTTTAGCCACCGCGGACATCCTGGTGGCAACTTTGGTGATGCCGTTTTCTCTCGCGAATGAGCTCATGGGCTACTGGTATTTTGGGAAAGTTTGGTGCGGTATTTATTTGGCTCTGGATGTTTTATTCTGCACTTCTTCTATCGTTCATCTGTGCGCAATAAGCCTGGACCGGTACTGGTCCGTTACGCAGGCTGTAGAGTACAACCTGAAGCGGACTCCTAAGCGCGTCAAGTGCATCATCGCTATTGTGTGGCTCATATCTGCTTTCATCTCATCCCCACCTCTCTTATCTATAGACAGCAACAACTACATCAGCGCTCAGCCTCAGTGCATGCTCAATGATGACACTTGGTACATCCTCTCCTCCAGCATCGCCTCCTTCTTCGCCCCCTGCTTAATTATGATTCTGGTGTACATCAGGATCTACCAAGTGGCCAAAACCAGAACAAGGAGCATGTCAGGGAAAGAGCCCAGACCAGATGGTGTCACACAAACTGAGAATGGACTGAGCAAAGCCAACTCCCCTTTCCATGGCGACAGGGAAAATGGTCACTGTCAGTGCCCACCTACGCCCAGCCAACGCACAGTCACCATCGGGCAACAGACAGAGGATGCAGACATGGACGAGAGCTCCTCCTCAGAGGGCAAAGGTCACAAACCTCAGCAACAGGACTCCCAAAGAGCCAAGAGACCAGGCCTAAAGAAAAGCTCCATCTCCAAACACTCCGCACGTATCTCCAGAGTCAGCAACAAATCCGTAGACCTTTTTGCCTCCAGGAGGAAACGTAGACGGAGCTCCATAGCCCAGAAAAAGGTTTCCCAAGCCCGGGAGAAGAGGTTTACGTTTGTTCTGGCTGTGGTCATGGGGGTGTTTGTTGTTTGCTGGTTCCCCTTTTTCTTTAGCTATAGCCTGCACGGGCTGTGCAGGGACTACTGTAAGATCCCTGACACGCTCTTCAAATTCTTCTTCTGGATTGGCTACTGTAACAGCTCCCTGAACCCTGCCATCTACACCATCTTCAATCGGGACTTCAGACGCGCCTTCCAGAAGATTCTCTGCAAGTCGTGGAAAAAGTCCTTCTAACTCTGAAGCAGAACTGTTAAACCACCATGACAATCTTAAAAGGGAAATATGAGAGTGATCTTTTAAAATCAAGAGGAGCCTGTGTTGTCTCTATTGCTGTAACATCTTGTTGTCCTGTTGTAATTAATGGCAGCCCACCGTCAACCTAATTACTGGGTGTCTACAAGCTTTAACAAACACTTTGTTTCCTTTTCAGGCTTTACCAGTCTGATAAATGAGTGCGACTGTCCTTTTGTTCTCACTGGAGTGTGTTGTAAAGCTTAATAATGTATTTAAACATCCACAAAAGATAAACACATGGCCGGACCTATCTGCTAATGGGCCCCAGGGCAAAAGTAACCCCCCTGTGCCACCCTTAACCCCCCTTTGTTCTTCCAACTGTCTCTGCAATGTGAGTTTTTTTTCTGTTCTTTTTGTGCTAGTATACCCACAGATTTGTTGTGTACTACAATTTATTGAAATAATTTGGTTATGTTTAACATATGTTGGCACAAAAAGGACAAGATGAGGGTTTTTAAACTTCATTCAAACACAAATATTTTTCTACACATAAGTCTAACTAAGCAGTTGATATATGAGGACTTGGATGAGAAAATAATATTGATACTACTTCAGCTTGTTAAAGGTCCAATATGTAAGATATTTACTGAATGTAATCATAAAATGACCTTACTATATCATCAGACATTAAGGAAACATGCTATGTTGAAGTGCTGGCTTCTCTGTCAACAACGCAGCCGCAAGTCCTCCCCCTAAGTTTCGATTCTGGTACAGCTCTCTCCAATGTTTTGAATTTGGACTGCAGTACCCATTTAAAACGCTAGGTGTCAGAGTTAGTTAGCTTAGCATAAAAAACTAAATGCTTGACGCTGTCAAGAGCCAATAAAATCTGCCTATTAGCACCTCTTACACCCACTTTTAGATCTCGTTTTTTTAACAGACACAAAACAAAACATTAGTTCTTAAAGGCAGGGTTGGTCATTTTCGAAAACTAGCAAACTAGCATGATTTTGAAGATAGCATTCCCTCAGTGCTCCGTCTGCACCCAACCCCTCCCCTCTGTGCTCCCTCAAAAGCCCAGCCCCTCACTTACATGCACAATGCCATTGGTCCAGAAGCGGACCTCAGCTCATGTTTTGAGTGGTGGCTTGTGCATGCAAGGGGTAGAGAACGAGCAGGGAGACAGGGAGGCATGATACCTCGTGGTAGACATTGGTCAAAGTTTTTACAGGCTTACAACTGCTACAGATGACAGATTTTCTTTGTTCCTTTTTCAGAGCACATGAATTATTAATTTCTGTCAGGACCTAAAGACAATTTCAACCAAAATCTTAAAAAGTGTATCTGGAGAAAATTACCAACCCTGCCTTTAAGGGGGTTATTGCTGGGGTTGGTATTGACCAGTTGCTAGGAAACTAGTGGAGAATCAAAAAAAGTTTATTGTTTTGTAAAACTTTAGGTTGTTATTCATATAATACATCAAAAAAAAATCGTATAGTCTGTACCCCGCCTGAGACAAGTTTAACAGCAGAACACATTTAAAGGCCTTAATTACTTTAGTGCTGTGCTTTAGTTCTACTTATTTTTGAAAAATATTCAGTTCAGTTAGCACTAAGCATTACGCCCGGGGCTCTTGGGGTAAAGAGTTCTGCAGAAAACTGACCCCTCAGCAGAGATTAATAATCCTGCATACGCACTTGTGGTTTTAAACCATTATCGCTTGTTTTCCCTGAAAATGTCTGTTCACATCTACTCATGTTTAAAATGTTGGAGTCTATTGCTGTATAACCACATAGATGTCCCCCCTCTTAATTCATTTAACTTTTTTAAAAGCCTGAAAGGCTAAAACATTGCAGTGTTTTAAAAGAAAAGGGCAATTATTGGGAAGAAGCCAGAAAATATGAATAATCCACTTCTGCAGAAGTGCGACCAAAGTGTCATTGTGGTATTTAATAACACAGATAACAAAAGGCAAAGCACAACAGCAGACTAAATCTCCACAGTGTGTCTGTTCTGATCTCTTATTGCACCTTAAAGATGTGGGACAGCACTGATAAGGGCTGACACTCTTGAGTTTAAGATCAATTACTTTTACGACGCACAAACCAGGTCATTACTTTCACAGTGGCCATAAAGTACTGAAGGAACAAATGGATTTCATTTGATTTTATATTTAAAGAAACTACCTCTCTGTTTTTTTGGTTGCTCTTTTGTTTTTGTTGTTGTTGTTTTTTGTTAAATGTATTACACATGTTTTCTCTGCTCCTTAAACTGTCTGCTGTCGTGGAGAAATAAAGATTAAACAAGTCTTTTGTATCAGTGTGATGCTGCCATATGGAGCCACTTTAAAAAGATATGCACATGTATCAAATGCTTACGCTGCAATCAGAGTTAGCGAACGTTCTTTTATTTGCTTATGACACAGAAGGGCTCAAGGGTTGAAACTAGAATGTTTTAATTCTAATCCATTGATAAACACTTTTATTTTGCTTTAAATTCATTATCTAACATGTATCGATGCAGAAAAGTGGACTACAGTGTAGATAAAGCCCCTTTCATCAAATCAAATATCAACACATGTGAATCAAACCTGTGAATCAGCCGTTTACTTTACAGCTGAAAGGGGAAATCCTCATTTATGCAAAGCCAGTGAGTTACACAGTGGTTTCATTTTAGTGTCGCCTCAGTGAAAACAGTGTCTTAATTTGATCAAACTAAACAATCACGAGCAAATGAGATTAAACTTCTAAATATCTCCACCTAGCAGGGCACTTTGAGCAAACACAATCTTGCCAGCATATAGGCCTATAAATTGACTCAATTTAAAGTCCTAACCATATAGGCCTATTACTCACTGAGTAGTGACTAATCAATAAGATGCAATGAAAGGGTCAGGCAAGGGTTGGTCCAATCCAAGACTGGACCAGACTCATATGTTTGCCAGTTAAATCACTTTAAGATGTTCAATACGAAGTTAAGACTAATTGTTCTTTCTTCTTTCAGAACAAAACTTCTATATAAGCCTATGGCCGTTCTGTTTACCTGTAAGACACACTTTTTCAGGGCTTTTCAGTAACACTGACTTTCATTTGGTTATTCAAACATTTTCAGCTGACTGTTTTCACAGTGATTCAAGTCACTAGAGTGTCATTTGTTACTGTGTCCTTTAACAAAATGTAGAATTATAGCAAGCTGGTTCGCTAAAGCTAGCAGCTAGCTTAGCTTGCAGCTTTCTTTTTTAAACACTGTTTTCATTTAAGGAGGGGAAGACCACTGTGGATATTTGGTTATGAGTCAAATTAGTTCACAAGTTAGCGGTCTGCTAGCAGCCCCTTGTGCTCTCACTGAAGAGTGACATTTTGAACAAGAAACTGCTTTTTTAAGAGATTTTCCTTATCCGTATTGACATGGCTTCCTGTTTCAAAGAGGGGAAGACCTTTTGATCTGTCTGTTCCTGGAAATCCATTGAAAGATGAACAGTGAATTTAATTGTTTTTTTTTAAGTTTTCATACTGTCTTTCCTTTTTCGGTGTACAGTATTGCAGCTAAAAGGGCCCTTGTTTAGTCAGTGTGTTGGGGAATCTTCAGTAGAACAGCTTTGATGATGCATCTGACTGTGGGCAGGACTGAGGTGAAACTGGATTCCCCTGCATCACATAATGCCTGCTTTTTTTCCTCCTACTGTTCTGCTGCGTCGGAGTGTTTGCGGCCAAAAGCCATTCGTAACATGTTACAAGTCCATCTGCTGCTTGAACAAAAGAAGAACACAGTGTCCCTGTCTGTTTAATTATTGAATCAAGAGATTACACAGGTAGGTTCAAAGCAGCTGAAGGAGAGCAGTAGCATCGTATCTCTCTGTCCCAACTCTGTGTATATAATATTTATCCAAACGGATCCAACATCCATGGTTCCTGTCACCTTATGTTCAATTTCTGCAAAGTCTGCGAACAGTTTTAACCAAACCTTTAGGGTTTCCTTCATAAGGTCAAAGAAAGATTTACCGCTCTCCCAATGCTCTTTTATAGATTTATAGGTTGAGTGAGGACATTGCCTTCCTTGCTGGGATAAATAAAATGTATTTGGCTGCACTTTAACCCTTTAAGTTCCCAGGATCTGAAAACAAATGATCGACTGCAGTGACTCAACAATGACTTTGCAAGGTGCTGAGGTTTTGTGGCTTTAAAAAACTCTCTGCATGGCCAACACTAAAAAAAAAGTCAGCTCTAGGAAAGTAGTGCAGGATATCAAATGGTACTGATTTCTGTCTTAAAGTCAATTAGAAAATCTGATCAGAGAACCAGTTCTATTTGACATTATTTACGCAGTAAAACTATGTTTAAACAGCATTTCACATTTTGGATACAAAACAACTCAATTGGCTTTACAAGGAACGTATCAGTAATTCTCTGACACGACTGCTTATTGCCCTTCTTAGCAAGTACAGTTCCACTGATGGACACTAGATGGCTCAAAAATGATCCAGCTCCAGCTGATGAACTTTTTGAAAACACATCTACATTAGAGTTAATGGCTGTAAAACCAAAGTGAAAATTCAGACTGCCACTTAGGGGCACAGGAGACGCTATTAACACAACATGTGGCTAATTCGCTGCGAAATGCTACACTGCTTCTTTATAAGCTCATCACTTACTTTATCTATTTGGTCTGTAGTGAAAAACAGATGCCAACAGTTTCTATTAATGAGGTTGATACGAGCTGTAGGAGTGTAACAAGCAGGGAATTTTCAGGCTGTTAAACCAAAATAATGCGCTGAATGTAATCTTTCCAGAACTAAGCCCAGTGAGGATTTAAAAACATTTCCATAAAAAAAGGGATGTTTTCTTGGCAGTGCGGATCTTTAGATATATTAGCTTGCTTCTCATAAGTCCATAAGTATCATGAAGCCCAAATTACTTTTTTTATGGCTACAGACAACTGTCAAGATGGCGCTGAGTAAAACCAAACCCAAGTCTTTAAAATGACCCTTCAGGGTACTGAAATGCCTCACATAACAGCTGTGGCACCATTAACAGGCACTAGATCCATGTATGTCTGAGAAATAGAAGCCAAAATCTCAAATACCTTAATGCCTCGTGAAGAAAATGACATCTGAGAATAAAGACTTTATCTTTGTATAGTAATCAAGGCTTTTTCTTTATGCAGATGACACCATACTCTTTGCTCCAGAAAATGTCGTAAAACTTCTGACAGATGAATTTAAAGTGGTCAAAAGCTTCCACAGAAATGTATAAACATATAGCATTTGGCAAAGCTTCACTGGAGGGTAATGAAGTAATGACGACATACAAAGCTCAAATCATTTCCATTTTTAGTGTTTTTCAGTTGTTGAAAATTGGATCCCTGTCTGAATATAAACCCTGCATGACTCTTCTCCCCTCCTCTCCTGTACTTTAGTCGAAGGCGGGTGAAGTTTCTTGTGTCATCATTAAATTTTTTGAAAGATGAAAGGACTCACAGTGTTTGGCTATGGCCCCGCCACACCTGACTGGCTCCAATTTTCTGCCACACATCAGACCCTGACAGTGAGGAAATATGGGCCAAATGTCATGAGACTGCGACATCACTCCCGTCCCGAAAAAGAAACAAACGTTCCCCTTCAAAACATAGTTTAAGCTAAATGTATGTGTGTAACTTTAAAAAAAGAAAGTTTCTCTGGGATTAAACCACGAGTTCTTAAAAGCAAAAATGCACAAATGCTTTAAAGAATCTATATGCTGCCTTCTGAAAATAATCCATAAATAAAATAATATATGATAATCCACAGAGGAGTCGGTGTAATGTAGTCCTGTTTGCTGAACCAGCATTAAAGCACTGTGACTTCTAAATCTACGTCTCCAAGTGAGATGCACGATCCTATCTATTGACGCCAGCCAATCATACATCATAGAGCAGCTGTCACATGCAATCTCTCTCCCAGCATAGATCACAAGTGTTTGGCTGAGCTGAAGCCCGTCTGGACTTCTCAACTGCTCAGATATGATAAAGTGTGAAAGACTCGACTAGAAACAGAGTACACCTAAAGATTATCTCTTCCAAACGGGAGCCTCTAAACCACACACTTCTGCAATAAAAATGTGACTGTTTTCTAATTAAACCCTGAATCCCCATATTTATTTGTGCCCTTTTTGTCATTATTGTATAGGACAGCTGAAGAAAGACAGGAAATGTTGGGAGGGGAGAGAGGGGGGTGACATGCTGTAGGCTACTGGCGTCCCTTCCCTTGCCGTATTCTTCATTTAGCCTAAATAACCTGATGTCATCACTCATTGACACTTTTTTTGTGGACGCAGAGAGTAAACCACAAAAGAATGTGACAGTAAAGAGGGCTGCCATTTATAGCGAAACCTGAAGAGGAAGAAGAAGAAACTATTGGAAGAGAGAGAGAGGGCATGAGTGGAACTGAACATGCAGCAATGCAGCACGGACGTTAAGCAGCCTTTGATAGGGAACCATCATTTAGTCTTTTCATGTTCGTGTCTACATCAATTGTAGTTCCTTGGCTTTATTTTCAATGCACTGCATAAAATAATCACTTTAGCCATGTTGTGCCATCATGTATTGGACAGAAATCTTTTTCAGTCATCATTTGTCTACAGTCTCATTTTGTAAAATAAATCGTGAATCATATCGTGAGTTGAGTGAATCGTTAGATCCCTAACAGCAACATATGGGCAATCTAATTAACAAGTTGTGCATGGACATTAAATACTAAAGAGAAATGCCTCGCTGACTGTTAAACTACATGTGATTTTTTTTTAATGGTTCTTATCGATGCACTAATTGGTGATTACCATTCTTGGAGTTGCTACTTGAGAGTATTGAATGAACTGTGTGTAGGTTAATGTAGAACAATGCTCCATTGTTTAAGATTAGTGTTTTTTTAACTCACCTAAAATCTTTTTTTGTAAACTGTCACCAAAGCTGTTGTAAAATTGTTGCAGATAAAACAAATGTTGTTATTAATCTGTGAATTGAGTCTGCACTGTTTTATTATCTTGTGTTCTTTCACTGAGCTACAGAGGAACAGGCGGGCCCTTAAAACACCCCATAAGTCACTTTTATTGTCGTGTTTGCTCCGGCGAGCTCATCCAGCCTCGGGGAAGACAAACAGCACGGCTGACGTTGACTCTTCTGCATCGCAAAGTCGAATGCAAAGCCGGTTACAGCTGTTCAAACCCAATTACATAATCAGCTTTTTTTTCCCAATGGAAACACTTTCCAACAATGTGGCAAGGCCATTTTGTCAAATCTCATTCATTATTATAATCGCAGCCTGCAGCTCGGAGCCTGAGGCGCAGTGTGCGTGCAGTGATTGTTACTTGTTCAGGGGGCCAGAGGGCACAAGAACCAAGATGTCACTTATTATTTCATGGTGATGCTGTTTTATGCACTAAAGTTTGTGCTTACACACTGTGAAATAACTGTAGATAATGTAAACAACAAGAAATAAAGAGCATTCATACGTGTGTGTTGTGTTTGTGCTGTTAAATTGAGTTATTATTCACAGATTTGTCCTCTAGCCTCAAACGCAACAACAAATCAACACTAATCAAAAGCCCATTAGAGGAGTCAACAGCTCATTCAGAGGCAATATGTTGTTTTCATACATCCTCAGACCTACAATGCATGTTTATGTATATTACTGTATTGGCTACAGCTTGTGAGCCCGCGCAGCCACTTATTCATTAGTATAAAATGACTTTAAAGATGCATTAGGGTTTTTTTTGGCCACTTGGGGGCAGCAGAAACAAGCTTCAGTGGGATTAATTTTTGAAAATTTGACTCAAGCAGCTTTTAATGTTGAGTATATATTTACATTTTCCTTGGTTAGAAGAAGGCCACTCACATGTTGGTCCCAGAGTTTTTGAAATAATCAGAAGAATCACCTACAAGACAGTAGTCTGATGGGAAATAAAGGTGTGGGATATCAGGTCCATCTGCACGGTTAGCTGCAGTCTAGAGCGTTTTCCACACAGCCTCACCATCACAGCAAACATCCTGGAAGTTCTTGTGGTGCTTTCAAGTTTGTTGTCAGTTTACTTCTTTATGAGTTCGTCTCCACCCACAGCACAAAGTCCTTTAAATGTAATCCAGTAATTGCACAGTCGTTGTCCCTTTTTCTGTTTGAATTATTTGAAAGCATTAACTGAGGTCCAGAACACTAAACTAAAACATTTCTCTCTCTAGATTGTAAATCAGCTTTCAGTTTCCAGACATAGCATCTCATTATTATTTTGTGCACAAACAGTATGTGTGTCAGATTTTTTACATCATAAATCACTGAGAGAATATCACATTTCTGAAGACACTCTTCAGAGGAACTGGGATGAATAGAACGTTGTAAAAAGAAACATCGCCCCTGGGGATCTACTTTTGGGTTTGCAGTAAAACTTTGTTAGAATGCTAAAAACAAAAATTCAACCTGCACCGCTCAAAATGGAATACAAAGTTGGTTTATGAAACTTTCTTTCGTCTTGAGTCTCACATTTAAGATCATGTTTATGTTATCAGGACGATTAACAGCTTGTGTTGGTTTATTAACGAATGAGTAATCTACGGATAATTGTCCATCCATCCGTTATCTATACCAGGGGGCTGGAGCCGATCTCAGCTGTCATTGGGCGAGAGGCGGGGTACACCCTGAACTGTTTGCCAGTCGATCACAGAGCTGACTTTTAGAGACAGACAAGCAGCATCACTCACATTCACACCTAAGGGCAATTTTAGAGTCACCAATCAGCCTAACGAGCATGTGTTTGGACTGTGTGAGGAAGCCGGAGTACCTGGAGAGAACCCACGCATGCACAGGGAGAACATGAAAACGCCACACAGAGAGGCTCTGTCCGACGGGGATTTAAACCAGGAACCTCCTCGCTGTGAGGCAACAGCTCTGACCACTGCACCACTGTGCAGCCCACGGATAATTGTATCCAGTCGTAATAAAAGCAAAGCCTTTTATATGTTAAAAACTTTAATCACTGTTTTACCTTCAGTCTTTTGTACAGGGGAAGTTTGACAAAAAGATTTCAAGCAATTGAAAATATGTCTCAATAGCGTCTGTGAAGTTATGAGTCAGTGAAATGATGAAATATTGTTCTCCCTCCTCAGACGTCCTCAGCTAAATAACGGTTCAACTTGTGAGTCAAAGTAAACATTTTAGGCGACCCATTGTTGGCCCTCTCTCACAAGGACACGAGCGGTTTAAACACTCCAGCGTTTTAGCATCGCTCTCCTATTACACTGACAGCCTCGCAGTATGACAAAGGATTGATATCGATGCAGAAGGACTCGAGCTGAGTTCTTTAAATTTTAAGGACTACATTTCTAAATAATCCATGATGCAATCTGAGCCTTTAATCAATACAGCATAGCACAGGAACAAGAATTCTGTGGTAAAACAATGGATCGGACAAATTCACCAAAGAGGTGACATACAGTACAGTATGATGATGAGGGGGGAAATGTGCTGCTGCTTCTTCACGAGAGAGATAAAGTCAACAGATCACCAAATCATTACACGTCAGGACAGACTTATCGATCGTGTCATCCCTCAAGCTAAAAATGCTGAAACTCCTTCATGCAGTAAGGTGTGTGAGTTTTTTTTTTTTTTTACTTCTACATGCTTTTATAATCCCTTCTATTTGACCTCTTGGAAAGACAAGAAGCACTACAGATGGAAAATAAAGGTTTTCTCTCCATTTACCACTCAAGGGCGTTTTGGAGTTGTCCTCAGATTGAAGTGAGTCTTATAAAAGACGACAACTTTGGATTGGGGCATCGCTGAGGAAAATCAGAGCTGGCCTGAAACACTTCAAAAGAGAAAAAAAAGGGGTATTGTCCTTAAAATGACTTTTAAAGCTCATGTTTTTCACAATATTTTAAAGGTAGTTTCAGTTGGAGATCATAGCATCGAGAAAAGCGAGGTTATGTCCTCTTTATTTTTTCGGAATAATTTTTCTGGGTTTCGACCTCAGAACAGAGACTGCATTCTGCCTGCTTTCGCTCCATACGGGCTGTTGTTCCTGCATACGCCAAAGCCTGCTGATACATGATTGGTCAATACTACTAGGACTTCTAACATACGACAAACAGAAACCAGAATGCTTACCATATTAAAATCTTTCCCCCACAGACTCTGCACTCATTGAGAATCTGTACATAGAGGTCAGCCTGTATTAGACAGGACGGCTGAAGACAAACAGGCATTACTGTGAAAAGAGAGCAGGGGTCAGGCATGGGTTGTTAGACTCTGCGTTTTTGGAAGTGAGTAAGGTATTAACTTTCTCATATTGCACATACATTAAACACAGTGATTTTAAAGGATGTTTCTGTTCATGGGACTGTTTTCAAGCTTAAGAAAACAAATATTTAAAGATGTTCTTTTTTTGGTAGGAAAATAAAACAGGTTGAAACAGGGGCATTATAACTAAAAAGTCCAATTAGTCATTTTTCAGGGGTTTTGTTCAATGCAAAAGTCTGGCATGTAGTCACACATTCTTAGTGCGGTTGTGTTTTTCAAACGTCCCAGTGAGACGAGCCCTAGTTTCCAGGTGCATCAGTGTATTGTGTTGTGGTGTTTCAAGTGTGCGATGAGGAGATGAAATAGGACGCAGCACCCATTGTGAGAGTTTAGAAATGCACTTCAATGTCAGCCCCCTTTTCAACAGACTCTTCCAGCTTCATAACGGCCCCTCAAGAACGTGACATGATTTCTTTTTCAGGCAGCATGAGATTGCCTCCATCAGAGACGTCATCTCTGAAGGAAATGAAAAAAAAGTTTGAAAAGCGATGGAAATGCTCCCACTGATGTTTCTACAAGGCCGCTTTCTCTTTGTCACCCACACAGAAAGTTAGGACTCACATTGTCCTGGATGACTAAGTCTGACTATGGCTGACACACATTGTTTGCCGTTTGATTGTTTTTTGCAGCATGTGCAGGCCTACAAATCTGGCTTTGGGGTCCTACTTTCACTAATCCTTCAGACAAATAAATGTGACTGAATCTTTATTAGATTCCTTATTCAGTTTGACTTAATGTGTGACTTTATCCATTACTTTTAAATTTGACATCATTCAGATTGGGGTCAAAAAACAGAGTGGTAGAAATAGAAGTGAGGCAAAGCCCCAAATCAGTTAGAAGAGCATTAGAATTATTGATATGGAAGTTTATGCATTCATGTGGGGTCGGCTCAGTTCAGGTCTGGGACGTTCACTAATGGAGAGCCTCGTGCCTCCTCCAGCACCACACAGGCGTCTGAGTGTTCATCTCCTATTTTAGAATTATTGCTGCTGACACGACAGTTCTACCCTTAAAGGAAGAATGTGTGACTTTTGACCCAGTAGACTCGTCCTTGAGCACCAGCATGAAACCAAAACAAACTGCTGTTTGGGGACACCTCCGCTATTCTGAAGCCTCTGCTCTCCTCCAGCGGCACACCTCCAACCCCTCTCCACTATTAACAAACCATAATTAAGCACCAATAAGCGCAAGCGGCGTACAACATTGTCCTTTGCTCGAGCTGCAATCGCCTGTGGCCTGCAGTGTTGTGTTAGCTGGCTAATGTTAGCACTCTTTGGTTAACTCATAGCTTCATATCGCACATAAATTGACGGAATGAGCGAGATCTAAACACACTTACATGACGTTCAAATAAGCAGTGAGTATGTTATTCTTCTTTTCTCTAGTCCTTGACTAAAACAGCTTTATACACAAGCCCATGTAAACATGATGTAAACACTGCTCCGACAATAACACAGCCAGACTCACGCTTCGCACTCGTTGTAGACAGTCATGACTCAAAGAGACATTTACATAGGAAATACTTGAGTTCTGCTGTATTTATGTGTAAAATGTGGCACATTCTGCCTTTAAAGCACAGTACGTGAATACCGCCACTAGGGGGCTCTCAATCACAACATAACAAAAGAAGACATCGAGGCTGGTGGGGAATCATGGGAGTGACTCTCTCTGCTACTTCAACCCCTGATGAAAATGAACTCCGAGTTGACCGTAGTCAAAGATAGACAAAGAGTGAAACAGACCTGAGGAATAGAATACGTTTACAGACGACGTATCCAAGTATAATATATATGACGTTTTGATCACAGCAGCAGTACGGCAGCTTTCAGTAGAAGTTCCAAATGTTGGAAATATTTGAGGCAATGTAATAACAAAAAAATCTATAAAATAGTGTAAGTTCATTTTTAACTAATTTAGATATTTTGTGTAAAATTCGACACATTGTTTCTTTAACTGAGTGTTGTTTTGTTATTTACAGGCCGGGCCTTCTGGGAAATCAGCGCCTTGTGTGAAAAAAGATTCTTGGTTAAAGTCACAAAAAACTCGATTAGAACGTGTTTCAGATGATTTCTAGATTAGTTTAGTTTACATTATTAAGGGACTGCTTGGTTCCTCTTGCTGAGACTTCAGCAGTCCTACAGAAATACAACACAACACAGGTGTTTATGAATAATGATAACCCATCTGGTATCAAACACAGCTAATGCAAACAGTCACTAGATCATGTTTATCATCCACCTGCCGTCAGGTGTGACTTTACACTCATTCTCATTCATAAACCTACAAAGAGGCTGCTTTAACACAGACAAGTGATTGTAAACAGCCTCGTATTTTTACCTCAATGTCACTTCCCCCGTCATCCTTCACAGGATTATCACTTTGATAAGATTACACATGCCATGCATCCCTGAGATGCTGGTGTTTACTTATGCAAGTTATGACTGCACTGTTTTTTTATTCATGAGATTTCAAAGACCTGTAAACAACAACAGGATGTACAACTCCTCCTGAACAACAGTTTATACAACTGGATGATGAAAGGGTCATGTAACAGGTTGATGCTAGTTTCTGACTGAACATAAATCTAAAAATTTAGAGCAATTGTGTGTGAGAACCAGGACAAAAACAGCCAGGCTCAGAACAATTGAACGTTTGAAATTCTGCAGCTCCATGAAAACTGAACAAACTTCTTCTGCTGAACAACTTTACAACGTTCTACTGAAGTTCGTCAGAAACATAAAGACTAAATAATTCAACGTACTTACTGATGAAGGTTTCGATGCTCAAGTAGCAACAGGACCAGACAAATCTGAAAGGTGGTGAAATATTTCCTCTGACAGATACGACTCGACCTCATCGTGTTCAGACTGATTTTTAATCTGACCTGATTTAGGTCAGGCCAATCATATCCATGTTTGTAATATGGGCAAAGATGTGAGTTGAGGTATTATTGTTAATAACCAAGATGGCAGCACACACCTGTCGCTATGTCTACTCCATAATGTCAGACCAAACACCTGTTCTTATACTTCAGAGCAGAGCTTCTGATCTGTGATGGATGATCATTCCCTTTAAATCAAATAGGAACTTTCGAGGTTTCAGGTTGTCTCAGGTGAAAATTGTTATTGCGTCCCTCTGACCTTCATTGATTTTCACACAAGTTAATTGTCTAAGCAGTCTATATAGCCTTGAACAATAATGTTCTATTGCAAAGTTAGTTTGCAAATGTTTGCATCCACTAAGCCCAACTAGGGACAAGAGTTGGAAATGAGCAATGGCTACAAACTCTCTGTGCAGCTCATCAGTTTCATTCTTTGTATGGCCGGTGGCGAGGCACTGCTGTGACGTCGACTCGTGTCCAGGCAGAGCCGCTATAAACATTCATTTGTGCTGATGTCCATTCATATTCTGAATAACAGGTAATGTAGGATGTGTAATATGTTAATATGTCACTGCTGTAGGAAGGTGTTTTGTATGATCTCTAATTAATTCTCTTGTAACTGCAGGACGCAAATTTACCTTTGGGGACAATATAGTATATCTGATCTTATATCTATGTTATATCTATGTTAAACTGCTCTGTCCCTTTTAAATAAATCAATTCATTTCAACTAAGTTGCATCTTACACAACACTGAGGCAGTCGAAGCACAACATGAATAATTCTGAGGATGAAATATGTCGTTTTATCTTTCCAGTGAGAACCAATTTCTGTATTTTAACAAAAAAAGTTTGTTTTTTTGGGTTAAATTTCATTTGGACTATGAAAGAATTCTTTAGTAGTGGAGACATACTTGATGGTTTAAAGGCCTACAGAATCATTTCAGTACCATTGGGTTGCAAAGAGTCTTGAGCTGGAATAAAAACGGATTCAATCGTCGACCACCAAACAGCACAGAGGAAGACTGAGAGCAGAGAGAGCAAAAAAGTGAACCATCTGGAAAGTTTTTTAAAAGGCTTAAGGCCCTGACACACCAAGGAGATTGTCGGCCGTCGGTCCTAGTTGTTCGGAGGTTTCATTTATCTCCAGCTCTCAACACAGGTTAGTTCGGGAAAGCCCCTTGAGCATGCCGCTGTAGCATAGGCGTAGATTTCGGGGGGGACGCAGGGGATGAGTCCCCCCCAATATTTAGAAAAGGTAGATTTGTCCCCCTCAAAAAAAAGATTATTTTTTTTAAAAGGTCGAAAAAAGAGGTAATGAAAAACATTTTGGGGGGCTCAAAACATTTATACATCCTTCTGACCTGTAAATACGTTTCCCAATAATTTCAGACACCCCTATAGTGGACCATACCATCTTAACCTTGCCGCACAGTCACACGCGCGTGCGCAGGCACGTTACTCTCGCTCACGCTTGGTCAATGGATCAGGTCCGGTCAGGTTAGGAGTCGTGGTTTTATACAGTCTATGGTCGCGGGCGCAGACAGTGACAACAAGACAAAGCAAGAGCAACAGGTTGGTGTTTGCATTAGTGTCCCATTAACTGTATAGAGGTCAATTGAAGTGCAATAAACACGGACAATATCCGACCGCATTTTTTCCAATTTGACCTGTAAAATGAAACCTTCGCAGGGTCCGAAATGATCACGTGCAGCAGGAGCAGTCAGAGATATACACGTCCACTAACCAGCAGGCTGATTATATTAAGTTTACAATATTGTCAAAGCTAAATCAGGAGAAAACTTGTTTTGAGCATTAATAATTCATTCTTCTCTGATGGATTTTTGTTTTTAGTCTGTAATGTTGTAATGCAGGGGCAGTTTAGAGGGGAGCAGGAGGGGGGGTCTGGGAACTACTGCCTACAAATAATACAAAAAACAAAGGCCAGCAAATATATATTTTTTACAATTTCCTGATAATAATAATAATTAATAATAATCATTAATAATAATTATAATTTCCTATACATAGTAAAGACATTTCCGCCATAAATTAATTCAGAAAAAGCACAAATTGTTGCATAAAAATTCACCAGAATGCAGGAAATGAAGTGTTTGACGCTCAAAATGTGCGCTGAAAATGTGTCCCCCCCCCAATGTTGAATCCAAACCTACGCCCTTGCGCTGTAGTATCCGTGCTTTCACACATTAGTGCGGTTTCTCCTTATTTGTCGCCTCCGCCTCTTCTTTTCTTTTTCCACTAAAAGACCAAGGGCTGACAACGCCAGCGCCATTTTCAACTTTTATCAGACATGATTCTGGATTAGTAGGCTACCTATAATACGAGTGGTGCGCGACAGCGGTGTGAAAATGGTCTTCTCGTATCATAACAACGGACTACCGCACCACATCCTGGCATGGAGAGTTATTTCCTCTCACGCATGCGCAGAACGTATGTGGTTGGCCGTCGGCTGTAGTCTTTGCAGTTTGTTCTAGTGCAACTTTTTGGCCAAGATGAGAGGCGACTCAGGCAGCCTTCGTTGCCACTAGTTCTTTGTCGTCTGCTTGGTGTGTGTCAAGGCCTTTAGAGCTGAAAAGTTTTAATGTGTTCAATGGAACACTGCCAACGTTGTACTGTTGCATTGTGTGGAAATATTCAGGCTTTCAGGCTACATCAAGACGATGCACCCAAGAACAAGGAGAAGGCCATGGCCACTGTAAAGACCTGAGAAGATAATACAGAGTAAGATTAAGACCATCATGCATCACGCTGTCAGGCTGCATGAGAGTGATTTAGACACTCATTTAAAAGCTGCAGCCTCTTAAAGGTTGGGTCACACTCGTGTCAAAGATGGTTAAACCTGCATGTGTCGTGTCGTTAATGATACTAATGGTCACATTACGTTCTCACCCATGCAGGTGGAATGTCACCAAGGGATTCATTAAGTCTTTGTTAAGCTCTTCTACTGGACTGTGTTTTTATGCAGGGAGGTATTTAAAAAAGACGTAAAAAAAGAGCCGTACCTGCAGCCTATCCAGCAGAGATGTAATGATTGTTGGATGAAAATGACTTTTAATTTTGTTCGATTCTGATCAATCAAAGAACAATTCAGCCCTCCAGCTGCCTCTTTTCCTCTGATTTCTTCTCAGGCTTTTGTCCTTCCAGTCCCTGAATTACTCTATGCACATCCAGCTGCTGTGTGAGTTATGGTGTGTTCACACCGAGGGCTCCGCCTGCACACGCCGATGAATCATTGAATGGAAAGCCAAATGTCCGTGTTTGTAACATGTGTGTTTATGGCAGGAGGCTTTTGATGTCTGAGACCCAAATTTGATACAAATTCTGTCCAAGGAATTGGACTTCTGCTGCCGGTAACAAGATTAAAACCAACTTGTCTTGATTTACTCGTGATAAATGTGTTGTAAGATTTAATAAGCCAGCGGAATAATAACCTCTGTATTCTCTAATGTCTTTATCCGCCGAGCATTTGTACGTTAAGAGTGCTGAAAATGTGATATAGATACCCCTGAGATACGGCTTATCAGCAGCCATTACACGCAGCTACAGCAGGGAATAATTATATATTGTTTTCCATTGTCGGGGGCCCCTCCTTTAAATAAATCTCATCATAATTATAGCATCCATAGCAATTTACATGAGGACTCCTGTGAAGCTAAGCAACAAATCCCCGAGCATGAGCCTACATATGGAAGGCATTGGCCGCGTTGTTAATGGATGCATGAAAGTAGGAGTGAAAACCCCCCGAGGCCGTGCTGCATTCGCTGCTCCGTGGCTCTTTAATTACTTGGAAGGCTGAAAGTTAGCAGACGGACTGGGCGAGACAAATGAGTCCCTTAATCATGACCTACAAAGCTGTGTTTATCAGCAAGAGAGACATGTAGAAGAGGCATGTGATGTTGGCGGTGAGGTCAATAAAAAAAAAGACCCAGAATGTCTGAGATTAGATTTCAGTCAAATCATTTAACATGGACGATAGTTTTATAGATATCTTTACATGATGGGGCTTTTTATCTGCTGATTTTTATGTCTGCTGACCAACCCCAGGATTTCTTCTTGATTCTCATAAATCCTCTCTGAACTTGTCCCGGATCATTTACAAACAAGTCTTTAATCATAGACCTACATGTGTCGAGCAGCTACATTAGAGAAGGAGCCTCGGGGTATTTTGAGTTGACAGTAAAACATGTTTTTGATATATGATCTGTTGCAGTTTTGATTTCTCGGCCATCGGCCTGTGTGCAATGTCACTTTCCTTTACTCTCGTCTTGTACTCCCGACCTCGCCAAGGTTGTTATCATTAACGAGAACTAACTAAAAAAATGAAAACTCAAATGTAAAAAAGCGTTTTAGTTAACTGAAACTACAATAAAAATGAGGCTTTACCAAAAAATAAGATAACTAACTGAAACTGTACGGTGTGTTTACAAAACCAAGAGAAAATGTCCTTAGCTTTGGTCTTTGACACGAGCAAACTGAGTGACACATATAATCTTTACTATTTGTCTCAGGCACGCAAGTTTCTCTCTGGATGAGCTTGCTGACTGCAGAAGTGAATCATTCCCCCTTCACTTATACAATACCTTATGAGGTATTGTGAAAGAAGTAGCTTGATATCTTTATCTGAAACATTTACGATACAGAGACAAAAAAATAAAACCAAAATTCTAAACTAATTTCAACTAAACTGAAATTGAAAACAAAAACTCAAAATGAAATAAAAAGTAAAACCCGACAATCAGACGTCTTTGATTATATATTCTTTGATAATGTTCTAAACCTCTCTGAAAAACACCTCAATGTGTGCGTGATAATTAAAAAGTTCCTCTCTGCAGGAAGTGTTATAAACAAGTGACAAATAACTGGAATAAACAGACTAAAAAAGCAATCTGAGTTTTTACAACATATCCCATACAACGCCCTACCCTTACCCTAACGGGTAAACAGAAGTCTAAACGTTTTTATTCGCTGATGGTTTTAATTGTGCCTAATTTTAGGGGGTGCTTCCTGCTTCCCTGGTATAGTCCCGCCTCATTTTGAATCAGGGGAGGAAGCATCATCTGAAAATGATTCATTTCAATTTGTTTTGAGTGACAAAATGCTTTGCTATCCATATCAGTAATAGTTAGAATACAGGTGTAACGTTAGCTGAAAGGCCCCTTTTTATTCTCAGGGCTGTGAATGTTCCTGACAGCTCAGTACAGCAGCATTTGCTAAAGGCTTTATAAGTATTTTCAATCCAAACTCCACCCACTGATTCCCTACACTCTTCTGCAAAAAGAGATAAATAAACAAAATTCTGCTACACTGAAAAGTTAGAAAAAACAGCAAAAAGTTGAGGACTCAGCAGCCACGACTGTTAGTAGTCACTTACAGGATGGATGTTTACAATACATTGGGAAAATGCTAATGCTAATGCTAGGTGTTAAAAGCCTAAAAAATGTTGAACTACTCTTTTGACTACTTGGTTATAATGAGTAATAAAGCTTAACCACATTAAATTTAGATTCTGTATGAATCACCTTTAATCGTTGACACTTCCATGTTAATAAGATCTTGAGATACATAGTTAGCTTGCTAACGTGGTTTTGGGTTTCCAATGGCCAATAATACATAGAGGAGCATTTTCAGTTGTAAGATTCAGGAGCCAAAACATTTGATGAGCTTTCGTAAGGCCTGACTCCTATCTCTAAAAATGAAATGAAACGCACACTGAAATTAAAATGTTTGTAAAAGCTTGACAACAGTGAGCTTATTAAAAGACAGTTTTGACATAAAATGAATGGATTTTTAGACTCACCGACCAACGATTCTTGCAGGAATAAATCTAACAGAGAATTTTATTTGATGTTCAAATTCATTCATTTCTTCATGACTCACTGTGAAGTGAATGTTCTTCAGATGTGATTGACAGGTTCGACTCGGCTAATTACATACAGCAGAGTTCATTTCCTGCTTCATTAATTCTTATCTACAGTTCATGTACTTTTAAAGCTACAAGAGTGGCATGCCAATGTTAACTTAAGCTGCAGTCATGTGAGCAGTTCCCAAGCTGCAAAGCTGTTAGTCAGACTTTATGACCAATAACGTTGGTGCATGCAAGAGCTTTATGTCTTCATGTAGAAAAAGGAGGACGAAGAAAATAAGATTTATTCTTTCAAGCTAATCAATGTGTACGGCAACAGGGGTTCAACCAAACACCATGTAACACCAAAAATCGAATCAACAAAAAGTTTCTTGCCAACAACTCAAAACTTTTTTCAGCATTTTACATAATAGCACGTTGAGCTTGTGTAATCATTACGTTAATCGAGATTCCTCTGATTATTCCAACACTACATGAATGCTGGGTTACAGCCAAGCGGCAACCTCAGGCCAATGTGGAAGTGCAAAATCCTGCAGTCCGTCGAGTGTCCGCTTGAGGCTGGCTGTAGGAACACCAGAAGTCACATACACACCACAGCTGAAAAATCCAGTTTTCACAGCAGAAATTAACATGTTTACAGCCTGGTACAAAAAACTAAACAGGTCTGATTAGTTATTATTCTCACGTCACGGGCACAAACTGTACGGTGGGTTGAATTTTTTTAAACGGCTTTGTTTTGATTTTGAAAACGATACATGTTATCCATAGTTAGGCGCGTAGCTGATATGATTGACTGGTGGGCGCAACGTAACGGTTCGTCAATTGGCTTAAAACCCGCCTCAGCTCCAGCTCTCAGCCTGTCGTTAGGTTGACTGAAAGTTAGGCTGAGACAGAATTTCCAGCTTGGCGGCTGCTGCCGATGAGCCTCAAGAGACCCCTGCAGGAACAGATGGCTTCATATAAAACACACAAGTCCACAGCTGAGTGTTTTAACAATCAGTCTGAGACGCTGTTACAAAATACTTCCTGAGATGCACACAAAACGACCACACTACGACAGCAAGTCTGCTGTCTGAAGGCAGCACAAACAATACAGAAACTATGAAACCAAATATGAGGGAGAAGTTGACGATAGGGTGTTTTTCCTCAGGCAGAACACACACGTACGGAAAATCAATAGACTACCTGAACTTTACTACAACTTTAGTTACAGCATCAACTTTTAACAGGGCAATCAGGATATTCCTCAATGTAGTTCTATGTACATAAAAAAATCTATTCAGTGCAAAACAAATAGCCTGTAGGATTTTGGTTATATAGAGTTTTGTTCAGAAAGCAAATACTGAGTGCGAGTTTTTTTGGAAGGACAATATCTCATTTCATCCTTTAAAAAGCTCCCAGAGAGCGGCTCCAGTAAACTACAAACTATAACGTCACAATCAGTCCCATACAAACAGACAGGGGCCGTAAATAGAGGAGAAAACTGCAGCAATTGTATTACACACTGAGTGCTGAGACATGATGGAAATCCCACGCTGAAGTGTTCAACAATCAAATTCACCCTGTTGCTCTAGAGCAGTAACTTCTGTAATGGAGAATCAGTTTGATGCATGATGCCGCACACTCGGTAGTATCGACAGATTTCTTTATTTTCAGAAGGAAGATTTCTGCTCCTTTCTTTGATTTCTCACTTCTTCGTTGCTGGAACGAATGGACTTCATAGGCTGATCAATGCTGCTGTTAATGACGACATAGTTAAGGTGTCATCAGGTGATTGTGCTTCTTTCTGAGTCAATAAATTGGATGTGCGTTTGATCCCGTTGCAAGCTAATTCTCCTGAAACAGAGGGCTTGCCTCTCTGCTGATTACCTCCTCCGTCTCATCACAGGGGAATTAAGAGACTTTCAACTCCTCTCTGGATGATTAATTAAAGAGATTGACATGTCAATCATCTGTAAACTCTAACGCCAGGCTTTCAGTCTCTCTTGGTTTTCTGCTTTCCGTGTTCAAATCAAAGCCTTTCACAGTTCGGAGGTAAGAACATCCCTCGTTTAAGAGCTTTGTTGGTGTTCAGTGAGGAGATTTTCTATCGGAGAGCAGCTGTTATCTGTGCACCTGCCTCAGCTGTGGCTGTTATCTCTGAGAATCCTTACTCCTCGACAGGCCGATTCCCACAAAGGTCGACTAAAGGAGGAATGCTTACTGAAAAAAAAAGAGATCTGATGCTCTGAGATGAGGAGCATTTATCCATGATGTCACTGTTTCTCAAGAAAGCCTGTGTATTTCTTTACCTCATGCGTAATATAATGCCCACACACACACACACACACACACACACACACACACACACACACACACACACACACACACACACACACACACACACACACACACACACACACACACACACACACACACACACACACACACACACACACACACACACACACACACACACACACACACACACACACACACACACACACACACACACACACACACACTCTCTCGGTCAGGGTGGGAGGGCAGTTGTAAATAATTCAGCAGCAGGAACAAGAACAAGTCAAGGTCTATGTGTGGATGAATTGATTGAATGAGACCTGGGTGCAAAGAATTCTGTTCCAAACTTTATTATTATGCATTAAAGTGAACTATGACTGATAACTTTGAAACTTTAAATTGCAAATGCTATCTTTTTTTTTTTTTTTTTAAGTGACAGCCAGGCTGTAAGGGACAAAAAAAAAATCTAACTCAGCTGAAAAGTTGGATTTAACAGGAGATGGAAAAGTTTGAAGGTGGAAGTTTTGGTAGATGTTTATAAAATATACACACAATGAATCTGGAATATCTCCTTACTTCCTGCGTGTGTGTAGTTGTAGCAAAGCTTTAGTTTGAATACGTTAAGGCTATACTGCATATGTTTGTTTTTGACAACAAATCAATAAAAAAAAACAAAAAAACATTTCACTTCCTCTCCTCAAACTTTCTGACTTGAGTGCTCGAAACACAAAACCCAATTTGTTCTAATGCTGCGTTCCAGTTACCTCTGAACTTGGATCTCTGAGCTGGGAATGACGTTACACCCCAGTTAACTGCGTTCAAGTTGCAAGTTGGAAAAGCAACATGGACGCCTCCAGGAGTATTTTCGTTTTGTTAGCTAATACCAGACGATAACAACACACTACGTGATAGTTTCTAACCGAAAATAACATGACAACACCTCCACAGAGAGAACGTGCACGATACCATCCGTGTGACTGATTTAATTACACAAAAAGACGACTAAGCTGCTAATAAACACAACAGTTACAGCTTAAACGTCCCTATCGATGCACATAGCAGCCATATTGGATTTGAAGTCGGGCTACTGAAGATTCTCGGAGTTTCCGAGTCGGAATTCCAACTTCAGGGGGCGTTCCTGATGACGTATCAGACCGGCAACTCGGAATTCACGACTTCCGAGATCAACTGGAACGCATCCAATGTCAAAGCAGAAGTCTTTAACAACAAGACAGGAAGTTTCTTTTTTATGTAGTTTTCCTTGAACAGATGAGTATTGTCGGCTTAATGAAACACTTTTTTAACAAGTGAAGAGGGGTGTTTTTGGGGGGACTACTTTCTTTGATGGGTTTATACACGGTGTGAAATTTCACACCAGCAGGAGGGTGTGTCTGGGAAAAATAAATACAATATCATTTTATACTTTTTCTCACATAGCCTGTAACTGCATGCTCTATGATGCTAAATCTTCCTCTCTTTTTTGATGATTTTTTTACGTCTTTTGAATTTTTTTTTACATTCTTCTCACTAATAAAAAAAACTATCTTAAAATGTCATAGGAGTATTCATGTAGAAATTGAATTCAAAGGGGAAAAGGTCACAGGGTATATTATTTCATTTCATTGTCCATTCCCTCAGTGGTGGATTATAAATGATGTGCAATGAGATAACATCACATTAAGATATTTCCAGCAAAGCTTCAGTGAAATTCAATAGCAGGAAACATTTCCCTCAGACGTCAACAACATAAGTGGTAAACAACGAGCTATTAGTGTTATTCGTTTAAAACAAAATAAAAAGCGAGGCCATCTCTCTTTATTTCCCATTTCACACTAAATGGAGGACAATCACAGGGAGAGAAAAAATCCATTAGAGGAGAGGCAAAGATTTGAAAGTCTCTCCGCATAAAGGAGGATGCTGGATAGACTATTATATCACTTCAATAATACAACCTGGAAGAAGGAAATGCATCTTCAATATATGTGTGTGGATATTATGCATTCCAGCACACACTGCAGTCTGAAGTGCTTCACACAGAGAGGAAACAGACGACTGTGTCGGGGGGATTAGAGAGCATCTGTGATTAGGTCTGTGACTGGTTCGCTGGCCACCTGCGGCCTCCCTGCATTGTCAGAGTCATGTGACAGAGCTATACACTGCATTAGCAGGGGAAAGTTAGGATACACAGCACAAGGAGCAGCAGCACCATCTGGGAGGCTAATCAGGAGGTGAAGGGCACTGCGGTTAGTGGTTGGTGTGCTCCCTGAAGATCAAGGGCAGAGGAAAAGTGAGATGGGTCTTATCTATTGAGACAAGGCTCTTCTTTTACCTGCAGGGAACGTGAGTAGTATACAAGCAGCTTTGTCAGATTATGGTGATATATTCAAAGAACAAGAGGGGATCTTACATAACAACACTAGAAACAAATATTCACACTATTACTGTTTTGATGTACAAGTACCATTTTTATATTTGAGGCACAGCAAAGCAAAGCAGAAGCAGCAAAACCCTACTTTAAAGAAGGTAGTCTAAATGGAGCCATTTTCTTAATCAGTCAATCCACCAGGTCAAGCTCAATAACTTCAGTTTTGTCGAAGTACTAGAGAATGTCTCGTCATCCCGGTCTTTGTGTCAATAAATCATTTTGAAGTTCACTTAACTGAATGGTTTCATCTGGTTTCATTGATAGATATAATTGACTATACCTGATGATATTATCTCTGGACTGATTATATAAAAGGTAAACAGAATTGGTCCAAGCAGTGAACCTTGTGGAACACCACAACTAACTTTAGGTTACATATTGGACTTATTAACAACATGTACAAAATGAGATTAATTAGAGCTGTTCAATGTTAAATTATTTGACAAAGTTACTGTCTTTAACTACAACACAGAGTCCCGCCCTCTTCAGAAGTTAAATAATTACGGCTAAAGTTTGATGTTTAAGTTAGGAAGGCTGAATTATACATATTCTGATGCATTTTTTGCCTCTCAAAGACCAATTCTAAAATCTAGACTTAAGTATTGGCTACTACTGGGTACCAGAGTGATATAGAAAATATACAGATTATTGGTTAAAAAAAAAGGATTGCTATATTTTGCTAGTTTCATCTCAAGTTTAACTCTGTCTAGCAGGACAATTTCAGTTTAGTTTGCCATCTTTCCATTGTTATTTACCTAAAATCAGTTCTTATTTGCTGCTCTAAAACAGTAGTAGATATTGGCAACCATTATAGATGTTACTGCTGTGTTCAGAAAGAAGTAACAAGTGGATTTTGGGTGGAACTTACATGACTATACACGCTGATACTGAATTCCTCAATATGGTAATGTTGTTAGAAAATCTCTAGGCTGAGTACTTGGATGGGGGGAACTACTGTCAGAAAAAAGAGAAAGGAGCTGGTCTAAGGAGGGCAAAGGCACAAGTGACCCTGCTTCCATCATAGAGAACGTAATAAAGTACTTGGCAATGAACTGGACTGGGCTAAAAACACTTCAATTCGGTACAAAAAGGCTTTTTAGGACGCAGAGGTTCTTCAAAATGTGGTGAACAACCCCAATGATGGGGGGGGGGTTTTACATTTATGGGGGCCAGTGGCGGAAGTTTAAAGAACTGATCTGTAAAGCCAGTGACCTTTTGGAGTTCAGGTTGGACTCTGGCAGCCGTCTCACAGGGGAGGGTGCCTTCAAAGCTACATCTCATGTTGGACAGTTTCCCACCAGCTCCATATCATGCCCTTTCAAGCACAGGAGTCTATTCAGCAGTAGACTTATTACACTGAGATACACCACAGAGATCCACAGGAAGTCATTTCTGCCTGTGGCCATAAGACATTTGAAGTACTCTGTCAGCAGCAGCAACCCACTATTTTTATTGTCAAAACTGTGCTCTACTGACTAAAAATGTTTAATGCAAAATTCAAACTGTGCAGCACTCTGATGGTAATACTCATTTATACTGAATATCTCTTTAATAATGTTTTTATTTTGTCTGAATTTCTCTTTAAAGCGTGGGAAATGTTATTTACTTTACTTACAACAGATAAATGTCTTGGACTCTATTATGTGATGTGTTGGTTTATGTACTGGATCATATGTAAACTTGTTTGAAGTGATGATCTGTATTTGTTTGTTTGTATTGATGTATTGGGTCTTGTGTTGTGGGGCCTGTGTTGGTATTGGTTGTATGTTACCTCTTGGAGTTTTATTATTTGGGGGATGGTTCATGTCAACATCAGCTCGCTACTTTCTAAAAACACAATAGTAAAGGCTTATGCCTGGAGTCTTTTTGAAATCCCAATTCTTCCCATACACTACATAGTGACCTAGCTAATTTAGCCAAATTAAGACATTACGTGAAGCTTGAAATTATTAATCAGCGATTAGTGCTAGCTTAAAGTTAGCCTCAACAGCCATTTAACTAATATCTTACAAAATGACACAAGAGCATAATTAAGCTTAGTCCTATACCAAATGGATGCAGAAACAGCAAATGTGGAAAATACAAGCCCAAACAACCTAAGATGTTATTTCTTTTCAAAGTTCAATAATGTTTGTATGTAAACTTAGCTGTGCATCTCGTACTGTACACAGTCTTGGAATCAGGAATGTGATAAGTGCACCAAGGTTGATAACTACCTTCAGAGTCTGTTCTCCGCTGTTCTTTACTTCTCTGTCTTCTTAGATAAGATGTTTTACGATGGAGAATTAAATGAAATCAAACTCATGGCTTTGCCTGTGCTGCTGACGAAGAGAGAGAGACAGCTGGAGGCGATGCTAATGACCACGTCTGAGAGGACTCCCGGGATCTGCCCATGCCACCCGCACGCTAATTTCAAAAATCCTGTTAATAAGAAGCCCATTACTCTCGTTTGCATTATGATGAAAATGTTCTTTTCTTACAACAGCTAGCATTGTGTAATTATTTTGCTTCTTTTTCTATCTTCCACGCTTTTCACAAGAATCTGACAGGCGATATTCTCCTCTAAGCCCCTCTGAAGGACTAATTTGATTTGATAGGCCGCCGAGCGAGAAGGCATGCTGTGTGCATGCGGAGGAGCCCTCTGTCTGCCTGTAATGAATTAAGCTGTACATTATACACAGGGGCCCAGACACTGCTTTAGCCTCAGATGTGCACTCGCACTGGATCTCCAGTCAGCCATGTCTAATTACAACAGACTTGTGCTTGTCTTCATTCTCAGTCCAGGCAGGTGTTAAGTCCACTGAGCCAAGTGCAGGTCCGCTCAATACCCAAACTGCTCTATCTGTCTTATTTTGAAGTTTTCAGTGACAGCTCAGGACCTCAGACGCTGGCTCGCAATCCGACCTGGATGCATTGGAATAAAGATTAATTACAGCTCTGGACTGAACAAATAAAAGCATAAAATCCATGATGATATTCCCCAGACATACAGCTGTATGGGGCGCCTATTACCTAGTGGTTAGTGTGCCCACACCCTTTTACAGAGGATGTAGTCCTCAAATCCGACCTGTGGCACCTTCCCGTACGTCATTCCCCACTCTCTCTCTCTTCCACTGATTTCTAACTCTATCCACTGTCCTATCTCTAAATAAAGGCATAAAAAGCCCCAAAATAAACCTTTAAAAAAAAAGAAATACAGCTGTATAGGTCATCATGCTGCACCTTATTGCGACACACATTTATGTTTCATGTAATGCAGTGACCTCTAGTGGCCACGGCAAAAACGACAGGAGCAAAGAAAGAAGTCAGGAAGTCAGGAGACTTCATGTACAGAGCAGGAACGTCTGGATAAGGAGGGCGGATGGGTAGATCAAGACTTTCACCAATGAGACGTTCATGTGGTGTATTTTAAGGGAACTTTAACTTCTACATGCAAGAGTTAACTTGCATTATTGACTGAATTATGAAACATACTTTCAGAACTTGTGCAAATATTTGGACCTAATCTAATCTAATTTAAAACATACCCAACTTAAACTGCTATTTTGCATGTGTTACTGTGGAGAACTGGCACTACACCTGTCTGTACTTTATCGGTAACACATGCAAAAATTGTACACACATGTCCCTCACAGTGGGACATTTTCCCTGCTGGGAGAAGAAGCCATGATGTAAAGAGGGTGCGAGGATGCTGGACGAGCAACAGAGTCCGATGCGACGAGACAGTTTTTGCCTTTACATCGATGCAACGTGTAGTTGGACGTATTCTCAGTATAAAATCACGAGCAGAGAAGAACATGCTGGCGAGCCAGAAACATTATGTAGCAGTTTCCTTATGCACACGAAGATCCCACTGATTGCACTCAGATTGCGGGTTATAATAGTCTCCAATTTTTTTGTTTACATTCTACCTTTTGTCACTTTTCTGATCCCCTGTGAAGCACTAGGAACTATAGTTTAATCTGACTGAAAGGTGCTTTCTGCATGCTGTTTCATTGGTGGAGAAAATGTTCAAAGCACATTACTTCCATCCAAACACCATTAACACTTTACAATATAGTGCAAATCTTCTACTCACAATAAAATAAGCGTTATAATCCTCACAAAAGGGGAATAAAAATGCATTATTCCTTTTCCTGTTGTTGATGTTTTGTGCCAACAGAACCTGTAAATGTGCCATAAAGAGCCACATTTCAGCTGTGCTCACTTTCTATGTTACCTTTAAATAAACTCATCCGTCATCCACGGGAGATTTTCTAAACACTTGCTGGGTTAAAAGAAAAACCCTCTAAATCCAGTTTAGTGTTATAGTCTGGCACCAGTAATCAGACTTTTGTAACCAGCAGCAGTAGATCTAGAGTCAATCTCAGGACCAAAAATAGCTAAACATCCCTGAGGAACAATCTCAGCACAGGATGGCCTGATGAAGTCTTTGTAATGGGCTGTATATTCACCCAAAGAGCCATTACTAGGATTAAATCCAAGTAATGATGTACATTATGTGAGCGTCCCTCTTCTCAAATATCTCGCTCGTCAGTAGGATTTGATGACATTTGCTCAGAGATGTAATAATCTCATTTTGTTCTGTGGAGCCTCACCACGTTCTCCTGATACACGAGGAGAATGATCAATCAATGAGCTGCACATTGATTGGCTTCTGCAGCATTGAGGCTTTATAGCCTCTTAATGTACTGAGGGGGGGGGGGGGGAAATAACCACCAGCAGAGACAGATTTGGTGCCGTGCCGTGCATACTAACTGTGTCCATAAAGTGATTTTAACATGCTGGATTACTCTGTACTACACTACTCAGGGGTGGGGGGGTCACATGAAGAAGATGGCTGTACTATTTCATGGGCAGATTATACATTTGCTTGATTTATTTAAATTAGAATTTTTATTTTGACAAGAATTTACTCTATTTTAATTATCTATATCTCTTTACATTTACAATACCGCCATCTAGTGACTAAAGAGTGATATCACAAGCATGAAATCTCTTTCCACGAGGCAGAGTCGTCTTTTGTGTCATGTGGTGTTGCAAATTTGATTTTAGGATTTTCATTTTCCAAACAAATGTAGCTCAACTAAAGAGAGAGAGACTATTGTTAATATGTAGGCTAACAAAAAAACCATACATTTCAGTAGTCTTCATGATTTAAAAATAGGTAGTTAGAGGTGTTATACTCTTCACAGAAGATGCTTTTGGTGTCGCCTCCAGTTAAAAAAAAAGAAGATAAATAACACAGATTTTTAGTAGATTTAATTCAATCCATTGTTGGCTGAGGCTAGCCCTATATTTTTAGACCTGATGTAACTACTACCATTTTCCAATAATGCACTAATTGATCTACCAACCGAGCTTTGCTTCCCTCTGCTGGACGATTGTGGTAATACACTTTAATGCTGTTTGTACAATTACAAATTGTTTTTAATGAACGTATTTTTTTCTTTAGGCTACAGGTTGTTTGACTTTTTCTTTTTAGAAATGATTTTCAGCTGACTTCTCATTTCTTTGGCACAAAACAAACGGAACTTTAAGAGCAATGAGCTGAAACTGTGCGATAACTTCCCCACAACAAGTGATATAAAGCAGAGAAACATTTATCACGAAACAGGCAGCAGATCAAAGAGTCTGTTTCGATGTGTCCACACTTTGAGCTCAAACAGCACATATTAAGAAGAGGAGTTTAAAGGCTGCCAGCATTAAAAAGAGCCCGAGGCTCTACAGTGACCTCACACACTCAAACTACCTCACATCAGCTCGTTTCTTTCATGTCAAACCATTTCAATTATCAGAACAAGTACTGGTGTATTAGGGATTTTACTGTGAAGGAGTGCATGTCATTTCTGGAAAAAGTTTCTAATTGATTTGTTACTTCTTTCCGTTGGAACAAGAAACACACCGCGGTGTCATTGTGATGAACTTTACAGCTCTGACTGTTTATATGCGGCTCCGTTGAGTTTCTGCTTTTATTGGGTGATTAAATTGAGTGAGCTTATTATTAAAGAGCTTAGGTTTATGTGGTGAAAACGTATTCAGTTTTTTCAATTTTAATAAAGACCCAACACTTTACCCTGCCAGAAAAATCTAGTTCCGTATTATTAAGGATAATCTCAATAGTTGAAATATCCATCTTTTTTCTAAACACTCATTTTAATCAAGTGTCGTCTCTAAATAAAATTATGAAAATATTACACCTGATCAAACCGTAAACACACCACTAATTTAGGGAATAACTCCAGTTCTTAGGCTACTTAGGCCTTGACCCGACACTAAACTCTGGAGACAGGATGTGAGCAGGCTATAATGGGTGATAGAATCAAATATCATCTTATTTCAGAAACAGCATGTGCGGAGTGATGTTGTCGAATTCAATTAATTAACGATGATCAAAGTTAGTAATGTAAAGTAATGTAAAATAATTAAAGATGTTTCATTTAAGTTAACTCAATGTGTTTTTGTTTTTTTTGTATGTGTAAAGACGACCTCTGAGATCTTTTCAAATGGTGACATTTAACGAGTAAAGTTTGAAAAGTGATCTGCTTCAGTTCATGCAACTTCTGAGACAGAATCATAGTTTATTTATGCTACACAATAACGCTGGATGGTCATCAATACGTGCAAAGCAATGTAAAATAAATACAATAAAATAGGCTACTTCAACAAAGTGTCGGCCTGTCAGTCCCGGTGTGTGTGTGTGTGTGTGTGTGTGTGTGTGTGTGTGTGTGTGTGTGTGTGTGTGTGTGTGTTTCCCTGACTTTAGGCTACCTTAAAATATGAGCGTGTTTTCCTCGGAGACGCAAAAAATAAAAAAAAACTTCAATCAAATATAAAACTCGGACTCCATCTCAACTTCTCGTAAGGACGAAGTTATTCAGTAGGAAAAGCACTGATTAAACTAAAAATACGTTTACTTTGGGAATCTAAATTTTGTGCTGGTTTAGTCAAGCATCAGAGGGCTAATAATGCTTATAGGCTGTATCCTGATACAACAGCTTGCTTGTTGCTGGTTTTTTATCCTCAATATTATATGTTTATTATTGGTCAAATTGCTTCTTTTTTGAAGAAAAACAAAGTTAGCAATATTTTAAAGTGATTCGTAGGTCACTGGTTAAGCGAACAGAGTTTAGGTAAAAGAGGAATCCTATTTCTAAAACACATCTTCTATTTTTATGGCCTGTAGCCTACCTTAGGCTAACTATTGCTATAAAAAACTTCAAGAAAAACTTCTACAGGTTCGACGTTTATAATAGGCTACTATTTCGAGTGTATTTGTCTGACTCAGACAATCTGACGCAGTCAACACGTTGTTCCCATATTTTTAAAAACTCCCACAATACGCCAACATTTGAATGCAACGTAATACTAAATATTAAAACATAAATTAGAAGCTCTTTTACATAAGCTCTGGCCCTCATTATCTCCCCTTAACAATGATTTCTGTTTGAGATATATTTTGTCAGTCAGTGTTGATAACTGCACGTGGCCTCTCTTTATGAAGAATTATCTTATTCCTAAATTATTCATTTGCCGCTTTTTTAAATTTGGCACGTCTGTAAACACGTCTGTATTAGACATTTGACACTCAATGAGTTCGTTAGGTCGACACCTTTAACGTTACTTTTTTTTTGTCCGCGAAAGGATTTCATAATGAAATGTGAAAAGGATGCTCTTCTTGGCCGAAGCGTCACACAGCGATTAGAAGATAAATCCCCGTCAGGTCGGAGTGGGGCTCGCGGGTCAGTCAGCAGTCATTGAGAGTAAAGCGGAGGACTTGCGTGACAAGAGGAGTGAACACACGAGTTTGTGTGGAAATCTGTCCTGCAGGCAAACATGAAAGTGGACTCTTTCATCTTTGCTCGCCCTGCCCCTTTGCATGTATGTTTAATCATATGAGATGGCTCTCAGACTCCGCGGAGACTCAAAATAGGGCGACCCCCCCCCCCCCCCCCCCCATGTTAATGACGGAGCAGAAGACGACATATTAAACATTTCTTTAAAGTAAATAAAAGGAAAAATTAGTATGGTCAAGTTTCAGGCCAAAATAATGATCAGTAATATTATATCAGTATATTATGTGTTGATAGCTGTTCATAGCCTATCCAAACTGGATATTAGACAGATTAGTCACTAATAAATTTAATCTAGCAGATGTAGAGAGAGGAAGAGGCGGATGTCCACAGGCTGGCCTCCTCTAATAGCCTGTGTACTCCCAGCCCTCCTCCAGGGCCATGATTTATTGAAAATATGGACCCTGTGTATAAGCTAATATGACAGAAGTGCTTTGACCTCGGGGGGCGGTGCACTCTCTCCTCCACAGTCAGCTGCTACCTAGAGTGTGTGTGCTCTGCTTCTTTCTCACGCGATTCCTCTTGTTGAGACTACACGTCCATCTTCCGTTTGGCTTTTCATATTATTATTTTTTAAGAATTTAAATGAAAAATCTAAACTTGGAGGTTCAGGGGTCACATACAGTAGAGTGCACTAAGGAGGGCATCAAAAGCCTTTAAAGTTTGTAATTTAAAAACTTGTTTTCATATATTCATCAAATCCACACAGCAGTCATCTCCTCTACGATCACTCTTATAGTGGGGAACTTTAATGCTTTGAAAAATGTGGAAGTGCAACAAACGGCAGGTCCTCTAGTGTCCTCATGAGGCTGGCTCCAAAAGCCCCAGAAGTCCCATACACACTCTTGTAATGTTTACAAGCCTGATACAAACAGTTTTGGTTTGACAAAATTAAGTTTGTTTATGTTTTATATCGTCTATGTTTACAACTCATGAACGATTCTTATTTTTTATGGTTTTAATTTTAGTATGTCTTGTGCAGGAACTTCAAAAACAACAATGGATAATGGAAAGTGGGACCATATTTCAGGACTAAACGGCATATTTGCTGCCATGCTAATATTCCTAGCCAATCTTACGGTTAGCTAACATACCAATTTGCTACAGATAGCCTACAGAGTTTCTTTATCGGCTTTAACAAATGGTAATGTTTGCAAGCTTATTTAAACTAGCTAATATTACAGTTAGCAAACATAACAATTAGCTTCTTTTTTTTTTACACTTTGAGGCTATCGTGTAACACTTCAAAATGCTAACAACAGCTGCTATCTCACAGAAGCTAATGTCTTATCATTAATATAGTTTAAGCATTATGATTTTTTTTTAACTATCTCATTGTTCCTTAATCGATCACCAACTGAATAGAAGGAGAACATCTGAAAAAACATTTCAGTGTTCACCAACATATTTAGACTCCAGACCGCTAAGTCACAACAGTTCTTATTCAAATGATCAGCTAACATTAAAATGAGCTATGATTTCTCTGCTGGCAGCTGATGTGTTATTGTGGCTAACCATCACATGCAACTTAGCTTGAGGTAACTGCCTCATTGTTAGGATTGTATCGTTCCTTAATTGAGAAGGAACTGAAAAGAAGAAGATAGTAAATGCGGCCATATTTCAGTCTTAAAAAATTCCCAGTAGTTTCCATTACCGTGAGCTATCGAATATCACCATGATACTATGATTTCCAATCTTGTGTAAAATTATCACACCGTATTAGCTAGGAGGTGGTTGAATGCTAACTTTAGCTATTGTTTAACAGTAGGTGATGATTCATCATATATCTACTTCAACTTGAGGTATAGCCCAGGGCGCCAGTGGCCTAGTGGTTAGTTCACGCCCCCCATGTAGTAGTCGGTAGTCCTTGAAGCTGGCAGCCCAAGCTCAAATCTGACCTGTGGCTCCTTTCCCGTATGTCATTCCCCACTCTCTGTCCCTGATTTTTTTCATTAAAAGCCCAAAGATTTAAAAGAAAAGAAAAAAACTCATGGTAAAGCCCGATATTCTCCGTAACTTTGCTTTTACATTGCATCGCCTCATTTGCAGATTGATCAGAACGCAGTGAAACTCTAGATAGACAGACACCTTACAAGTTTCAACCCTAACTTAACAGCATTTAAGCTTCCCATCCTGAAAAAGCAGCAGAGTATATGGCTGCTGTGTGAATTAGACGAATTATCATTTAGCTGAATCTCAAGAATCAAGTGCTTTGTTAACACTTGACCCCCCAGTTCCTGGCACAGCTTTAGACATTATTGGTCTGACAGGCAGGCTGATGAGTTCTCATTGATCTCATCCCCGATAAGCCTTGGTATTTGTTCAGGGGCCTGTAATCCATCAGAAGTGCCTCCTTCTTTCCCAGTCCACAGGGATGAGGCATGTTTCCTGTGGAGGTATATTGTACCTGCACTTATGTGATTAACCCTGGTGACTTTAACGTGCATGGGAAAGAGACAGTAATTGTTTAGTTGATAGTTGCACTTTTTCTTAGAATAAAATCTCATTTGCCTCTTTAAAAGTGGGTTAAATTGGCATTTTTCTAGCTTTCAAAGGGGGGATTCTTGTCTTGTGTTTCTAGTTTCTGAAATAAAGCACGATTTTTCCAGCTTCCAAAGGAAAAATGTCGTCTTTCAGTCACAAAAGAAGGGGTGGGGATGTGTAGCATTAGCCCATAATGTGGTTAAAATATCATGCCTGCTCCTCCTTTGTGCTGAACTGACAAGCTGGCTCTAACAGGGGTTAATTTGCCGTTCAAGGGTTAAACAAACGGGCATTAGTAGTTTACTCCAGCTCAGGCTGTAAAGCTTTTGCTTTCGAGGCTTTGCAGATAAAAATTCAAACCAAAAACAACAAGGTTATTATTTTTGCTAACAGGCTTTTGTGCCAGGCTGCGGGAGGCTTTTGCAATAAACCAAACAGCTCCCAGAATGCCTTTTGGTTTCGCCCCAAATGAGCGAGAGGGGCTCTGGGTGCAGTAAGGTGAGGGCTAATAGGGATTAGGCAGGAGAAGTATGTGTCAGTTTCGATGCTTGTAATCTGGAGTGTTCCTTTTTGGAGTTTGTGCGCAGGTATAAAACGCAGATTAAGAAGCATTTCTGATAAGTGACAGCGGGAGCCTGGAGGTCTGTTTTCACGCAGGGCTCGACGCTGACCTATTTGACTCGAGCTGCCAGCAGAACAGCACGTTTCAAATCTCAGCTGATGGGAATTCATTTGGCTTCTTGAATGAGAAAAATTAAGGGGGTTTGTGGTGATTTGAAAAGAAAACAGAGACAGCGAGCAGAGGTTGCAGGGGAGCTTTAAACCAGACAGATTGGTCAAAAGCTTGGTGCTCGATGTGGCATAAAGGGGCCTTCTGGTTGACTGCCTCTGTTCAGGCCGATCTAAGATGTCTGGACCTCCCTGACCTCACATACACTATTGCATTGTGGGCCGTGCTTTAACCTCAACAGCTTGCATCGCTGCAGAGGCCCATTATAGATGCAGTAATGATGTTGAGGATTCCCCTGGCAGACTATTATTATTAATACAGAGATTCCCGTCCTGCAGGAAGACAAACACACACACTGGTAATGATACTGGATTAGAATCCCATCTGGATTATGTTCACAATGGTTTTGTTATGGATGAGCCGTCGTCAGGGAATCAGAGTAATCGGCAGGATGGGCGGGGAGCAGATTTTCTGTCATGCACACTCCTCTGTGCAGGAAAAGGTTTGCAGATCCTATGAACATTTTTTAATGCATATAAATAACACTTAAATAATCCAGGGTAGGAACAAATATTACATAGGCAGCTTTAAAGTATTTTTCCTCCACATTTCTACACTTTTTGAAACTTTTCCTCCACATTTCAGTTGGGAATATTGCACTCTTGACTTTATAACTATTTTACAAATGTGATGCTAAATCAAAAACAAACAATAACCAGGCTGAATAATGATAGAAGCTGAATCCCAACCAGCTACAACATCAAGATGCTGCTTAAAGCACAGTTATGCCATTAGAGTAATTTCATTCACAATGATACCTAATGAATGCTGTTATTGAAAATAAACATGGAGGGCATTTTCCCTTTATATTGTAGGCTACATATATTTAATCCAAACTATCATGGAAGACTCACATTTAAGAACTCTCATATTGAAGGTTTTCAACTTCAACTTTAGCTAAGGATCTTCTTTCTTCTGTAAGTTTGTCACATACATTTAAACAGTTAAACTGCTCATCCTTCTGCGTTTTTTCTAAAATAAATTAATTCCCTGCAGGATTGTAATTGTTTGCACAATAAATACTCTCAAAGACGTCTCATCCTTCGCCCTGCCTAGGGTCAGAAGTGTCAAAGTAAAGCACTTCACCTCATCGTAGCTCATAAAGATGCTCTAGTTTTCATGAACCTAAAGATCGTCAACTTCTCGTTTCAGTGCTCCACAATGAGACCGGACAGGAGAGGAAGTGTTATCTCACTGTGGCATGAGGTCACTTCGCGCTCGCTCCAAACTGTCACAGAAACATGTCCGTCCACATTATTGTTGGGAGAAGATTATTAGGGGGAAGAAACAGCAGAAGGCCACATTTCTTGTCATTCTGGATCTTTTTAAAAAATATGCTGGGACACCTTGACTTTTCAAGCAGACTCACGCGAGCAGTGTGAGAAAGTAGTTCACACAGAAAAGTAGTTCCACTTAGGACGGGGGAGGGGGGGGGGGGGGGTTATTCAAGCAATTATAAACTTCTGGATGTGACTTTATAAACTGCTTACTGATAATGTGTTTCCACTTCAGATACTTCCACTAAAGCTAAAAAGAAAGCTCACGTCAGAATGAGAACACGAGCCGTACAGATTTAAAAAAATATTCACTCCCATCATTGTTAAAAAACACAACAACAAAAAGCTTGCAATGAAGAAATGAACTTCCTTAAAAACCAATGAAACATTCAGAAATGTAGAAATGTAGACTTTTGCCAACGGTGGTTTAACTGCTAAATAAAGAGAGAAGCCAACAGTGCCACACAAGAGTCTGTCATTGGTGCAAAATGTCGCTGCTTCATTTTAAAAAGGGACACAAGATGTATTTTCTCCATCCTCTTCTTCCTCTGTGTGAACATGAACTCACAGTCACAGGATCAAGGTACGTGTAAGTGTACATACAGTAAATGACATTTCTGTATTTCTCTCTTATCCTCAGAGTATTATCCCCTCTGGAGTGGGCGGGGCTTCTTGTTAAAAAAAATGAGTGGAGTATTTCCATGCACCAATGAGGCTTCAGCAACATTTCAAACAGGATATGATGACGGTTGGAGGGTTGTTGGATTAGAAGGTCAATAAACTGCACCCAAACAAGTTTATAGATACTTTTACACAGGCGGATTATTTAGTGTTCAACACTTTTTAAATATCTATGAAAACTTAAATATGACTTTACTTCATGAGGAATGTCAATCAACCAATCATCAGTTTGTTATTTATCTATGTCGTGCCAGGATTGGCTGTACTCTTTATATTATCAGTAACAGAGACATCCATCCACCAATGAGCAAACATGTTGCTACAGTGACAGGAAGAGAAATGTCCTTTTAACAGACAGAACCTCGAGCAGAAGCAGACTCATGGTGAACCATCATCTGACCACGACTTGATGATGATATCCAAAGTTAGTGAGCGGCTTCATCTTAAAGCTCCTGTGAGGAGATTTTATCTGCTCATAAAACAGACTGGTATAAAAACTGATGCTTCTATCTGACCTACAGAAAACCATCACTTATGTTATGTTCACTTTTACTGCTTCTATTGTTTTTAAGGTTGTCACTACCTTTCATCTATTTAATGCTCCAGCTGTTTATTTCAATCACAGCTAATAACCCCCTCTTATCATGTCGATCTCATTTTCAATCGTCTTTAATATTTCTCTCGTCTCTTTTTACAGCTTTTAGACACTTTTTATGTTTCCATCTCTTTTCATTGTTTATTTACCTTCTTACAAGTTGGTCCTCTCGGTCTCAACCGCAGTTGCCTGGTTGCCTGTGTAGCCTGAGTTATTATGTTGCCTGAACTCTGATGATGTTCGGGTTCTGATTTACTGTCGGGGTTTAAGTTGTCGGTTGGATGTCTCATCAGTGGGCTGCTTTGTTGTCGTGGTGTTTTGTTGTTGTTCGGGTTCTTATGCTCCTTGTAAACCCGTGTTTTTAAAAGTGCTATACAAAATAAATACAGTTTTTCCGTACTGATACTAAATGCCATCAGCCCTGCCCTACGGGAAGGTGTCTGGCAGGCGGTTTAAAGCACGCTGCTGAAACAGCGCTGCTAACATTTCAAGACGCCAAAGACTCGTTGGGAGTTTGTTGTTAGAAATGTAAAATAAAGAAGGATGGACATTTTTGGTCAGAGAAAAATCTACACATGCACAGGACGAGAAAAGCAATGAGACAAATGATCCCACTGAATCCACAGGGGGTCACCAAAATCAGCACAACTCCAAGTATTCACAGGCGCTTAAATCACACCAATACAAAATGTGTTTTTACCCTGAGGTACGGTTTTCAAATTCAATTTCTGGATGCATTTTTCTTATTCCTGGTGTTAGTTTTAAGCCTGATTGTTTTAAAATTTTTAAAAAGTGCAAGAAACCAGTGAGCACAAACATCAGATTAGGGTTTCAGTCATTCAGCCAATAAAATATGATATTCTTCACCTTCCTCGTCAAAGAAAAAAATACCACGTATGTTCCATACTGTGTTGAATTAAAATGTATATGCTAAGTAATGAGTTCAATTACTTCTGCATGACTTAGAGTTGATGTCAAATCCTCTTGTAATTTGTGAATTCATGTACAAATGTCTGTGGAGGTGTTAGCCCACAAGCAGGGAGTATTAGGTGATAGGCTATTACTTCCAAAGAGGCTTTAACAAAGTCAATTTAGTGGCACAATGGGAACAATTGTGAGCAATTCTCCTTCGCAAACAAACGCATGTTGTTCTCCGCCTTACTTAACTGACGGCCGGTCAGCTGTGCAGATTACTACTCTCCTCTGTTTTCCTTTTTTGGGGGCGTCTTTAACGGACATTTCTGCCAGCATTATGTTACGTCTGGGGAAAGGAGAATAGGAAAAGAGTTGGCTCCATGGAGATTGATCAATATGTAGCCTGAAAACCTGGAATGTTCCCGAGCATTTGTTCAAGGCTACTTACACATGAAAGTAAGCTCTTCATAGTTCCAATCCTATTACGAGTCCAAAAGTAGTGCTGTTTAACTCCACTGTTCACAGCTTCAGAGCTGACTAAATATTTTCCACCTTCAGCGTTAATTAACTCACGCTAAGCTACAACAGGCCATCTATGGCCATTTAAGGCTACAAAGGCTCTTTTAGGGGGGGGTTGGAATACATTTGTTCTCCATGGCTAAGCTACACTTGAGTTTTCATATCAGGCTTTAGGAAGATTTCTTAACCACGCTGAAATGCCTCCGACTCAGCCGCTTAAGCAGTGTGAAAGTGAGACAGGCCTGCTGCAGGGAGAAAGAACATGTTTCACACTACAGAGGCAAGATCATGTTGTGACTGATGAGGCCGCTGGGGATATGGTGCTTAGTATGGAAATACATGTTTGCAAACAAACAACGCAACTTCAGTCTGTGAATTAGGATTTATTTTTTGTGCATGCAGAAAATGTCTTTAGATTTATTTTTGTCTCTGCAGTTTGACTATCTGCTCAATTTAGATATTGTTTGTAATAACACAGGAGATATTCAGTTCATACTGAAAGGTTTATAAACTCTGGAGTACAATGACAGACAGGAGAACATGCCAAGATTAGAAAATACAAATTAAATTACACGTTTTTGTGGTAAACAAAAAAACAAAAAAAACTTGCTTTAGGCTATACAAATAAAAGTTACTATTTTTGTATTTTTTTACAAGTTAAAAAAATAAATGCATTTGTTATGTTTCCAGGTGATATTTGACAAGGACATTGATACAGAAAAATGAATACAATCAATGGCTGTGGATTTAAAGATGCATGTACTTTTAAATTATACACATTTGAAAAATGAAATTTTAATAAATTCAACAACTTATTCTCACAAGTTCAGCTTTTAAATAAATATATATAATTAATAATCAACTGTAACGGTTTCATAAGACTGGTTAGAGTTTGTTTAGTTAAAAAATAAACATTTGAAGCATCCCGCGGATAAACATGACGGTAATTTGGCCTAAGTGTTAAAAAAAACTGATTTTCCAAAAAGGAAAATTAAGTTTTCTTTTTAAACGATTAAAGTTGTTCAGCTTTCAAATGTATCTGTAAATATATTTAAATTCGTATCAAAAGCACTCTTTTCAGATCACAGTTATGGCCCATAGAAAAGGCTCGATGTGTAAACTTAGTTTGTATATTTTTGGCTCTTTAACGTGTTTTTTTTGTATTTAATGAAGCAAACGCAGTGATGATTTTTCAGATTTTTTCTTCTATGTTTATCGCCTTGTTTTTATCATTTCCATCCCGATCGAACAAGCTTCACTTCTTTACATTCAAATATCAAAGTATCGTCGAAAGAAGCTTCACTTTCATTATAATCAGTTCCCATAAATGCACGTGCAGGTTTATGGCAAATATTAATTTGAACTATGCAGCTAATAGTGGAGAGTATTAACATGGAGGTAACATCAGGTTTACAGTGTGCATGGTTAATCCAAAGTGTGCATGGACAAATGTAACCAATAGGCGGTACTGTGCCATTCTGCATGAAGCCTCTCCATCTCCAGCCTGAGGACAGCTCCGTGTCTCCGCTCCGCTCTGCTCCCTGCTTGACCTAAATACAGCTCCTCTTCTCCCTCCAGGCACACTATCCTACAGCCTGCAAGAGAGACTCTGGATAACGAGCCCGTCTCCTGCTTCTTTTCCCTTTTTTTCTGGAGTTAGTCCCTTCAAGACGAACATTTCTGTCTGGATCTCGCGCAGTTGAGGCTCGAGCTCTCTTTGCTCGCATGGATCGCGTCGGGATGGTTTACGCTGAGCCTCAGACTCTCTTGGCTGGAAACGAGGCTCATTCCCGGGAATAATTTCATTACACCGGAATCTTGGATACTCCTTTTTTTTCATTTTATTTTAAGGACAGGACTGAAAGGTCATAATGCTAGACGATAAAGCGCCGAGATCGCGACTGGGTCCTCCATCGAGAGGTTCGTCTTTTTACATAGAGAACCTGCTGGGGACTACATTCAGAGGGGCTTCGGCGGAGGAGCGGGGGGAGAACCCGAGCCTCAGAGTTTCACACAGTCCGGCGAGGTGTCCGGGAGTGGAAACTAAAGGTGTAGAGGACAGGGAAGAGCTGAATCGGAACGGGACATCACCAAACACAAGAAGTGAGTGCAGCTGTCAAAATGTTCCGTCTTTGTCTGTTCACAAGCGACGTGGGAATAACAAATGACGTTAGAGGAAGAAACAACTGCGCTCGCATCGTTTATTGATTTGTGCAGATCGGTTTACAGGCTTCATTCTTGATTAAAAAGTACTTACAATGACAAAAAAATAAGTCAAATTCTTATTATGAAACCTCCACCGTCCGTGCGTAAAATCCTGCAATTTACTACACGGACCAGGTTAAGGAGAAATCAGCGAAAAGCGTTCATGTATCAAACATTGACGTCCAAATGTGGGTTATTAAATATGCTGCAAAGGGGGACACTACACATTTGCTTTTTAAGTGTCCCTGCCTCCGTGCGTAAACCTGCAAACTCCCCAATTATCAGCCTGTTCTTAGCCAACAGTGTTTGGCATCCTCACAACAATCTCACTCTGATGCTCCAAATACAGCCTCGGCGCAGAGATGAAGGTTATTTATAATCATGGAAAGCGCAAAAAGCGTCAAAGCGCATTTTTAAGTGCAAAAATACGTGAAATGTTGTGCTGTTTTGACACAAAGCCTGATTGGTGTGTGTAAATATTTTATTACTTGTAGGTCCACGGGATGAGCACTCAGACAGTGCAGCACACACGAGCGACCGGGACTCCCCTCCTCCAGCAGGGCGCGCGGAGGAGCACGAGGAGCCGGAGGAGGAGAAGGGAGACGAGAGTCTGACGGAAGACAGGGAGGAGGAGGACGCGCGCTCCTCCTGCTTCTCACGAGAGGACAGCTGTGATACAGGTGAGGCCGACATGCGCCTTCCCAACTTTTAAAAATAAATAAATATTTATCCCACCGTGTGCTCGACACGCATGCGCTCTCCTGCTGAAACGCTTTGGCGTAATAATAGGATAGCATGTTCCGTTTATCCACAATGTGTATTTTTGGTGGTAATTTAGAACTTTATAGATGTAGTTAGATTGTGATGAATTGTAGTTTTTTTTCCTTTCGCCTGAACTCTCAGCAAACCGGATTTATTTAATTTGTATATTTAAGCAGCAGGGGTGTAGCTCAGATTTTCAGGGTCCAAAGAGACAAACACCTTATTAGGCACCCGTTAATTCACATTTTAAAATACCCCAATGAGAAAGACACTACACTTTTAAGGTATTTAATCTATGAAAAAAACGTGTGATTTTTTGTGTCAACAACCCCTTTTGCAACACGCCTTTCAGTGTTTTCTAAAGATTGCACCCCATTTAAGCCACACTGTTAGAGCACTTTTATCCAGTTGTATTAAATGTCTCCTTCGTCCTCCTCTCAGGTGACATCAAAGTGGCCCGAAAGAAGAAAACCCGCACCGTGTTCAGCCGCAGTCAGGTCTTCCAGCTTGAGTCCACCTTCGACATAAAGCGCTACTTGAGCAGCTCGGAGCGAGCCGGTCTGGCCGCCACGCTGCAGCTCACAGAGACGCAGGTGAAGATCTGGTTTCAGAACCGCAGGAACAAGTGGAAGCGGCAGATTGCAGCAGACATGGAGGCCAGCAGCGCCATCACCGCCGTTTCTATCCCCTACGCTGCCCAGAGGGTGGTCAGAGTTCCCGTGTTGTATCGCGAGAACGTTTCCGCCCCTGTGACGCCACCCATGGTCGGCTTCTCCAGTTCCATCAGCTACCCATTGACTTCCCCCTTTACCCACCCGCTGTCGTTCATAACGCCACAGATGAGCGGACTAGTGGGACTTTAAAGAGACAGAGCACACTTGAGACTCTTTTTTACACAAATCAATCAAACTACGATGCTGCAAAAACTTGTCTTTTTAGCTCAGTTTCAGATCCTGTTGAGTCAGAAAACAATGAAGTCAATTCACAGTGTGTTTGGCTCTTTTTTCAGATTTAGATTAAAGTGGATCAGTCATCTCGTGGGACATAATGATCCTTGAGTGGCTGCTTTAAAATCCTATAAATACAAGCATTTATGTTCATTTTTAGCATTTAATCGCAGTATTTAGGCTTCACACAACTTGTTCTCGGGCCTAAATCGAGGACGATTCTCTCCAGGTCAAACATGTTGCAGATATAGTTCTATTTTGTGATGATTTTTCAACAAAATGTGTATGAATGACTCACACACATGGGATCAAATGAGGTCAATAAGATTTTAAGCGTTTGGCCTATAGTTTGAAAAGCTATTAAGAAAATTACGAGAGAAATTCCAGATTGTGCAGAAGGTACAGATTCAAAGCAGGAAACAATGAAACTCTAAATTCTGACATTGAACCTGTACTATTTACCATGACCTGGATGACGGAGAACCTACACAGAAACCTGTACTGAAGTTAAAAGTATGAGTTTTGACCCCAGTTTAAGAGCCAAAATGTGCACTTTGAATTGTTTTTTTATTTACTTGTATTTACTGTTTTAAATGTACTCTGGAGGTTGTTTTTTTTCAAATATACAACATTTAGGCCTTTAGCTACACATTAACAATTGTCTCACCAGGTTTAGGTACTATCTACACATTTGGAAATGATCTCTCCACACTATGTCCTAATCTTTTTTTTTACCCCTATTTGACCCCACACACACATTATTTGGGAGTAAAACTCACTGTAAACTTGGGCTGGTCTACGAAATGTGAACACTTGATTCTTTTTTGGAGAAAAAAAATATGGTGCTTGTAACGTTTTATCATTTTATTAGCAATATTCTTTGACACATTTTCTTTTTCTTATTTAAGAGGATTTTAATACAGACTTTTGTACACTGATATGTTCACATGTGAATAAAGTTTATGCACACATTTTGTTGTGGGTTTCTTACTTGGATTTAAATGTTGTGACTTTTATAAAAGTTTGAAGGAGTATCTTAGTATTTGAAAAAAAAAAACATGTTTATTTTAATAAAATTCATGAGAAAAGCGAAAATGAACAAACTCCAGTTGATTAAGGAGTCAGTTAAGTTGAAAGGGTGGGCTTACACACGTTGAAAATTAAAGTCACAAAAAACATAATTATTAGAGAAACTGAAGACTAGGGGGAAAACAGCAAAATAAAATAAACAATGAGTTGCCCAAAATACATCTTTAGCTTCTATAATCCCCATGACCCCACACACAAGTGTTTCTATTGTGAGGAAATCAAATATTCATTGTTTTTTTTCACCTCATGACCAACTCTGAGCTGATCCAGGATTTATAAACTTAGAGTCAGGGCGACTTCAAAGTAAAAGAAAATGTTATGGCGCATCAAACTAGCATGCCTGAACTCGGATGACAGAAAGGTGTTTAAAGCTTCAATATGGCAGCCAGACGCAGCTCTGCATCCCGCCCTCCTCTGCCCCTCCACCTCACCAATCAAAAGCTGCTAAAGCACACTCTTCCGGGTCGTTAGGGAACGTCGCGCGTACTACCCTCTCCGCGCGCTAGTCGCAGCCGGGGAGCGATGGTGCTCGGAGCGTCCGGACTCGACGCCGTTTCGGGATTATCAGAGGAGCGGATGAAATGCCGGGGAACATGAGCAAAGAGGACGCCCCGAGCCGGAGCGCTTCTTTGACTTTCACCATCGACAACATCCTGAACCTGAAGCAGCGGGACGGAGGAAGCTCGGAGCGGAGGGACGGGGGATGTAAGAGTGAGTTTCAGGCGCGGGGTGAGGAGGTGTGGGACGTCCGGAGGAGATCAGGCGGATCCGAGGAGACAGGTAGGGATTTTTAAAAATATACAGAAACTATAATGAGAAACAGAAAATTAATATATTTGTATCAGTTTTAAGGAAAAGATGCAATTGTGTCTGCTTAGAGGCAATACGCTACAGTTTGATGGTGTGTTTAATATAAGAGGGAAGTCGCGCACAAAAGCTATAATCAGACATCCTCGCATGTTGTTTTTATGCACCAATAAAACTGTGAACAAATGTGTAAGTAGGTTCTTAATGCATCAAAGCTGGTTTTGTGGCTTCATTCGCAGCGCAAAAGAAGCCCAGACTCGGTGAAAAGACACCGCTGACTGATGGCGTCAGTCCCGGGACGCAAAGGGCGCACGCCGCAGAAGACGCATCCGAACAGCAGCAGGAGGAGGAGAAGGAGCATCAGCAGCAGGAGCAGCAGCAGCAGGCCAGCCCGGACACTAAAACCTCAGTGAAGAAGAAAACGCGCACCATCTTCTCCAAGAGGCAGATCTTCCAGCTGGAGGCCACGTTCGACATGAAGCGCTACCTGAGCAGCTCGGAGAGAGCGTGCCTCGCCAGCTCCCTGCAGCTCACCGAGACCCAGGTGAAGATCTGGTTCCAGAACCGCAGGAACAAGCTGAAGAGGCAGCTGTCCACGGACATGGAGGCCCCGCTGGCCGCAGAGCAGCTGTCGGAGGCAGCAAAAAACGTGCAATTACCGACTTTTTACAAAGACAGCAGCAGCGTGCTGGGCGGATGTTTGTTACCCATGCCTTTCCCCGTGATGTACCCGGCTGCTAACAGCGCGCCTTACATCTACTTCTCCAACACTGGCAAATACTTCGGCCTGTTTGACGCAGACTGACGCTTTCCTCTGTTTGGGAGCACGAGGACAGTGTGTGGAAATCTTTAGATAGGACTGACACTTTTTTTTTTTTTTTTTTTGTATTTTAATTCTTTAAAAAAATCTCCCAACTTCGATGTCAACATATCAACGACATGCATGTGCCACTTTTTGACCCTCTGCAATTCATTATTATTATTATTATTATTATTACTATTATTAATATTATTAAATGCTATCGTCAGACACATTTGCATGCATTACGTTCCTCTGAGCAGTTTTATTTTGAAGTCATCTATATGAATGTAAGAGTGAAGCTGCAGCAACTTCGTAACCCCCTAATAATACTTTTTTTTTCTACCCTTCATGAAGTTTTTAGAGCAATAATTCATTGTATTTAAATGGCCTTATTTCCAGTATATATATATTCGTTGTTATTAGTTTGGATTCTTAATGAAACACGTTTTTCGGCTGTTTCCACTCGACCTTTCTTATGACGGACTGTCACACTGTGAAGACAGCTGCTATATCATGACTATGCTCCATTTTGCAATAAAAACGATGTAATATTTGGAATTTTATCTGAATGATTTGACTCGAACTGAATTTTATATTAGGTGGAAAAACACATGCTGAAAACAAATGAACGCTATTTTCCAGAGAGGATTTAATCCAAATGTGTAAAGCTGGACACTTCCACGAAGAAGAGCCTTTGTGGTCCAAACCGGTCGGCCTTTCCCCCCCTGATTGTTAATGTTTACCTAAAATGTCCTCATTAAATTTAACACTTTAACTATATATTTGGCTTTAGCGAAAGTATCTGAGGACAGCCCTGTTGCTTCTCTTCTACCTTTGAATGTATTTATTGTATTAATCTATGAGAGCCTCTGGCGTTACCTGCAGTTTACCATCCTCCAGAGCCCTCGCTCTTCAACTTCGAACTGCTTTTTTTTTTTTGAGGACGTGGTATGGCAGAATTAAAAAAAAAAAGTAAAACTATTTTCATTTTCAAAGTTTTTTCAGCGTGATAACAAGGTTAAAGTTTCTCTGACAGATTTATTTGAAACTTTGTTCTGAGCAGTAACTGGATGGAGGAGTGTGATGTAAAAATGTTCTCCATGTTGTCTTATTAGCTTTATAGAAAAAAACTATTGTGAAATAATGTCAAAGATCATTATAAACAGTTTGAGTTCAGAGAATCAGTGCAGAAATAATTAACATCCCTGAATATGATTTTTCATTCACAATGCTTTTATTGATTTGCATAAACAGAGCAAAGTTATCAGTGTTTTAGTGACCCACAATAGAGCCTGACTCTTTATGGTTTTTTGTTTGTTTGTTTTTACACTGAAGACCCAGAACAGTTTTTAAACTCCAAATTGGAAACTAAACTGTTTTTTGAAGTGCATTTAGACATGTGTGGACTTCCTGTTCACCTATCAATGGCCTAAAATCCACACTACTAAGAAGAGCTTGTGTCGTTCAGTCCAATTGATTTGGTGGTTAAAAATAATTTTCTATTTTGAAAATTATTTATGGCGTTACTTATTATTAGACTTCTAAACAGGAAAAATACTGCTACTAATTAAACAAACTAGTAGACCTGCATTCATACTGTAAGTCCAAACTGAAATACTGCTGTGATATTAATGAAAAAAAAGAGAGGTAGCCACAGTGAACAGCGTTTGTGTTGTTACAGCAGCAGCTGTGTGACGTTAAAAGTTCTGTTTTAACACTTTTTAAAAGAAAAACACATTGGACATCCATGTCTTTGCATTTTGCAGCGTTTCTTTCTGCTTCAAACACTTTCAGATGTAGAAGGAAACAGAGGGAGGTTTTGGTGAACTACAGTTTGAAATAGTAAACTTTTTTTTATCCTTTAGTCTGGGGAATCAGGGAGACAAGAAACACCGTTTCAAACAGCCCACGAAAGGTTTATTTATCGCTGCATTATTTAACAGAGCGGAGTCAAAATGTAAAGTCATGAAAATGTGCCACGTCAGGATGCTTAATGTTTGAAACATTTCATTTAGATCAATCTCGACTACATTTTTTTTTAAATTTTACAAACATTTCCCTGAAGTTTATTTTTTTTTCCCCATGAAGTTTTTCTACATTTAAGAAAACGCTGGCAGAGAGAGAGAAACATGGCTGAAATCTTTTTTTATAAACATTCAAGTCAAAGAGTTTACTTTGTGTCCTGATTCAAAAATACTTAAACTACTAATCAACATAAAAATAAAAGTTTATAGTTTGATAAGAACGCCTTTATTCTGAAGAAAATAATTGGAAACAAATATGTTTGTGATGTGCAAAAGTTATTAAAAAGTTAATTTACTTTCAAACTGTTTAACAAAACACTTTTAAGAAAGTGTTTTGTCAACGCTTTCTAAATTCAACATTTATGAGTGGGCCTCTTCACAAGGCTTTTATTGTGAAAACTCAGAATAAACGTTTGTTTAGAGCAACATAAGAATCAAAGAAGTTTTATGTAAGTAGCCTATATTAGGATATGTTTCTAATGAGAGTAAAATAAATCAGTGTTGTCCAGACTCTTGCATAATTCCACGCTGAGCTCTTATTGTACATAATGTCACAGTAAATCTGAGCAGAGACTCAGAGTAAGAAGATCAAGAAGTAAGTAAGGTAAAGAAAAGTCATGATGTTGTGACGTCATAAAGCTGGAGTCACTGGATTCTGTTTAGACGGGGGGAAAAAGCTCCAAATTCTGAGTTTAAAGCTAAACTCTTAACAAGCAAACAGTCACTATTCGTCTCTGCAGGTAACAAATACAGCCAGAGGTTTCCCCCGCTCTCTGTCTGTCTTAACATGAGTGTGCAAAGTGTGTCTGAGGGATGCATGTGTGCAGAAAGCTCGACAGAAACAAGAGAATCGAGGATTTAGCCGGACTTGCATCAGTGCTCATGCACAGTTTCTTCCTAAAGGGCCCGGCGAGCTGCACTTACACACCGTTTCCGGGTCACTTCCCCCTTCAGAGCTGGAGCCTCTCGCTGCTTTCTCGCTGTCACAGCCATTCAGGGCCCCGTCACTGTTAACCTGTTCACTCAAGCACTTAGTCTGCCCGCAAATCTGTTGTTTTCTCCGCTAAATTCCTGTCTACCTTTGCTGGGCATGTCCGCTCCTACTGTATCTCATTATTCACTCAGAGGGAAGTTCAGAATCAGGCTCTTAACATTTGAAATGAGGTAAAAATGACAACAAAAACAATTAAAGACGGGAAGTCTTACAGTTATTGTGTACTTACGATACTGGCTACACTTCTGAAATAAGTAAAAGAAAAGAAAAAATTAGATCCAGCTTTTCTAATCTATTAACTTTTTCAATATGTAGTATTTTTGCCTCTTCGTATGTGTAAGGAGAAAAAATAACTACTCTACAATGAAGAATTTAAGGTCACTTAGCTCTTAATTGCACAATTAATCTGATTTGAGCATTTTGATATCCAAGAAAAGTGTCAGGAGCTCCTTAAAAATGTCCATAATCCAACTGGGACGACTATTAGCTCCCTATTTAACACCATCTATGTTAATCCTACTTACAGTTATAGCTTTAATTATAACCTTGTCACTGTATTGGATTGTATAAACGTGTTTTCTCATAAGATACAGTCAACCTATACAGCATATTTTAGTGCATTGAGTGCAGGTAACTTTGTAAATATTAGTGGAAATGGTTCGATGTATTTATTTCTACAATACACTTACCTTTGTTAATACATTTCCTATTTACTGAAGTCACACACGGTTGATAATTATGCCCAAGTAATGCCTCTGTATAAGAGGAAAGTTACACCTGTCTTTGAAAATAGACTTACACTAAGTCACAGAAGTCTGGGTTTGGTGAGCCTGAGCTTTATGTCTGAAACCTTTTTAAGTTTTTTTTGGGGGGGTTTCGACATAAAGCACAAGTTTAATAGTAAAACCTAATATACTAATATAAACCCCAAGCATTGACCTGAGCGTGTTATGAGTGGGACAATTAGACTGCTGTTATCGGACATAAAAAGACGTCACTGTCACTACGTTGAAGTTTTACAGTAGTACTGTATAGTTTGAGTTTTATATTTGACTGTAGGGTTAAAGGTTGTATCTTTATTTACTAAGCATCCAAACTTCAGAATATTAATAATAGTGAGTCATTGATTTATTGTAATTCAAATAAAGCATTTTTTTTGCTCCAATGTAAACAAATATTAATTATTCGTCATGAATTACAAAAACACCAAAAGTAATGTGATTCGTTTTGTTTTTTTTGTTAATCTCTTGACACTTTTTTATTGCATCAGCATCACGTTTGTGTCTTTAAAGCTCTAATTATTATTAATTAATTATAGTTTTTTGGTTCAGGTTTTATGTTTAGTTATTATCAGAATCAGTCCAAGTCTGCAAAGAATGAAAGAAGTCAATACAAATGTCCTTAAAAGTGTAGTTATTCAGGTGTGTGAGCATTAGTGCCTACTTGGTGTGTCTTGGAGTGTGTATGAGACGGTGGGAGGAGTGCTGGTGGTGTTGTTGGGGGAGGGTGGGGTGGTGCAGGGGGGTCTGCTGGTGGGGTTTACAGTCGCCAGACTTCCTGACTCTCCCGCTGTCGGACACTTGTGAGCGCAGCGTTTGGCTCTCTGTGTCTCAGCACTCTGCTCTGAAACCACAAGGTTCAAGTGACCCCAGTGGCTGGCTGCAGTCTGCCCCAGGCCGGGCTAAAACCCCAACCCAGAACCCCCCTCCCCCAACAACACCAGCAATCAGCCTGGTCTGTCAGAGGCGAGGAAAAATCCATTAAAATCTCAACCTGATCAAAAAGACACCGAGACACCACCATATGCACTCATTTAGGCCCTATCGATGACTGCCAAGCATTGTTGGTAGTTTAATACATACAATTGACTTCCTGCCAACGGTGGCAACAAAGACGGTTTTTCTACAAAAAGAAATCGAGCCAGAGTTATTCTGGGCTGATTTGCACCTCGAGGCTGTCCAGCGCTGTCAGCACGTCTCTGCAGTTTGACCCGTGCAGCACATGGTTTCCATTCAGGGTTAAATGTATGAATGCCCGACCGCCTTTGTTTGAGATCATTGATCCCCGGATTGTAAGTGATAATGTGGTGGCACTGAATGACTGTGGCGGGAGTTCCTCTCGTACCGTTAGCATGCAAATATGGAGACGTGACCCGGCTGCTTTGGGTTTCTTTTACCATCAGAACCGTGTTAAGTCATTTTAAATCATGTCCAAACCGTAGAGAAGTAAACGGATACCAATGTGTGTACATACTGAAGAAATATCAGCACTACTTTGTTTAATGCGTGTCTTAAAGCTACAGGATCATTGTCTCGTCTTCGCTCCAAAGAGCTCGACATGTTGTCATATCTCATTTCATCTCCTTAACTCAGAGTGACGGCTTTGATTGAGATTTCCACATCAATCACTCAGCCCTGGCCTCGTTCGTAACGAGACCCCAACGTCTCAATAGTTGTTTAATAAGCCGTTAATCCATGTTCACACTACTTGGCGCTTGAAAGTGAAAAACAGGCCGGTTTCGCCATGAGCTTTGTTTGTGCATTCTCAGATGGGATTCATAATTGCTTCCAATTACAGTTGGAGCTGCCTGGAGGAAGGCTGGATCTGGAGCTACCACGAACACTGAAGACTGAGCTCAAAGTGCTGGCAGGGATTTCTGTGGTAAATACTGGCAGAAATAGTAAACTGTAGAGATTTGGGTATGCAACTTCAGACAATGTATTGGTATTATAAAGCAATGGCATATAAAGTGGACAACTGAAACACCAATAAATCTTGAATATAGTTGTAATATGTAAGAGTGATACAGCCTTCACAAAGGAGGGATAGAGGCGTTTACTGTTTACTGTTTACTGTAAGGGACCATATCTTGGATATCTAATCCTGGACTGAATTGTCTGTTTCTGGAACTTCTGGTATTGTGGCTCTACAGGTGAATTAATGCACTATTGTTACCTCAGTTGCATTATATAGTATATTTACATTCATATTTTAGACATATTAGACAGTTATAACTCCTAAAAGTCCCAGACTGGGGGTATCACTGTCCAGAAGTACCAGAACTTTGGGGGTGTGGCTTGTAACACAGAACACATGTGATTGGTCGCTTGCTTGCAGCATTTTTATTTCAGCCAATGTGTCAAAAAGCTGCGTTTCGAAAAACTACAGTGTTTCGACAAAAAAAAAAAAATGGACCTCAAAATCCCGATCCCTGTGGGTCAGCAATGTTGTCATTATTGTAAACAACAATTATGTGTGAAAAACATTTTGCCTTCTTTTCACACATACTGAGACTGAGGTGGAACCACAGACAAAAATGGTCCAAAGGAACCTTTTTAAAAAGTATTTTAAAAAGTAGTTCCTGGGACATACATTTCCACAAACGTTGGGTGGCAAAGTAACATTTGATGTATTACTAGCTTGTGAACTTGTTGGGGCAAATCAAGCAGACACAGAGCAACAATAAACATGCTTTGGTAAAGGTCGATATGTCTGAATATCCCAGAATGTCTGTACTTCATGTTTTAAATGTGTTTTCATGTTAGCTGAGTTTATTATGGAGCCTTGAAAGGAACATTTCCGTCACTGTTGGGACAGACAATAAAGTTTATCCATCCATCCATCCCAATGAGTGGATAAGTCTCTGTGGGTTCATACTCTGTGTTGATCATTTGAACCATTGGTATTATAGAAACGAAGATCATTTCAGAAGTTCACAGTCAGGCTCGTTTTTGTTCTGAACTCGACAAAATGCTGAAAACCAGCAGACGGCTCAAATAACAAGATTAAAGAGGTTCAGAAGCAGCACCCTAACACTCACCACACTGAATTATTCAACTGCATCTAAATGAGGTGTAGAGTCGGTCAAAAGATCAAAAAGAGGAAGTCATTTTTTCCTGAACAGGGGTTTTCACATGTTGTTATAATTACTAAACTATTTAAAAGTTAATGTCTGTAAATGTTTCTGGAAGGAGCTGGGGTAAACTTTCCTCGTAACAACTCTAAAAATCACAGATCAGGTGACCATCAGGTCAGAAAAGTCTTCTCAGAACCTCTGGGCCAATTCTGGTTTCATAACAACTCAATTTATAAAGCAAGATTAACAACGTGCAACACATGAACACACATCAAACCCACTGTTGTGTTTGGATGGTTTCACTCAGCCCAATCATCCAGCAGGAACATCCTCAAATAGTCGGGTTTGTATCCTTAATTTTATTTTCCTTCTCACCCACGTCTAATGTTTCTTTACATGATCCTACAGACGGATTATATTTCATCTTAGTCACAAATTCTGCTGCTGAAAGCAGAACAATGAAAGACTTTCTCCATACCCAAACACTCTGCTTCACAAACAGGAAGTAAGTTATAGAGAGGTTAATAGATAACAAAGGATTTCAGTGGTTTTGTTTGCACATTGAAATTCAAAACCTCAGATTGTTATTTGTGTAGTCATTCTTTTAGAAGGTCCTATTGTCAGAAGAGGTTCATGTTTACAGTTCTATGTAGAGACACAAGTAATCAAATGTAGTCTTTGGGATGGTATGATTTCAAATGATTAAAGATGAATTCATTCTGTGTGAAGTTTTTTAGACTTTCACAAAAAAACAGACAAGAAATCAATGAGTTATTTTTAGAACATTTAGCAGACCTAAAAATGGCGTAAACAAAAGAAGCGATGGCCTAATTATTGACAATCAATGATGATACTAAGACTTTGCAGTGTTAATCCGCTATAATGAACACATTCTGGGTTGCCAGGTTGTAAAATGAATCCTCCTAATGGCTGGTATTAATCTCCATAAATGTTGGTTACTATAAACACTGAATACATTCCTATATTGGGTTCTTACTATCAGATAAACTTTCACACATGTTATACAAAGGGGGCTTTAATTAAATGTCCATCTTATTTCAAACCATTGGACCTACTTTGAGGAACTTTGGCATTTTGGCGCCCCCTGTGGACATAACTGTACATCCTATCTCTTTCCTGATATTATCCTGTCCATGTGAAAGCAGTGTTTTCTCATCCATCCCAAAAAATGTATCCTTCTTTTTTTGTATATCCAATATGCAACTCACAATGAATCATCAGCGTGGCTAAATGAAAGGAGGCAGTTTGGGAGTTAATCAGATTTGCCTCCGGGTCTTCCTGATGAAACAAAGAGATTCAGAAAAACAGACTGCAAGTGGCATCACAAACATCCTTCTAACTCATGTCATAAAATGAATGTGTACAGATGTATTACCCATTAAAAGACAATTAAACTCCTATAGGACAGATGTATTCAAATAAATGCTCCTTTTCCTGTTCTCACACAGTGCTCTCTCCGGTGGTTTCACAGCTCTATCTCAGACTGTGGTTTGTACAAAGGCCTGGGTGACGCTGCACTTTACAACATAAACAACACCCCATTCATTATGACACGTAACTTGATAGTGACATGGGGGGGATCAGAGGCTTTCAGGGGGCTTATTGATCCATTAATTTGGTGGACTTTAGCGCTCTGCAGTGACAGAGTGCCTGTGTAGATTGAATGGGGGCTGAGGGATTACAATGAGCCGATCTGATGAAAAGGTCTTGCATGAGTGGCGACGACATAAATAAAGCCAAAGGTCAGCTATCTTCCTGTCTCTGGAGTCGCTCTACTGCGTCAAGGAGTGTCTCATCTGGCCCCTGAAGGCCCCCTGGCGGCAGATATGGCCCAGCAGTAAGGAGCGGACATATGTCAGTAAATAGTGTTCACACTCTGAATATGCTGGATGTAGAGCGGGACGACCCAGACGGAGGTTTTAATGTTGTTATTGCTGTGTGCCAAGCGGACTAACTTTCTATTCATGTGAAAACTTTAATGTGTAGAAGTCAAGATGATGATTTATATTTATCGTTGTTAAATTCTCTAAACAAGTCAGCGTGTGGCTTTCATACTAAAGATCTCTGGTTTATTTTCCACTCAAACTTAAATGATTTAAATGTTAGTAATTGTAACAGGTTTTTAGTGTATACCTGCCACCACTCTTTATTTCAATTGTTTTAAATACATTCTTCTTTAAGAATTATTTATATACAGATTCATTTTCAATCTGGGATTTAAACATATGTAGAATTTTTACTCTAAAATATTACATTTAATTAAAAATGGACTTAACTCATGTTGGAGTACCCACATTAGCTCAAATATTCCCAACAGTTATTTAAGCCAGAGAAATCTGCAATTTTATAGTTGTAATGGGACGTGTCTTGTAGGAACCGCCGCCATGACACACGACATGTTTATTGTTGCCGTGGAAACACCGGGTGTTACGTCAAGGACCGCTGTATAAGGAAGCCAGAAATGCTCGTCTTGACTATACGGTCAACTCGGAGTTCGTTGTCATCGAGGGTTGAGTAGCAGAGAGAATTACTCTGAACGCTCCACGTCATCTTTTGTTATTGTTTTGATTGAGAGCCCCCTGGTGGCCGAATTTACATACTGTGTGTTTCATTCAACTTTATCAAATCTAATTTCATGTTATCTTATGTCATGTAGGATTCATAACTTCATTCTTATTTTAAGGTACATTTTGGGGCTTTGTATGCCTTTATTCAGAGATAGGACAGCGGATAGAGTCAGAAATCTGGAAGAGAGAGAGAGAGAGAGAGAGAGAGAGAGAGAGAGAGAGAGAGAGAGAGAGAGAGAGGGGAATGACGAGCATGAAAGGAGCCACAGGTTGGATTTGAACCCTGGCTGCTCTCGTAGAGGGCTATAGCCACCGTACATGGGCACGTGCAATAACTATTAGACTACCGGCGCCCCCACCAACACTTAGCCTCTCCTGTGAATGAAGGTGAAGTCTGATATCACAAATATCCCACCAAACAGACACCTTGCAGTAACAGATGTAGGCGATGGTGTGATAGCGTGGGGTAGGACGATGTCTCCGGGGATAGAGGAGCATATTGTGCCCCTGTGTTTGCTGTGGTGTCTGTCTGTGTAGGACAACAACCGGTCCCTTCATCATGACCGCGGAGATGAAAAGCCCTGACCTCCAAGGGCACGGGTCTCCCAACTTTGAACTTCCTGTCATCTAAGCCAGGATAAGATGTTGGCTTTTACGAATATTTAGAGCTGTACAGCAATGACAAGCAATAAAAAGACTGGCATTTTATTTAGTAAATAATAGAAATATGGAGGAACTTCAAATGTCCAGTCTATCAAGCTGCCTCCATCTTAAATATCGGAGCTTGTTCAGTTACTAAAGAGCCCCAAATCAATACTACAAGTTGGAGGAAACAGATATTTGAGACTAATGGACACAGGGAGTTGCGACTGAAGGGCACAAAGGGCTGAAATTCATATTGATACGGACATCACAGGCCGGTGGGCTCTGAGGGGCCGAGAGGAGGTCACAGGTTGCTTTGACAGCCGAGCCCCTCTTAATGGAAGACTATTGACTGAATGTGAAGAAGCTATGGTGGAGAACATGTTACCAGGAGGCCCAGAGTCTGACACAGAACAAATGTGTCTGTACGGGCGTTTGTATGTGTGTGAATGAAGAATATCAGTTTCTTAGCAGTCCAGAGGGATCATCAGTCTGATCAATAGGTCATTAGTCACTCAATAATACTTTTTTGGCTAAAGACCAGAAGGGTGTACACACTGAGATATGAGATTTGTGCTCCACGTTTAGGCTACTGGACTACTACAGGAGGCTACAGAGTAAAATGTTGTGCCACCACTGGTGTGACCATGGTGAGACAGGCAAAGTCCAAAAGATAGTAAAAGTGTGCCATAGCAGCTGCAATGTCCTCTTTGGTAAAAGGGAAAACGCAAACTGCAACCATCACAGGAGCGTCTTTTATTGGTGATTATGTCTGACAATTTCTGTTGACTCTTTCATTTAAATCAGATTCTTGTTTATGTTCCAACGTTTACTCAAACTGTGAGACTTTAGTAAAGGTTTCCTTCATACATACAGCACAGAGAGAGATTGATGTTTCAGATTAATAATCTGTTGAACCACTAAGAAGATCTCAGTGTCTAAAAACTGTCTTGTTATCAAATTTGAGGACCCATCATTAGTGGGCTTTACACTCTAGTCTGGTGACTTGAATATACTGACTATAAGTAAAACATATCTTGAAATTTAGCCTGGAAAAAGAACATGAAACCTTTCGAAAGGTCTCCTTAACGTGTCATGTTAAACGGATATTGAGCTGAAGAACATAGGAGCCTCCCTGGGAACGCAGGTATCTACCCTCTCCAACCATTCATCCTTTACTGTTTAGTTAGGACTGTTAACTGATATTATCCTTATTCTTGAATTTCCCTCGGGATCAATAAAGTATCTATCTATCTATCTATCTATCTATCTATCTATCTATCTATCCGCCGGCCGATTAATCAGACGGGCCACAGTGGTAACACCCCCCTTTCTACTCAATAAATGCCAAGATTTAGTGCTCTTCATTTTCTTAAGTTTTGTCAACAGTAGCCAGAATTTGAATTTGCAACATTGAAAGTTACAAGTGAAGGTTATATTTGAAATTATAAGAAAGACAAAGCTAACGTCTGGCAGGGCTGAGGACTGTTTCAATCAGTGGTTCCAAAACCTTTTGGCTTGTGACCCTCTAAATATTGAAATATCTATGCACTATTATGATACTACGCCTAATTCCAATATATTGGATTTCTTCATCTGTAGTACAGTTTGTACCAATACTATAAACTTACTGTGTCAAATATATGAATGTTCAAAAAGCTGAATACGATTGGTATGCGTATATGGATACAAAGTGCTGACTCATGATCCAATTGTAGTGTGAGAGTGTCAGTCATTGACAGCTGGTGTATTTCCTGCTGATTTACTTTCCTCTTCCAGGCAATTGGCGACAGGATGGTAACCTGACCCACATTTCTCACCACAAACACACAATAATCTGCACTCCAACCATTTTTGCTTCCTTCTGAATTTGCTGCGTGTTTCTCTCAGCTCAGATCTCCCAGAGGGCCGAGCAGCTGCTCATCGCTCGGCTCATCCAGTGTGACAGCCCCAAATCACAAGTGCAACGGCCCAGTCATGAGAATTTATCATCGCAAACGCACATCTGAGTGAGCAATCAGTCGCTGAGTGGAACACAAGCGGAGCTGTGTTTGATGCGGTGAGAAGGACAACTTCTCCCTGAACAGGATCGTTGGATTGTGTGCTGATAGGCCGAGTGGCAGCCTGCCAGGTAGACGCACCTGCGGCTCTGAAACGGGCTGTGTCATCGCTGCAGTTTAACCATTACACAGAGCACCAGGAGAGCTATTAACTGACAGCTGCTCGGATACAAGCTTTACACTCAATAGCACTAAAGATGCTCACATGGACTTAGAACTATCACTGCAGCTTATTTATCAGAAATTAGTTCTTTGCAGCCACAAGGTCATCGGTGAGATCCAAAACTGTAGGAGCGTCTTTATATAAGCCATAGATTTTATTGGCATGGTTTGGATTTACCTGAGATTGCCATCGTGGTGATTACTTGATATCTCAACCCTAAACTCATCTTCTTGAAGACCTGACCTACTGACTGGCTGCAGTATAGGTCATAAACCCCGCCTCCTCTATGTTAACACACAAGACATGGGTCTAACTATAAAATCTAAATGCACGTCAGAGAAATTTCCCTCAAACCAGGTTTCATCATGATTGTTATTATTTTGCCATTTTGTGTTCAAGTAACCTTTTAGCTGTGAAGTTTTTTTTTAATTAGTTCTCATCGACATCTCTGTTGTCGAATGTGGCTCCTGCCGCGCTGTGTGCATTAGCAGAGTAAAGCAGAAAAAAAAAACGCAACGCACACCAACACAAGAGTGATTGAATTCCCGTAACCGTGAGCGTCTGCTTCAAACGGACACAAGAATCTGTTCCGTTGTTGACTGTACCCATCTTAAATGCTAAGTTAAATGTGTGTTTTTTTATTAACTAAAGCGCCGTGATGTTGACATCAGCGACTCTTCCAGATGTTCCTTACTGTGCAGACTCTGGTCTGCGCCCGTCACAGGCAACATGAGGAGGCTGAGGCATGCTGTCCATTTGTAAACATAGTCTATGGTTCTATAATAAAAGGTTGAACTGTCTTCTCAAAAGAATTCATGAGTTTTAAACAGCTGCTGTAGTAGATATACAATCTGATTATCAGAGCCACAACATCTGCACATGCTTTCATTTCGACGAAAAAGTTGGGACTCAAAAACGTAAAGCACACGTTCCCCTAAAGTACCTTGAAAACATGCACTTATATCAAATAGGTTAAAAAACAATCAGTGCATACAAATCATTTATTTACAATAACACTTAATACAAAGAGTCACAGGTTTGTGAAGCCTTCTGATATCTTGACTGTCAACAATCCACGTTTTAGTCACATCTTAAGCCAGTGATCCTTTGACAGAAAAATTAACTCCTACAGTACCTGTGTAGCCACTGAAAGTCTCTCCAGATAAAAACATCACGATCAAACACGAGTGTGACACAATGCTTTACTATACTCTTAGAGCCGCTGCTCCTTCGCATCGAAAGGAGCCAGTTGAGGTGGTTGGGGCAACTGATTAGGATGCCTCCTGGACACCTCCCTTTAGAGGTTTTTTCCGGGCATGCCCAACTGGGAGGAGACCCCGGGGTAGACCCAGAGTTCGCTGGAGGGATTATATATCCCGTGTAGCCTGGGAACGCCTCGGAATCCCCCAGGAGGAGCCGGAAAACGTTGCTGGGGAGAGGGAAATCTGGGTTGACTTACTGCGCCTGCTACCGCCGCGACCCGACCTTCTGAATAGCGGAAGAAAATGGATGGATGGATACTTGTTTTAAGGTGAGGGGTAACTGCTCACCAGCTTTTTGGCCCCTCACTGAAGTCAAAAGTGAACCATAATTTGTAACAGTTGCACTATTTCTGTTTGAACCACTCGTCCAAAACTAATCTGTCCGCTCTGATATGCAGATACAGAAGACACAACTCAGGTCTGTGTTCCATTTATTACTGCATAATGGAGAATCATCTTCACCCACCCTGTGAGAAAGTAGATATGTCAGAATGCACACACAATAATGAGGGAGTGGTGTTTCTGCAGAGGAAGGCTCCTCACTGTCCATTTGAGACGACTAGACACAATCAGCCTGACAGCAGCCTGAGGTTCAACTCTTGCTTCCGTCATGATCTGATGCTCAAAAGACTCTCATACAAGCCGTCATCTGCTCTCCAAGCCGCTATTAACACGTCTGTTGTCCACATCGCTCATCAGCTCACACGACTGACGTGCAGCAGAGGTCAGAGTTCACAGCCACTTCACACTGTCAACAAACGTCTGAGTCAAATATGCTGTACGTCAAAAAAAACACAGAGTTTCATGTCCACTCATTTGAAAACTTCACTCTGACGTATAAGTCTGTCATTTCATTTGTTGCTGCACTTGATAAACAATGTCTGACAAAACTGACAATCAGTAAAGGCTCTTGAGACCTGACAGGATTTAAATGTAGTTCAGAATTCTGCAACTGGATCATACAAGTGTGCAGAGTCAGTGGATCTTAAGAGGAGGTAGAGTATGTTTGAACATATGAAGTTAAGGCATCTCTCTCCACCACAAACAGACTGTGCATCAGATGATCCTTTATTGTCTGAGGACTAAAGATTGTGTGGCTAGAGGTTTAGTTTGCAATGACGCAGGTTACAGAAACCTGTTGTGTAAACAGAGAAGTGAAAATGAGGTTGTAAAGTAAAGTCAAAGCAACACTGCAAAATAGCATCCACTTTGAGTTGAGTTTCGAATGCTTGACTTTATCAAATGTGCTCATGTTGAAAGAGTCACTAGAGTGAGTCATCAGTATTACTCCTCCATCATCTGCCTGATGTGAAAACAAGAGACACGCTTACGCAACTGAGGATGAGATATACGGCCTCTGGGCTGAAATATGAGTCAAAGTCCAAAAACATTGAGTCCTACATTTCCCATAATGCAGCTTAATAGCATCTCTAGTATTTTTAACCCAGTGCCTGGCAAAAGATCAAAGTCACATTATTTTTCTGTTGAAGTGAATCTGCTCACAGAGGGCACTGAACAAGGACGTGATAAAAAGGCTACAGTCACGCTCGATTGGCTCCTTCAAACTTGTCTTTGATAACATCCCAGAAAACGCTGATGAAGGCCTGGTGCTAAAACGCGTCCGTTGTTGTTTTGTACGCTGCTCTTACCCAGAGAAAGGAAACTTGAAGGACAGTCATCTGTCTCTTTTTTTGTCTTGTTGTGGTCGTGCACCTGAAACTGTATTTAATGTCAAGTGTGCTCCTGTTTTGCGGTTAACATACCACAGCCACATTCTCGATACTAGCGCTGCACCAATTGTGGAAATTCTTTGTAATTTTTTGGGTCTGACTTTTAAAAGGAGCTACATTAATCCAAATGTCATCGAATTGTTGCTGATAATTTGTAGTCCTTCTTTTTGATAAAGGTCACTTCAGCATGTTTTAGGAACTCCATGTCGCTGATCTTTCCCAGACACTGTGTTAGTCCCCAATGCTGCCGCCATTTTTTTTTCTTCACATTTGTCCAAAAAAAACAAACCAGAGTTTATCCAACACATGGCTTCTTTTGCCCAATGAGGCAGTTTGGTATACTAGCTTGTCAGAATGAAATTGATGCCACACAACAGACATATCGGCAACTATCATCTGTGTCTATGTCAGTGTTTTACAACACGGTAAGTATCTGCCAAAACCCTTGATCAATCGATCTGTGCATCCCTGGTTAATACAATGAATAAAGCTTGCTTTGCTCGGTAAAATCAAACATTCGACAGACAAATAGTGGAAGCTCATTCAGACAAACAATCAAACTCAACATGGTGGACCATATTACATTTAAAAAGTCATCAAAGACTGAAAGCATGACAGCAATTCTACAATTTGGATGACTGGTTGTGTGACAATGAACTATTGATAGAGATGAAACTGACTTGAACAATGGCTGACAGAGGAAACCCACATTAATGGATCAATCAGCCATATTGTCAATCAGGAATGAATTAATCTGAATTTTCATTCTTGATACTGTATGTGTACCTGCATATTACTGAATAATAAGATGCATCGCAGTTTGAAAGAGACATGGATCGATCTTCATGCGAAAAAAATTGCATGCCTGGCTTAGTAAGACAAAATACAACCGTGAAGAGTAACATACCTCCAAACAGCTGACTCATCAGCTCCCTCTGTGTGGGCGGGGATTCTCCTTCTGTCTTCCTGTGAGCAATATGGCTGCCTTGCATGCTGCTGAGGCGTGATGCAGTATGAGCTTCTGAATGTAAACATAGAATTCAGTTAATATTCTGTATATTTCTCCTGAGGATCTAAATGTCTCTCATCTCCGACACATTAGTTAGAAAGCCCAAAGCCAAAAGGTGATTTCCTGTGTTCCTGATGGTGCTTTTAAAATAACAGGTGATAGAATGTGTTTGCTCTGAAATCAAACAACACTTCATAGAAATCTGTGTTGACTTGCCTTCATCTCCCCTGGTATCCAAAAGAGGCAACTCAGAGTAGAGAGAGACGGATGCTTTCAGCCATGCATTATTCACCGCTTTAATTCCACAACCCTACAAAAAAAAAGAGAGAAAAAACAGGAGTTTGTGTTTATTTTATTTATCTCTCAAATCCACAAATAGACAGCTGCAAAATGTTCCACGTAAAAGATTTATGACAAAGCTTCAAATAGTGAACCTTTGCTCGCGTAGCCCTGAGAGGGATAGGACTAATATCTGGGGTTCGTTTTTCTTCAGAAGTCCCAACACTCAGCCAAGGTAGAGAAGAAACACCACAATATGGACTGTAGTTTGTCCAATTTGGACCTCTTTGGGGTAAAATAATCACAAGTGTGATGCATAGCCATTTTACTTAACAAATCTGCATTATTTTTCCCGTCTGAAGTTCTGAGGTCTCTCTACATCCTAATAAGAAGAAGAAGAGCTCTCACTACACAGCATGCTCAATTTGGAAAATGTACTCAATATTTTTGGTCACTGAAACGCCATAGCTTGTTCCAAATTTATACCAAAGGCGTCAGTTACCTCAGTCATCCCTTCAAGAGTACCATAACTTTAACCAGCATTAAACTGTTCTTTGTACAGCCATACCGGTATATCTACTGATAGTGTGGCATCCAAGGTTCCCTGACTTACCTCGCTCAGTGTAGAGACTGGAACAATGAGGAAACAGCTAACTTAACCTCTTAGACGTTACACACTGTGCAACCACTGTACAATATGGCAAACATCATCGACATATAAACCGATTTTGTTATTAGTTTTGTTTAATCACACCAATGAGCAGCGGAGTTATGCAACAATTCTTTGTTGTAGTAGCTTTAGTTGTCTCTCTTCAGCTGTCTTCAGCTTCTTTGTTGTAGCAATGCTTCTTGGCAATAATTCTTATACCGTTGGAAAGCCTTTTAAATGGTGCCACATTTGTAAGGATCACGCATTTGTGGGATAAGCAGCAGAGCGGAGTATGTGGGTTGCGCACATGAAAAACTTGCCAAATCTTCTCTGCCAATGCCAAACAGCTTATTCTGCTGTTGCTATTGACTCTTGTTTTGAGCTTCTGACAGTGTTGGCAACACGTGCACTGGAACCTGCTTTCCTGGAACCTACAGCTTTTGGTGGAGGCAGTGTGATGGTGTGGGACGGCATCTTCCTCACTGGAAAAACGAGGCTTGTCATCATTGGAGGCCATCGCAATGCTACACCCAATTTTCCACATTTGTTCCGTTCGTCTGCCGTTGTTTTTGGTTATTGTAACAAGGAAGGTACTCAATCAATATTCTAATCAGCAGGAGAATTGGAGAAGTTAGAGAAAGTAGTGAAGAGGGAAAAAACACACCAATCTGTTTGAATTACGGAACAAATCCTTGACGTGAACGCTGAGGTTCAAAGTCATCAAACAGGTTACAAAAGGGAAGTTCTTCAGTTATAGAGCTAACAGTATTTAATAGACAGCACATGTTGTATCACAAGAATCAAAAACAACAGTTTCTAAACTCCTGTTGTGCATAGTTTCATCTCTAAGGACATTTATCACTCCGACATGAAGAACAAGAACAAAAATAAATAAATAAACAAATAAGAGATGAGCCGGTCAAAGCCGCATTTCAAACTCAATTGTGTTTGAACTCACTCATACTGAGAGATTTTCAAGAGCCATCCTTTCCTGCAGAGCGGAGCACTCTGCAAAAAAAACGCTTGGAGATTTGGGGGGGAAGTGGCTGAACAGATTGTTATGTCACCATTAGGGAGCTGTAATAAAGTCATATTTCTTTTGCATTTTGCATGACTGGAGGGCCTTCCACTCTCGCCTGTCTGCTCCTCTCACATCATCCTCCCTTAAGTGGAGCAGTTCTGGGCTGCAGGTTTTGCCTCGCTTGCTGCCAGAGAGTGTCTGTGCCAGATAGCGTTGCATGATTACACTCGGCAGCGCACAATTTTGTCGACAGCGTTATAGTAGGAGAATAAAATATCTTAGGCCTCATTAAACGCCCACACATTCAGAAATTAGAAACCAGTTATTCGTCATTGGGAAGGGAAACGTGATATCAAATTTAAGTGGGTTTTTTTACTGGTTATTTACAAGAAGATCGGTGTAGATAACAGCCGAATATTTGCCAGAAATGAACCGCAAATCAGAGGAGGATCGGCACGAAAAGGTTTGAAGTAGTCATGAGCTGATAAATAACGAAGAGTCTTCTTTCCTCGCTTCCTCCCTGGTGTCAAACTCATAAAGAAATTGCTCGCATGTGTCATAATTCTTGAGCAAAACCAGAAATGATTCTGATCCTGATAAAGTGAGACAATCAAGTGCAGAAAATTCATTGTGTTTCCTCTGAGCTGTAAAACGCTAAAGCTGTTCTGACAGATAATCTTTCGCCAGGAGCCCGACGAACACAACAATAATGTTTTCTGCTGCACGAGAGGACTATACCCCCCCCCCCCCCCTCCCAAAAAAAAAAAGGAGTGCTGTCATGTTAATGTTATTTTCTTCAAGTGGTATCCTGAATATGTGGCCCAAAAGTTTGCTCATGAATATTTCAACCATTGATGAATTAATAAAAATGTTCATCGTCAACTGGTAAATTATGAGGCAGCAACTGTGGTTTTTATGGGCAATTTCCTCTGACTGCTCCTTCAGGCTGAATATGACTCTGTTCATGGAAGAATAAAGGAGGGACACTTAAGACACATTTAGGACAAAGACAAAAATGTAACTGTCTCTTTGTCTTGATTCTAGCTGCATAGCTCTATATGTCTCTCCCCAATATTAAAGAATTGGAGTCTGGACATGTGCATGAGAAAAGATGAGAACAGAAGAATTGGAGAACTACTAAAAGGGTTTAAGCATCATAATGTACATTTTGACTTTCTCAGTGCATTGTGAAAGATTTTCTCGAGCTCATAAGTTGCACAAGGTTTTTAACTCATAGGCGACATCCTGAGGTCAAGTGCTGCCCCTGGTGGACAAAGTTTGAAGGTGTGATTTGGCCTTTTTAAAGTGGCCATGTAAGTACTTCAAACTGCAAACATGTTGTTTAATAACATAAGGTTATAACAGAGCTCAAATCGTGAACCTCGGTGCTCTAAGGTTTATGTTTAGCACTTTGTCTTTAAAAAAACTCAGCAGAGGCGACACCTACTCAGGAAGCTAAAAGAGTTTGGGGTAAGTCAAAAGATTCCTGAAATGGTGTACAAGAATCTGGTAGAAAGTATTTTGTCTTCTAACATGGTTGCATGGGACGGGCACTTCGATGTCAAATGTAAGAGTGGTCAATACAGCCAGTAAAATCATCGGGATTTGTGACAGGCATGTACTGAAGTCTAAAAAGAAAGCACTCCACATAACAAGTGAGCCCTCTCATCCACCGCACTCCCAGTTTGAAGTGCTTCCATCAGGTCGGCGCTTCGGACTGCCACAATTCAAAAAAATAAAGCAGTAATATGAGATAAAAGCTTGAATAAAGAGACAGTGCAAACATTAAAAGGGAATAAGAGCTGTATAAAAGGAACAGGAGGAAATTGGCTAGTTTTTACATAGTCGAACCTGATTCATCAGATTTTGCCCATCGTCGTCCAAAGGTCGAATATTTGTGGGTTTTTTGCGATCATTGATCCACATTCTCATTTGCAGAACAAGAGATTAACTAAGTCATTGAACTATTTGTCTACTAGACTTGGAATAACAATTTATTCTATGATAGGACTTGATCCATCCTTTTTCACACTCATTAAGGTGACCTTGTAACCATATTACACATGCTCACTTACAGTACAATACAGAGTGCACACACACTGACGGCTCAGTGTGTGAGGATTCAACCACCACAGCTGCCGCAATCTACACATCTGTCAGAACAACCAACAACCAACAACACACACACACACACACACACACACACACACACACACACACACAGTGTAAACAGAGGCCTAAGTCCTTGAAGAGGGCAGCCTGGGTATGACTCCAACCCTCAGCCTCTTCTTACATGATATTCCCTCTCTTCTCCCAATTTTCTACTCTATCCACTGTCCTCTCCCCTAAAAATAAAAGAACCCTACTGCGTAGACTCTGACACCAAATGTGTGATATATCAGCGTCCATCGCAGAGGTAGTTTGCCTTATCTTTTGTACAACTGGAAGAGATGGAGACACATGGACCGTTTACAGTCAGTGGTTAACACCAGCTGATCCAGATTGAAACAGACTGGGTCCAGCTTGATCTCATCAAGTGTCATGCCCAGATCATATTCATCCCTGGCTCGACTGTTGTATTGTGTGTCCATGCCTTCAAGAAGACGAATATGTCAGACCTGAACTAAGACCTTGAAACTTATAGAGTTTCTCTGGGCTGTTTCAGTAACATGTAAACAAGTACAAATTGATGACTAGAACTTGTTGAACACTTCTTTGAAACAGACTACTTAATGACTATAGTTAGTGATGAAAAATGAATAGTGCCTGCAGTGTCAGGTCTGTATTTCCCTCTCGAACATGTTGAAGGATTAGATTACCGTTCTGTCGAGTGTGGGCACTGCTGCTGCTCGACTCGTCTTTGTGCCTCTCTGGCTTTGATTTGAGCCAAAAGAGCCACAGGATACAACTTCCAAGGCATTAGCATTCTCAGCAGTCACCCAGAAAAATGTCAGATCATGCTAGTTTGAAGTGACAGGGTGCTTAAACTACAGTACATAATGGTGAGAAACAACCGCCACATGCTAACTACAAACACATTATGTAAGGAGCAACGATGGGCTCATGTGCCTTTCATCCTCAACAGGCTGATTCTTACTGTATTTCCCAACAATATTGTGTTACATCTCCCGGCTACAGACATGCTAATGCCTTTTAGCTCTGTCAGACTATCAGGAGGTTCTGTACCAACAGGAGAATGTGATGAATGTCCAAGAGTTTTGTCTCATGCTAACTCACGCTATACAAAGACGAGTAAAGCTCCAGAGTTTAACTCAACCTGGCTGTTTATCTTTTGCTGTCCGTACAGAAACTTGTTCGGACGCTGCAGTGTTGTTAACTGGGCTCCAGTTTTAGCCGGCAGAGATGAGCAGAACAACCCAACACAACCGAATTCCCAAATGTTGTACAGAAAATGACAGCTTATGTGACATTTTAGCAAAATGGAGGGATTTTTGTTTTTAATTTGCTCAAGTTGAAGCAACGTTAAAGCCTTTGTTTAGATTTTTACTAGGGCACGACCGATATGGGATTTTTGGGGCTTTTACCGTCCAATACCGGATATATCGGCCGATATCTTTCTTAGCTCTGTGTTTGATCTGCATACAGATAGATAGATATAGATACACAGCTATTGCGTTGATCCCTCAAATCAGTTATCAAACAATTGTGGAAGAGATATAAAGTATAACAAAGACAAGATGGTCACTCAACTGGAAAGGAACTGGGCATGTACGTGCGTCACCGCTCGACACTCTGGAGAGTGATAATGCTTGTTGTAATCCATATAGCGCCCCCTGCTGGTGAAAGAGAACTTCTAGTTTAATAAATAAAATTAGACGATACCAATAGTCACTGGGTAAGCTAACATCGGCCAATATAATCGGTTGGGCTCTAAGTTTTACAGCAGCACTGTCTGTGTTCAGTGTTAATGTGGTTTTAGTTTCACTTTTCAAACCAGTTGTAGACTTATTAATTTCTACTTCTGTTTTACTGTTTAACTGGGACAAAAGAACTCCAAATTAAGGACTTCTGATTAGCGTTTTAGTCAGCAGCGTTCATTTTGAGAACACCTGATCAGTTTGTCATGGATGCGTTTCTGCTGAAATGTAAAATAAGTAGCTAGTATGATCGCGTGAGGAGGACTTTGGAGACCATTGTGAAGCTCTGGAAAAGATAGTGAGAAGTGAATTTGTAGGACTAACATTTCTGAGAAGAGTGAACTTGTCAACTTGATTTTACGTTTTTGAAAGAAAAAATGTTAAATTTCACAAAAAGTATTTTTGGATTGTTAACTAAGCCAAAGCCATGTCTTTTATGAATCTCTTTGGAATTTTCCTTTTTTGGGGCCTTTTTGTGTAAAGCCACCGACTTTATTCGAGAATGATAAGTATCTGATTTCTTTCTCCGCTCTTGACCGCTCTTTCCGCAGAGTTTCATGACATTTTGAAACATCCTGTTTACAGGCCGAGTGGGCTGAAAACAGAGCCCCTGACTGACTCCAAATGGGGAGAGTAATTTGGTGTAATTGCACTGTGGGTGAAACCTTTGAAGACCCAGTTTGTGTTGTGACTGAAACAATGATGATTAGAGCTCGCTCAAGTGTCAATTGCTATTAGGGGAGCGTCCACTTAGAAAAAGCAGATCCTTCTTTTGTGCAAGACTTAATTTCCCGCATATTTGTTGTAAAATACCAAATCTGTTATTCTTTAAAGTTAAAGACATACAGTGTGAGTTTACATACTAATACAAGCACCACCACAAAGGTTTCATTTTGTACAGGGCAGTGATTATCTAAAGAACAAACCAATATGGTGACCAACTTCCCAAATGGGACTTAAGCCTATATTTACATTCTAGCTGCAGGGTAAACCAGTTTCAGTGTTTCAGTGACAATATACAGTGTGAGCTAACTTGAGGCTAAAAAGGCTACCGCTAACACCACATGATATAGATTACCTTTAGAGAAACCTGGGCGCCCATTAACACGGCTGTTTGATCTCAATGGCACAAATTGATCCAAGGTGAAGAAAATGTTGCGTAATTATGATTGATGATGACAAGAAGGGGAAATGATTCGTGCCTTTACATTCTCAGGGAGAAAGTAGCGCCTCAGTTCAAACTGCACAGTCGGAAGCTGTTGTTCAGGAAGCTGTAATGAAGTGTGGAAGTTCAGCTGATGAGAGGTTAAAGATCTGCTATGTGCTAGGTGAGGTACACGCGTTTTTCTAATTATTTAGGTTGTGATTATTGTACTTTTTGTTAAAGGGTGAGAGCTTTCTTGTTGGCACGTTGCAGTAAATGAGGCATTTCTATTACTTTGGTCTTTGTGTGCAAAGCTATTATTATCCAGTACTGCACTTTAGGTACCATATTTATTTATGTGTCTTTGTAAAAAAAATGTTCGGTAACATAACAATTAGGGCTGGGAATCTTTGGGTGTCTTACAATTCAATTCGATTCGATTCTTGTGGTCACGATTTGATTCAGAATCTAATTTCAAATGAACTGATTCAAAGTCTATTTTTGAATTAGTACAAACATCAGGATCTACTCCAGTACCTCTACCCTAACCCTACCCTCCAGTCATCTGTGAGACTGGCTGAATTTCTTGCTGCTCCATTTGGCATTGTACTGAGTTAAAGAGCTAGCCTTAGCACAGGGAGTGACTGATTAGCCAAAATAAAAACATTTTGGAAGTTATGAATCTATTTAAAATCTCAGAAGATAAGAATCTCGATTTTTACATAAATCCATTTTTCCCACCTCTAATAATAATGCTTCATATTGGTTTTTCTCTTAAACAAACATCGTCTTTTAAAACTAGTTTTTTTAAAGTTGATCTTCAAGGTGTTTTTTTTGTTTGTTTTTTTTACTTTCCCTTATCAAAGGGCGATAGCTGTAGAGGGATCGGAGAAGCAGGGAAGAGAGCATGAAATGCAGCAAAGAGCCAATATGGACAAACCTGGGGTCGCTGTTTTCAATCTTCAGTTTCCTTACCCCCACAAAATATTGTCCACGATTATGTGATATTTTAGACCCAATGAATTTGATAATGGAAGGTTAAAGACAATGATAATTAACAATGTAAAATGATAGCTGCAGCCCTGTAATTGACAGCGAAAATTGTTTGTAAATTGCTGAGTTTTTAGGTGTCGACAGCGTTTTGAGACTTTGAGATCGATGCTAACATACTGATGTTTAGCAGGCGTAATGTTTAGCATGTTAGCCTGCTATTAATCCAATTGCTATTAAGCCCCATGTTCAGATGCTGTTGTGGCTGACAAAAATTTCATTCTGCGCGTTTTTGTTCAGAAACCAAACGATTGGATTCTTCACTGGAAGCAAAAGATATAAACTTGGTGACAAAGCAGGATCACAAATTCATAAACTTCTCTTCTGTATGTTCAATAAAAGCCTGCTCAACATAACATGGTTATTAGTCTAATGGTTCTTTAGTGTGTAAAAATGACTACAGGGGCTCCATGTTTGCTAACTAACTGACTTCAGTTCTTCTCCATTTCTTTAAACATGTCTCAGGCATTTCTACACAGGAACATCTTTTAGAACTATTATGTGCTGATATTGATACATCTATTACAAACATGGGATCTATACCGCACACTGTGGACGATTCAGGCTACATGAATAAACTGGATGCACCTTTTCCAGGATGTCTGTGATATAGAGCTCATGACAGCACACATGTGACAGATAAACAAGCTCTACACCAAACATTAGAGGAAAAGAGAGCACGTTTTAGAACAACACCCTGCCTGTTTACAGATGAGTTTCAGTTGACACCAACCTTTAGCAGCTCTGTGCAAACCTCTGTCAGTGTCACATCAAACACAAAGGAAGTGGTTCAAACTGAAACTCGTCTATTACAGTGACACTTGTTTCTGTTTCTTGCTACCTGACTGTCTCACGAGGGAAATAATGTCAGCAGCCAGAATCGGTGACATATTTACAAATGTTAGAGACCAAAAAGAAACAAAACATGATGGCTTTTCATTTACTCCCCACAGAGACCGGAGCAGTCAACGTTTCCCTACGACAGCCTCAATTGAGCAGGAAAGATTTTTTTATGATGGCGGGGGCATCTGTGACTCAGTGTCTAGAATAACTCGCTAAATAAAGAATAAAAGCAATCTGCTCTCGTTTCACTCAGTGCACCTTCCCCGTCCCTGTTGCCAGGGGGATGACCGAACGCATTTCATATGCAGCCGTCGCGCTTCACTGCCTCCTGAGCACAGGAACAGAATCGTGTTCCACTTTAAAGATGTTAATTTTACATTTTTAATGAGCGGGCTGATGGCTTAAGTAAGTGAGTAGCACTTACGAGGGGGAGATGTTCTGGAAATCCTCCTCCACACACCTCTTACTCCTCGTCCTGGATGAAATAATCCGTCCTGTTGAATAAAGGACAGAGACGTGGTTTTATTTGTGGAAAGGGAATTTTGAAACTCATTCTCTTCTTCTGTATGCAATTGTTTCACTCTCTGCACATCACGTGTAAGCTTTCCTGCACTGGAATCCAGTCAAGGAGATTCCTCAATTTCATGGCTGATTAGCCTTATGCCAGGATTAAATCTTGTTATTTTAAGGCAGATAATACAAGATTATGACCTTAATGGGATCTGTGAAATCAGCTGGAAAACACCGGGGGCCTTTCTCAAAGAAATATTTGAAAAAAGTAGAGTTCATGCTAGTCAAAGAATGAATCAGTGAGGTGAAATATGTAACAAAAGTCTGTATCCGAAGGGAGTATTTGACACTTATAGCATATCTATGTGTCACACATTAAGAGTTCAGTTAAAATATGAAGCTTTTAAGCTTTAGGTCATGTGCATTTTTTGTGAAACACCTTCATATTTATCCTGCACATCAAACTTCCTAAGGGCAAGCTAGCTTCCCAGTGTGAGGAAGAGAGGTTTAAGATAAGAGTTAAGTGGTTTGTAGCACAAACTCTGCTGCTTTTATAAGGTAATTAGCTTGTGCTCAACGCTGTCATATCCAGAAGTGCAACTGCTTTTGAAAAAACAGGGCAAGAAAACAAGCGGCCGGGCCTCCCCAGGGTCAGCGCCCACCGCAGCCTGGATTATGGCACCAAAGGAATCCTGGGAAGCGTGTATTGATTTGGCCTGACACTTGCTGCCACATTTAGCTTAGCCGCCGCTGACTCGCAAAGGCTTCAAGCAGTTATCTGCCATATTCTCTACTATCTTTAAAGAGCACTGAGAAATTACCTCATGCCATAGGAGATTTATCATCACATAATTAGCTCGGTGCAGCTAGCGGCAGATCTCTTTTGACTACTAATACGAGCTTAAAGTTCATGTGCACAGGACTATGCTTAATTAACTTGTTAGCATGAGCATGCTGGGACAACACGCTGGCCTCCACAAACTGCATTTGTTTTACAGATTGTCTGGGTGCTGTGCAGCACCGTGATGTCTCATATCTTCTGCATGTTAAAGAGAACATGGTGACATCAGTGTGGAAAAATAAGACAATGAACTTTCCCTAACCTTGATGCTAGAACAGAGTCTAATAAGCTGCTATAGGCACATATTGTATTGCTGGACTGGATAAACAAACTAAATATGTCATCAGTAAAAACTTTGTGACTGATCGGATAGGTTCATATCTAACATTTCCTCACAATGTTACAAAGAAAACATCATCCAGTTCGTATTGTTCCCTTCTAACTGTATTTGCTCTTGCTGACGAGCTGTGTGTTATCTGAATATTGGAGACAGGGTTTTTGAATGAAACTTAATGTTATCTATGATTTTTTAAAGGTTAACCAATCAGGAAGTGTTATTAATAAAGGTCACATATTATGCAAAACACACTACCTAGCCTGTCGACAAACCCCACAATTATGAGAAATGTCCATCCTCCTCGCTTTTGCCAGTCTCCTTTTCAGAAATTGTGTGCTCAAACAGGCTGTTTGGACATTTTCTCTTTGTGACATCACAAAGGGCAGTAACCCCTCCCCCAGGGGGGTGACACTCCCACAGCTAGGTGATTGTTCTGCCCTCTGAGGCTGACTTCTCGTTGTATACAATTGGGCATGGTGCGAAAAAGCCCAACCCACCCAAGCCCTTCTAGAGGGGCGTGGTCAAACACAGCTCATTTGCATTTAAAGCTACAGACACAGAAACAGCCTGTTCTGAGCGGGGCTGAAATAGAGGGGTTTATAGGCATGATAACATACAGGATCGGAGTGGATCTATAGTAAGAAACTTCACAGACATCGTTTGGGGAGCTCTGAGACTCATTTGAACTTGTTGAAAAGGAGGAGAATATGCGACCTTTAAGTTTAAATTTAAAGAGGACTTTTGAAGTCTATCAATATAAATCTGTGCACATTTTACATTTACTGTCATTACAGAACTACTTATAGATGGAGCTAAATTATGTACAGTTATTTAACAATAAAAACCATCTTAACCCAACATCTACTCACAAGTGTCTTTTGCATTCTCTATGGCATCCCATGGTTCTTCCTTAGAGCATCTGTTGTCAGATATGGATGCTGACCTTTGTCTTTCTCTGCTACTCCGATGGCTCCTGGTTGGTGTATCCTTGATGTGACAAAAGCATTTTATCTCCTTACATCCTGTGATGACCTGTAGGCAAACTCTACCTGCAGAACAAGACAATGAAATTAGGTTAGATCATGCTAATACAACAATTATTACAATGTACATGCTACAAATCATTAGCATGCAGCATTCAGGTGGGGTAAAGCTATACAGCTGATTTTTATCCTTAGCGTAAATCCCCTACTGTTTCCTACATCATGCAACTAAAATACTGGCATTTTAAGCTAGCACATGCTATGCTAACTTGATGTTTTTGCCTTAACTATTTAATTAAAGGCTGCATGTTGTCTGTGTGAGCAAAGTTGATTATTGTGTTCAGGAGCTTGTGATTGAGTAGTAGCACACAATGCTAGCCTGTTAGCATATCTGAAGCAAAGAAAATGTATTTATTTTATCTGTATAGGGGATAGTATTTGACATGTTAACAAATGTGACACAGAACAAGACGGACCTTTCAAATACATAAAAGAAATATCAACAACAAATACATAGAGACAGATCAAAACCAACAGATGGAGTCATAAGGGGGATATATGAAGCAAATATCCAGCTAAAATGCAGTCATATGTGTGAGAATTGCTGATAATGTGTTGCACAAGCAGCCATTTTTAAGCTTCACACTCTGTAACAGTGTATTCTTTAATGTTCAGTGAAATTTAGTCCGGTGTCATGAGCAAATTTGACTCCTCACATGGCCGGTGTTCACATTTCTACTCAGCTGTAAACGTCTCATCAGCCTGTGTTGTTGCTCTGTGGGATTCTGGGCAACTACTCTGAGCAAAGAGCAACTTTTAGCAAATATTCAGCTGGAATCTCGAACACTTTACCCTTTGGAGCGCCCATTGGCTTTAAGTGGCCAAATGCCATCTTATTTTATTCATGTTCTGTTCTGCACCCTCCGGTCTGGCACTCTCTTCAAGCTAAAGTCTTAACCTCTTTTTTTTTTCCTCCTTACAACTGTCAGACAGATCTCATTTCTTGTTTTTCATCACAGTGTTTTCCATTTAATTTAATTCTCTGGGTAACAGTTGTAACATCACACGGCATCTTCTTCTTCTTCTTCTGCGTCTCTGTCACATACAAATGCAGTTGTGGGACCGTGCCGGATGAAATGGGCGAAGACAGCTTCACAATCGCCAGGGGTGTTATTCTAAGATCAGGCTGGAATCAGAAGTTTTGTCGGTTTCAGTTAACCAGGGCGCTGCTAAATGGCTTAAGCCAAGCATCAGTGCACCCGGCGAGGGCTCCCAGATATTGCAGCATGACAGCTAAAGTAGCCGGGTGCATCATGGACATGTACCCAGCCTAAAGAGCCCTCGGGCTTTCTCTTCTCCATGACTGACTTTTAAGTGTTTTATCCCTGGGACACGACGATAATGTGCATTAAGATCAAGAACACTTATTTCAATTGTGCTTTATGTTTTATTCTGGCTTTAGATTCGGCAGCGTCTAGACTGGGCTTTGCTCAGAATAGCTCACAAGGGAGGACCCCCTGCTGTGAATTTAAGTTTGCTAACATCAGGCTACAATATTACTTTATTGCCAAGAAAGAATTTTTATTTTATTGGCCAATAAAAAAATTAAAACACTCAAAATGACTCCCTTGAGCATATGTTACATTATATTGAAGATAGGGACAGATCATAATTAGCTGGGTAATAATGGATTCAAAACTGCTGCCCTTCACAAGTGAACCAGATGAAGATCCATATTCCTTTTACTTTCAAATCCCCCGCCCCCAAAATACCAAACTATTCCTCCCTCTTTCAAAAAAAGGGTCAGAAATATATAATTCATCAACTAAAAAAAGGTTGAATAATTTCCAAAAACAAATGCTCACTCTGGGTTATTCATACAGGAGTAAATAATGCGTATATATTCTCAGAGGTGGATTAGTGCTCTGCTGAATATTTACAGCAGCTGGACGCTGTAGGTTTGAGTCACCTTGTTTGAGTGCACATGTTTATTTTAATGAAGGAACAAAGCACTCATTGGATGCTGCATTATGATGTGGTTTGAATCATTTGGAGAACAATGGTTCAGAGAAAATCGCTGCATAATGGTTTGTTTTTTGGTGCTTTAGCCATTTCACCAAGCCTAGTCTTTGAACAGCTCCTCCTAGAAGACGAGATGTTTGTTAGAAATTCGGTTTATTCTGAAGAACAACTGGACAGAAAAGTTTGTGATTATAAAAGATATATTTTGAGGGGCACAGATGGCCTAATGGTTAGGTCACGTCCCATGCACGGTAACTACATTCCTCCAAGCGGGCAGCCCGGCTCCTTTCACGCATGTCATTCCCCACTCTCTCTTTCTGATTTCTACTCTATTCACTGTCCTATCTAATAAAGGCAAAAAGCCGCCCCCCAAAACATTTAAAAAAAAAGATATTTTGAATCCTGAAATTGCGTTGCACCACTGTTAAAACTGTGGAAAGAACTAAAACATTGGGTTGGAAATTCACAGCCAGTGCACTCCTGGAATACCTATAAGGCTTTTAAATGAATATAACCTTCACTCCTATAGGATGTTGCAGCTCAGTAAACTCTCCTAGAGCCAGGCAGAATCCAAATCAACTCCATATAAGCAATAAACTGTCTCACATATTACATGATAATCAAAGTTTTATGCAATTTATCACAATGAAACAGAACAAGTTCTGTCCAAGGTGAAAAACAGTCATGCCACACTGCACTGCCTTTTTTAAACTGAGAATGCTAAAAAAACTACAAAGTCTTTTACAGATGTATACGTGAAATCATCATACTTTCCTTTTTATAATAACTTGAAAATGATTTAAAATATCTGCTAAGTGATGCAATAATCTGTCACAAACTGACTTTCCTAAGATGTTTCAACACCAACTTATAAACACTTCTTGCAGCAGGGAGGGTCTTCTCCAATTACTGTGCCCATTGCATTGTGGGTACATGGTGTATTTCAACAGCACACTTGTTTGTGTCTGAAATCAACCACCGCTAACTACTGTACACATAGGGTGTAATAATATATGATCATACCCTACAGTGGACTCATTGTATCCCACAATACTTCAATATATTGTACAACAGAAGGTCAGCAACCAAGCAATACCATCATGCATTGCGGTGAAAAGGAAAAATAAGAGGCGTGCAACCAGTGTGCGAGTTATGAGCTCACTACATAGTCCTCTAGAGCAGGGATTCCCAAGGGTGCCAGAGTCTTTATTGTAGGAAAGGCTAGAAGGAGAATAGATGTAATTTCAACGTGAAGACTTAAACACTAAGTGGAAATACAAAACTAAACAGACACACAGGTGTGTTCATCTTCACGTGTGTAAAGAGCAGCAGACACCTACATTGATGCTGTCATGTGCACACTTATGTCTGAGTATGTGATTTCAAACACAACCAAAGAGTAACTACTGGCTGTTTTTGTACCCCTGATGTGTCACTATAAAACTACAAAGACAAACCCGGGCATTGTGAACTAAAACAGTAAAGACAGCATAGACCTGTCTAACAGCATTATGGTGATGCTTGACCCAACAGAGCTGTTTTAATTTTCAAAAGAGGAGAGAAAAATGTCTCTGAGAAGATGTCACTGCAGTCAGCGTGCTCATACCAGCCCTCAAACACTCCAACACTAACAATGACCACACAGGTGATACCAATTAAAGCTCAAGAGGATTCAAACTAGAGGGGGGAAAATGTAGGAAACCACTGATACTTTTTTAAAGACTAGCATCCAAAACAACAACTTTTGTTTGGGCTAACAAATTTACAGAAAACTAATAAAGACAATACCATAACAAGAAACATACACCAGAAGAGTGTAAGCCCAGCAGAGACACACAATATGGCAGCAGTCTTTAACCATATCTCACATTGGGCCAAAGTTTTCCTACTTTCTGACTAAATTAATATGACACCAGGTAGGGAAGGCAGTTTGTTCATATTTAGTCACTGGAAAAGCTCCAGGGACTGTCAGCAACTAAACACACCCTCACCAGAAGAACAAAATGTTTGAAGCTTTACACAAAACCAGACTTCTGTACTGAAGTGACCCGCTCTGCAAGACAAGCAGGCCCATGTGCTAGCTAGCAGGCTAACAAGTACAACCTAAACAGAGCAGGGTAGTGAGATAAAAAACTAAGCTGTTAAAATGAGAAAGTAAAGACAACATAATCTTACCTGTGTTCTTAGGGGACGTGTAGAAGAATTCCCAAAGTAAGTCCAATGTTTTGAATGAGAGAAATGTACAAGACTTGAAGAAATGTCATCTTTAACTTCCTGTACAGGTTTGCCCAAACAGGAAGTGCAGCCAAACAGCCTACCAAAATAATGTTTCACCCCTCCAACCCTCAAACCCTACCATTCAATCAACTGAAGTCGACTTTGATTTACAAGTCCGAATCAAAGCCTTGTTTTAAACCCTTTAAAGGATAATAGAGAGGGCTATATTAAGGCAGAAATGTCTCCTTTTCATGTGAATGCAGTAAAGCAAACCCTGAAACCTAAAATGCAACTATTCACCATTAAACACGTTCAAAGCTTTTTTTAATTCAGTTTTTGTTTGTTTGTCTGCATTATTCATTTCTTGTCCAGAATTAGTCGCTCTAATGTTTCAGTAGCTGTCAAAGTCTACTGTACTTTATAAACTTGATCTGTTTCTGTTCACTTCAGGAGAACATAATAAGACAAGGTGGAGAATTCAGCACAAGCAATAAATCACTTTATGTGTTTAGATAAACCACAGCTAATACATCATCCTATCTAGTGGAATACAAACCATTAGTAGACAGTAAGGCTGGAGACATGAAAGATATGTTTAGTACTAGTTAAGATATGCTTAAATGTCATATTAGTAGCCCAGTTAAAGACACATAGCTGTATTTTTCTGCATTTTTCTGAATGGTCAGTTTGAAGCTTTTTAATGCACATGTGGTTATCATTACATCTCCTATAAGAAGATTAAAAGAACTGTATAAATCATAATCCAAATGAGAAAAACAACTAGCTGCTGCTAACAAACTGGCCCCATAATGATTAAGTTGTGTTGTTACCGCTCTTGAATTTACAAGAGCTGGTCCCTTTATGCATAGAATTAGGTTTGCTTATTCAGTATTGATGTATTTCACTTGTATTTATTCAACTGTTTAAAGTTAACTTTGTAGTGTTTTACTTTTTAGCCATGCTAGCTACATGGCTATATGGCCCGGTTAGCCGACTAGTTGGACGACTATTATGTTAGTTTATAGGTCAATGCAATTAAACCTCTAACTTATTTTTGTGTTTGTTCACAAGTGATATTCATTTGCTAACTTTGTTTCTCTGCAGTTCTCATTTCCACACATACACACACAACTCTCCTCTCTTGACACACACACAGCAGCGTGTCCAGCCCCCCTCTCTGCCTGTAGGTGTCAGCAGCTTCTTTGACTGTTTTTAACAACATTGCATTTTTCCATTTTTATTGCAAACAACAGCACGTCACGTTCTGTTAGTACAGCAGGTGAGTATAGTGTAGGGAGGCTTTTGATTAAGGACGTAGCAAAACTAAGACTGGGAACAACCAGTTGTATCAAACAAAACTACAACATTAGAAGGTTTATATTTAACATGAGTCGTCATTCCTTAGCCATTGCAAGACCTACAAGAGGATGTCTCCTTATCTCTCCCTCTCTCTCTCGTCTTTCCTCTCTCTCTCTCTAATCACCTGCAGAGCACAGATCCTAATACTACCGTATGCTCACAACACGTGCAGATCGTCCACTATAGTTTATCGATCCTAGATGGTGATCTTATACAGATTTTTTTTAAAGGAACATGTACTGGGGAGCCCAGGTATAGTCTTTGTGTGGGAAACATTATTCTTTGTCCCCAAAAGCGTGATCCTACAGAAATGTTTGTCTTCAGACATTTCTTTTTTCCTGACCTTGAGGTTAAACATTTTGGTATGGAGTGAAAGATCTAATGGATTGTAAATATGTTTGGTCCAGGCATTAACAATCTAAAAATGATACTTTTAGAAACTGTGATGTCCCTTGACTTGTTATCTAGCGTCACCAGCAGGTCAAACTTTTACTCGTCCCCTTTTATGGTTTATAAAAAAAATGCCTGCACCACCAACAGCATACCCATCAGCCTTAACCTTAGCTTGAGTTCGCTAATCAGCAAGCCCATGCTAACAGGCCAAACCTTTAAAGCCCCTCATAGTAATACCAGCTGAACACAAGCGTTTTAACAACACAATGTGAGCATGTTAGCATGCTGGTGTTAGCATGTAGCTCAATCACCATTGTGCCTTAGTAGAGCCACACAAAGCCGCTAGCATAGCTGCAGACTCTTAGTCCAGTTTGTAACCAGCAAGACAAGTCTCTCCCAAATAAAATAGCTCAAAAGAATCAAACTGATTTATGAACTTCTGCTTTGTTATAACAAACACAACAATTCAACAAGAAAAAATGCTAATTCTTTGAGAAATCATGCTCATAATCAAGAGGGAAAAGATCTTCAACTTGACAAAGATCTTAACAACATGTCATCACCAAACAGAACTCCCCTTTGATCCCTCAGTATAAGGGAGTATCAGAGCGTTGAAGTAATACACCAAAACAAATGAACACAATCAAACTTCAGAAGAACATGACAACAAACATGATTCCTCCTCTGATCCCGCAGGTCAAATTAAAGCCTGTGTGGCGTTCTTGTACGGTGACCTCTAACGGTCACGCTGAAGGAGAAACCCCAAATACAGCAACAGAAACACCCAACAAAGAAACCTTCCAATCCTCAACGTACCTCCCAAGTACATAAACACGGCTAGTCAATCAGCCCGGACGCTGCCTCTTATTTTCAAAAGGAAGTGACTTTCACAAACGAGCAGCTGTATTTTCCATTGTTACATTCTGTTGTGGTTAGGGATCCCAACACTATTAAAGTGGAATCACCTTAACCCAGTTGGACCTGCTTTTGTCACAGCTCAGGGCTTTTCTACAAGAACGATTGGTGGGGTTTTGTATACACTCACGCTCGACTGCTCGCATTATCTTTGCTTCACGTGTTCTCCCCTCGAGTTTGTTCAGGGTCTGTAACAAAGAAAGTAGCTTATTATCACCCACCGGAGGAGTTGTCTGCACATGTACGTTCTGGTAATTGCCGCCGCTTAACAAGCAGACTGAATTGGACATGACATTGAGCCATTATTAGGAAATGAAATGCTGTTTTTGCAATTATGGGAGTTTGGCAGGGCCTTGTGAATCTCTCCCGGAAGAGACTTAAAAAGGGAAATATCCATCGAGATGGACAAACTGTGTGATGTTTGAAAGTACACTGCAAGATCTTCTCTTGATGTGCAATACAGCTGGTTAAAATATATCATGAAAGGTAGATTTTTCCTTTTTGTGTTGACTTTTTCAGACTCATCCTCACAACTTTGTTCTTTGCTCTTCTTAGCTACAGGTTTAAGAAGACTGTACTGGATTACTCCCTGCTTTTTTAAAGGTCACTCTAGGATATGAGACGGTCCGTCTTGAAGGCCAGTGTCCAAGAATGTTCTGCAGATGCACCTGTCGCAGGGAATCAGTACGTGTGGTTCTGTAAAATAACAAAAAAGAATTTTCTAAAGCAGTTTAGAAAAGGTTTAGCCAATCACATCTACTGCAACATTGTTCAGAGGGACTTCAGAAAAGGACAAATATCATCACAACACCCATGTATCCCCTTACTATAGTCTGCATGAAGGTTCTTTTTTGAGCTTATCTTCACGTGCTGTATCAAATAGTAAACTAAATCTCTGTAAGCTGTATGAGTAGTGTGCACATCTTTTACAGAATTCTTCATTCTTGGCCTTAAAAATGTAAGTTTGAAGTTACATTTCTCACTGGAAGTTGAAGTCTGGAGCTTTTAGACGAATAATCTGAAGAGAAAGGAAGCCCAGAACACTTCATCATGGGGATTTGTAAATGTAGCGACCTCGAACGGCAGAAAACCACTGCATGCTTAGTTTGTTAGCATGTAGGAAAAATACCGAAGTATAAATTAACATGTTTTTACTTACAGTGATCATGTTTGAACTGACATTCTTCAGTTGGAAACTATTATTAATGGCAGCATCATTTTTGGCAGGTGCCCCTTTAAGAGAAATGGGTGTCTCGTATCCACTTGTGTCCGTTTGAATGTGTCTGAAAGTTGTGACTGAAAGCGATTTCTTCATCCAAAACCAGTCAAGATGTATTTTAAAGCCACAATATTTATTTTCTTCTTCTCTGTCTCGTTCTTTTTTACCTTTACTTTTCTGTCATATTCAGTGTTTCATGTCAAATCTAAATTCAAATATAGGAGATAAAGAGGGGAGTAAGGGGTTGAAGGTTGATGGAATTTGTCACCTGAATGCCTCCAATTTTTGTCCTAAGCCTTATAATGACCAAATTAGACGTCCACTGTGATTTGCTGAATCATCTTTTTAAGTAGCATTTGTATTCACATACTTTATAACTTGATCTGATCTTTTTTTTTTGCATAGTGCCTCTCCTCTGTCTTTTTTTTATTTTTTTACTTCATCTTCTTCCTTCAGAGCAAATGTTGCTCGCTTGTTCATGTTAAATTAGGGTACACATTTGTGTTTAGATTGCGAATCTCTATAAATTACATTTAAGGTAAATAATGAAAAATGTAAACACCTGACATCTGCATACATTGAGGTCCATACCTTAAGTATAAAGACAATTCATGAAAAAATATATAAAAAATGACAGAAATCTGTTGGCCTGAGCGTACTTAAATCGTCATGGTTGCAAACTGATCCTGAGAAGGGACATTAAAGCTCCTCTGAGAACACAGAGCAGCTTCACTGAGCTGAAATGAGCCGTTTCTTAACCCCTCTGCAGCAGCGTGATGCTAACACAACATGTCAGCTCGGGGGCAGCTCTATGAGACTTTCTCAGCCTCACCGAGTAATTGGTGACCCGGCACCCCACCTGACATGGGCGACTCGAGGAACCGGTCCCAGAAAAGCAAACAGGGTCAATCCAACGTGGGAGTGTCGTATGTTCACATTTAAAAAGCATGTGACAAGGAAAAGCAGTCGTTCCCTCAGACGTACAGAGAGACAGTGTTTAGTTTGGTTTAGACTTCAGTCCCCTCTGTCAGAGTAGGATTAATGTCAAGTTTGAATATTTTTTCACAGATCAACTTGTTGAGCAATAGAATAACTTTTAACTGATTGATATATATTATATTTAAAGCTCCAATAAACTCTATGAATGTCACAGAATACCCCTTAGCCAGCTCTATATTCAGCTTTAGTACAGTTACTCCACACCACTTTTTTTGCTACAGGATCAGCTGATCTAGTTTACTTTTTTTATGGTTTCGCATCGGAAATAAACACCTGGATCGAATTTATCCTGATGCAGACGTTTAAAGGTGATCAAATCCGGATTACCAGTGCTCTAAATAAGACTGACTGTTACCTACTTTGTCCACAGGGGGCACCAAAACCCACACAAAGTCAACAAAAAATACAGTTCCTTTGAATCACATATTTTTAGTTTGATTTGAAGCTATTTGGTCAAATATTTTATGGAGACAATGTCCTTTAATTGTTTTATAACCCTGATGGCTTCTTCACCTGTGATAGCAATGCAAGAACAAACGTTTAAAAAATGTTGTCAGTATCATCATCATTGATAAACGTTGTTGTGTTCGACCCAATCCAAACATTTGATGACATTTTGTCTCTGTGCTCTGATCAGGCTCCTACTCAGACGTTTTCAACAACACAAACTTAACAAACCAATATTGGATTACCTGATTTTATCCGATTATGTAATCCTTTCCCTTTTATTTGAACAACCAACTTCGATCTGAACCTAGCCTATGTATTAACTAGTCAATATAAATGAAACTGTCAAATAAACTGACAATGCTGAATCAAAGTTTGATCCAATTAGAAAGGAGAAATGTCATTAGTCGAATATTTTGGTCATTGAAAGCTGTTAAAACGAACGCAACAATTTGAGCTATAGCAAAGGATTTTCAACTATTCCATCACACTTAATTGGCTTTATCAAATCAGATAATTATGAACATAATTGGCAGATTAATGGAGAGGAAAAAACAGTGAAACATATATGGACATTGTACAGTATTTTGAAGATCTTTTGTGCTGACAGAGGTCTCTCTCCTCGGCTGTTTGCTTCATTGACTCCGATGCCACATCATGTGTTTGCGTTTCAGAAATCCCCTGAGAAGCCCGCTCGGTATTTTCTTCACCCTCTTGTCATGGGTCAACTCGTTCACTGAGCAGACTCTCTCTACACCTCTGTTCAGAGTATTCCTCGACCTTTATTCTGTTGTAATTTGAGTTTCCCAGGCTTCTTTCATAACCTTACATTTAAAGGAAAAAAAACGCTGTTCTGTTTATGAGATTTGGTACTACAGTGGACCCTGAGGCTTGTGGTGCTCTTCCACTCTTTACTGCTTTTATTGTGGCGGTCTTTTGTCCAACTGCTTCTTTATTCAGATGAATTTTTGAGGTTGTTGTGATTATTTTGAGGATAAATTGGTAAAAATGAGCTTTTCTTATTCTATGTATTCCGTAATGTTTCTCTACTTTTGTTGAATCTTTTTCCACTGCACCGCTCTGTCTCATGTTAAAGTCTGACTTCCTTCTTTCTATAACTCCTTTCAAAAACGAACAAAAGAGACTTCATCTCTTTTAGCATTATACCCCATGTTTATGTTCTTCCTTCCCGCTCTGTCATTATTGTGTAGATTTCATGGTTTCCAAAGCTTCAAGAGGTAATTAAACAAGTCACAACACGCTGCATGTTGTTTCTTAAATAGGAAGTATTGAAGGAACAGATGAGTGCCTCTGTTAATGGGACTATTGGAAATATACACAACCAGACATTAAGATTAAGTTGACAAAACAACAAAGCTTCCTGTTCAGCTCAGGTGTGTGGGCGGACAAAAGATTAATCAGGTCACAAAAGAAATCATGCTTAGTGCGGGTTGGACAGAGAAGGAAGGAACGAGACTCCAGATTATACCAACTCTTTCTGACTTTTAAAAAGAATCTGTTAGTCTTCTTTTCATGGAGGCGGATGCTTTAAATGTCAAACGAAAGAATAAAGAGGTTCAACTTTCTTCAGATTTTGAAGAAATACATTATAAAGACTTCTATATATATTTTATCGTTTTTATTTTTAGGCTTTCAATAGTATCTGACAGAGATAAGGGTTTGCTTTCATTTTGTACTGTATGCTTGTTTTTGTAAACCGTAAGATTCAGAATGAACACGTGTAATCTTCTGTATAATAATTTCATCACTTATTATACTTCACTAGACTTCTTAAAAGTCCTTTGTTTGTTTGTTTACCTGCATTTAAAAAAAAAGCTTCATGCCAACAACTTCAAGCTAAAAAAAGTGTAAATTAAAATCCTTTCACTGAACTAAAGTGTGACTCAGCATAATCTAAACACCTCTACAGAACTTTTAAACTACTTTATTCATTTGTCCACTGTGAGAGAGAAAGTGGACTTGATTCAGGCTGCCCTCTAGTGGCTGCATGGTGTCATTTCTTCTTTGAATCTTGCTGTAAAACACACAGGTTTCTACAAGATGATTTACGTTGAATGTTTTTTGTACATTCTTGTATGTTTGAGAGACCGTATATAAAGAAAAGGTGTATTCAGGTTAAGGACTCACAGTGAGATCATGTTAGTGATATAAAAGCTTTTTATTTCTGCTTTAAAATAAACTTTTTCCTCCTTTTTTATTGTATTTGTTATTTGGTTGTTAAGGTGCTTTTATTATGATTGAAAGATCAGACTGAGTTTTAAACAGAGCAGAAGTCTGAAGGTAAAAGCATCGAAAGCTAACATGAAGGCCAGCCAGCTAGCTTTGAATCTGTCCTGCACTTTAACATCATTAAAAGCAGCGTATTTATTATATTAGGAGCTCAATGTGTATGTTTTGTGTTGTAACAGATTCTATCTTTTCATTTCTGCTATCTCAGCTCTAAATGCGTTTGAGCAGCCATGTTGGTGCAGGACCTCCGGGCAGCACAAAATAGCTCCACCACCAGGGCTTCTCGGCTCGCTCCTCGCGGTTCAGGCTCAGATCAGCCATCAGGGTGTAGCGCTCGTACTGATTGAAGGGGTCAAAGCGGTCGTAGGAGCCCATGGAGGGGAGGGTGTCGTCCTCCTCCTGCGTGTTGGCCTCTGCAGCAGCTCTCTGCAGCACAAAGTCCACACGGCCCGCCGCACTCATGCCAGAAGGGAGGTAGATTCTCTTCATCGCTCGGGTGTAGCCAGGGGCCGAGGCAGAGACGATGTGGGAGCCGGGGACGAGGAGGCGCCAGTATTCTCCATTTTCAGCTGGACAGAAAGAAGGAGGCTGAGAACTGAGATTTTGGGCTCATCTTTTTAAAGGGGCACTCCACCAACTTTAGTTTCACATGCTTGAGGCAGTGAGGCCGTAATACTGCATTAATATCATGCAGCATGGAAGGTAGAGATAACGAACCCCCTTTTTTTTCAATTGCAAGTGTTAAATTTTTGGTACAACTCAAGACAGAAAAGGCCTGTGTTTACAAAGTAACACTGTATTCATTAATTGTGTGTTTAATAACAGAATTTGGTTGAAGTTAGGCTCCCATCTTTATTTCATCTTTAGGAGATTTGGTAAAATTAAGTGTTTCAGAACAATTTTAGCTTCCTGTTTGTAAGTTAAGGGCCCTATAGATTTTGTGATGTGGAAAATAAAGATGGAATTTGCAGAACTTGATTTAAAAATCTTGTAGCAAAGTTAGCCAGTAAGAATGACGCAAAAAAGAAAGAAGGGAGGAATTCGACCCAAACAAGCAGAACAAAATCAAAATGACTGCCTTGACAACGAAGAAGTGGAAATATTAGCATCACTTTAAGCATTGTCTGAGGTTTTTTTGCATTCATACTCAGTTACAATCAATACATTTTGAATATTGTCTCATTGTCAACATTGTCTCAACAACATGATCAGACACCCTGATGTCATCAAGTGTCGAAATAAAAGACACATTTTTCAGAAAAATGAAAACAGCAACAACGTTCTTTTTTACACTAAAATAAATAAATCATCTAGTTCAAATGTAATGAGATGAATGGAAATATTCATGGAGAGGGCGTGGGATTAAAGAAGTTCAAACTTCTTCCCCATTCCTTTTCCAACATGTAATTAGAATTGCCTGTTGTCTTATTCTTTTGTGGGTTTGTTTGTTTTTGTTTTGGAAGAAAAAGAAGAAGTACATGTTTGAAATAAAATCTTCAGTCAACAAAATGTGAGATGTTGGTCACACAAAAATTAGAAAATAACCAGGAAACAAATCGAATAGCTTCGCCTAATTTACCACACTGTAAAACTAGAATGTCTCTCTTGAGAGATAATGCATCGTGTACGCAGCTGATATTCGTTACCTGAGGTGACGTCATGTCGGATCCTTCTCACTGATATTCGAGCACCTTTGATTGCGTTCCCCTCCTCGTCTTTTACGATCCCTTTGATACCTTGATGGGCCTGAAGGAGCGACACACAACAAGTTCATACATAACAGATAAGAATTCACAAACACAACAAGAATACTCACGTTAAATAATGAGATATTTTTAATAATAGAACAAACGTCACTACATTTGTAAACTCACAGCTTCCAAGTGAAATGTTATAAAGTGGGGAAAAAAACATTTTTGTGCACAACAAGCATCATCATGTTCTTACTGCCTCCATGAAAGTGAGCAAAGCCTCGTGGTTTTCATGCCAGCCGATAAATAATTCTTCTTCAGGGGGAAATTTATCGCAGCCCAGCTCGACCGTCACCTCGAAACAGTTAGTGTGTAGATAGTTGAAGTCCTGCATGCCTGATAGGAGACAAAAGAAAACTGCTTTACCCAGAATGCCATGAGAATCTGAGCTGACCTTTCCCCTACACCTCCTTGGGGTTCCTTCCTCAATGCCCATTCCCTGATTTGTTATCATAAGTGGGTTAACAGCGACCTCTAGTGGCTGTTTCTAGCATTACATTTTATTTTTTTCACAAGTCAGAACTTTGACTGTCTTAACTCACCGCCTGCAAAGCTGGACCACTGAGCTCCATTAACGACTCCTTTCTCAACGTAACTTTGAGACGATCCACAGCGGGCGTTTTCATTTGCCATTCTTTCGTGGGCGCTTGCATAGGTTCTTGCGAGAAACTTGAAAACCTTCAAAATAAAAGCCTGAGGGTTAATTTATTGTGCTTTACGTTTTTACAGATGAGAAAATGAAATGATTATCATTCGTTCAAATAAATTAGTACACATTTAAAATAATTATAATTGTAAAAGCCCTATGTTGTTAAATCAACAGAAAAAGGTTCAGTCTTTTCAACAACCAGAGTTACATACTGATCACTTATAAATTAATCAATACTCAAATGTGTAATAGATCATTATTTGTTTTTTAAATATGCAATTTTTCTGTCTGTTTTAAAAGATGATCTTATGTTTTTTTTACCTTTTCATCTGGTGTTGGGGAGACCATGTTGCGCTCCAGAGGGTGTTTGGACAGATCGTAGGGGTAAGCCACTACCAGGTCTCCACCATGGAAGTTAGCGGAGAGCACAAACGGGATGGAGCGGATCCACTTCATGACAGCGTAAGTCTCTGGTGCCACCTGTGTTGAAGCATTAAGACTTATTTTGGCCCAGCACGAGAAGTTTATCTGCTTTACAATCCCCTAGTCATTGATATATCAATTGCTGTCATGACACATATGGACATGGATTCATCCTGTACCTTACCAAACCAGTAATAGTCTGGGATTGGGATGTGGTCGGTGCGGTAGCCTTTCTGTCTGCGTCGGCTGTAAGCAATAGACGTCAGATCAGGGAAGTTTCTGTTCAGGTCGATGTTCTGAGCGTTGTTTCTGCCGATGTTCCACGATGCATATCTGTGACTCTATGGGACACACAAAAGTGAGTTATTTTCGTATTAATAGTTTTATGGAAAGTATACACGTTTACATCCTGATTTTGATGATGATATCTGTGCCTCTAGAATCTAAATGTTTAATGAATGTTGGCATATTTGCCTAGTTTCAAATATGGTGGGCTGTTCGATCCCCCAACCTGAACGGAAATGTCTGGGCTTCATCTCAAATTATGTATCAACCCGTTGACAAACTGAAAAAAAAGTAACACTGTTGAAAGTGTTCATCTCAAAAGGTGACTCCTAAAACTGGGTTTTTCTTTGTCCACACAATGATTGAAAACCAATAGAAAGAAATGACCTCAAATTTGACAACCTGTTAAAGGCAAATAATTGACAAAAGTGCAGATTAAAGCTAGGGTAGGTACTTTTCGAAAACTAGCATAATTTTGAAAGTAGCATTCTCTCTGTGCTCCGTCTTCACCCACCCCCTCCCCTCTGTGCTCTCTCAAAAGCCGCGCCCCTCACTTACATGCACTAGCGCCATTGGTCCAGAAGCGGATTTCAGCTCATGCTTTGAGTGTGGGCTCGTGCATGCATGGGGTAGAGAACGAGCAGGGAGACAGGGAGGCATGATTGGTTCATAAAACTCGAACCGAGTGCAGACATTGGTTGAAGTTTTTACGAGTTTAAAACTGCTACAGATGACGGATTTTCGTCATTTCTTTTTCAGAGCACATGAATTATTAATTTCTGTCAGGACCTAAAGACAGTTTCAACCAAATTCTTAAAAAGTGTATCTGGAGGAAATTACCTACCCTACCTTTAATTTTCTGTTTTAGACTAATCATTGAAGTCTGTGGATTAACTTCTTGCCTAAAGCAAACAGATGGTTTTCTGATATCTGATATCGGTCTGATACTGACTCAAATATCTGGAAAGAGTTTTCTGAGAATAGAGCTAATCTACCCGAATCAAAGTGTATCTTTGTGTGCATAACTCATCATGCATCAACCGCTGGGTGGCCATTTGACTTGAAGGAAAACTGGCAAACCACCCAGCATGTATGGAGCAAGCCAAAATGTCATATGCTGAAACGCCAACAAGTTCTACATCTACAATATCAGCAAAGCTAAAGGGTGGCAGTAGCACTTCAAATTATAACACAATTTGATTTAAACCATAACATGAACAACACTAGTATCATATTGGGACTCGTTATTAACCTTTACATTTAACATGAACGTGCGGGGTATTAGCATGTTGTTATTCACATGTATTACAGAATAAGTATGAGTGTTGGCAAAGCAGTAAATATGTAGGACTATTGAAAACTCACCCCCTCCTCATCGGCATCGTTATTGTCCTGGATTCCTGAAACCGCCACCTCGTATCCATCAGGGTTCATGGAGGGCAGGATGTGGATGCGGGTGGTGTTGATGAGGGTCTGGATACGTTCGTTCCCCAGCAGATACTCTGAGCACAGGTACTGAGCCAAGTAGATCAGCAGCTGACGGCCCAGGACTTCATTTCCGTGCATGTTGCCAACATACTTTATCTCTGGCTCAACTGCAAAGGGTCAAATTAACAGAAACTGTTCTCAGGTCTTTTATAATAAAAGAGAATGCAGACTACACATGGCAGCCTGTTCTTCCACTCCTCAAGTCGCCTTTGGTGTACCACAAGGTTCAATTCTAGGTCCTATTTATTTTATACCAACATACTGTCACACTTTTGTCTCCTCTCTTGTGTGTTTTAAATGATAAATGATAAATGGACTTGAGCTTATATAGCGCTTTACTAGTCTTTTGACTACTCAAAGCACTTTTACACCGCATGTCACACCCACCCATTCACACCCATTCACACCCATTCACACACTGATGGCAGTGGTTGCTATAGACTGCCACAGGAATGAGCCCTAAAACCCGGAAGTGAGTTAGCATTTTAGCGCCAAGGGTTCCTAAATCTAAAAGTCAATGGGGATTTTGAATGGGTTTGTGGTTAGACGCCTGAAATAAGGTCTGTGGTTAACACAAGCTTAAGAGATGTTGGGCGTTTTGTTAGATGAGATAAACTTAGTTAGATAAGACCCCAACTTGTGAATTTTAAAGTTGTTACGCGTACTAAAAACGGCGGTTGCTAACAAGTGACTAAATGAGACAACAGTGGTTGTCGGGGACATTAAACGTCATCACGCCGGGAACTCTCTCACTAGTCCGCCTTACAGCCTCTAGTCTTGTTTTTCAGTGCTCTTGCAAATATTAGGTTAATAAACAACTTATTAAGCTACAGTTTCGCTAGCTTGTCAAAACCACTAATTAGATCGATGAAGAATAACGGCAGTGACGTCAAAGTCAACCGACCGTGGTGTAGTTCGCTTGTAGCATAACGTTAGCTTTTTACTTCTCTCGGCTGTATTAATGCTTCAAACTTCATAAAAGTGGTGTTCATTTGTAAAGATTATCCTGCTGAACAAAACGCCTACGCATCAGAAACGTGTGTTAGCCACAGAGCTTATTTTCTGCAATCATCCAAAATCCAATGCAAAAATCCCATAGGCGAATTCTCGTTAGAACCCATGGCGATGCTACTTCCGGGTTGGCCTACAAAATTACGTCATTCCTGTGGCAGTCTATGTAGGGAGACCATCAGAAGTAACTAATACCATTCATACGCATTCATACGCCGCCGATGGAGCAGCGGGAGCAATTCGGGGTTAAGTGTCCTGCCCAAGGACACATCGGACATGTTGCTTGCAGGAGCTGGGGATCGAACCCTCGACCTTCCGGTTTAGACGATGACTCTACCACTGAGCCACAGCCGCCCCATAGCCAAAGCCACCCCATTTTAACATATATGTCCTCTTATTATTACATTTTAGTAAAAAAGGTTACGATAACTGTTATTTTTACTATCCGAGTAGACTAGATGATTTACTCACGCAGTTCATGTTCTCCGGGGTTGTTGGAGAATTCGATCACAAGCAGCTCCCGGCCCTCAATACTGCGTCCGATGCTGTATGTTCTTGCAATGTTGGAGCATTGATCTTCAGTTTTCTTCAGGATGCTGATCATCTGAGCATTGGAGTGATAGGTAAACTTTATTGTGGTGGCTGTCTCCTCAGGAGGAAGCATCTCCATGTAATCCATGTCATCTTCATCCTGCTGTGCTGTAAAGAAAAACACTGTTATCACAGATCAACGTTTGTAACAGTGACTGACCAGCATTAGATCAAACAAAAGTTCTCTCTTCATTCTTGTAGGGCTTCCATGCTATAAATAGGATGTTTGAAGAATCTGGTGTGTGTAGCAGAAGCCAAAAAAAGAGTGGGGAAAGTCAAAGCATTACCAAACGCCATATGAGCCGAATGTGCTCCTTTCATCTGTAAATCAGCTGATGCTTGCCCTAATTTTTGTATTCATTTTTTTGCAAATGCCAATAATAGCCTCAAAACCACAAGGAACACATCACACCTTTGTGCTGCCATATTTAAATTCTGTGAAGAAATTGTATCTGGGAAAGCTGGCACCAGTGTAAAACTAATATTATATTTAGGTTCAAACTTTGCCATCTCTTACAAGCTTACTCACTCTAACCAATTTAACATGATTTTCTCTGTAAGCCCCAATATATGGCAGCAGTAACCCCTCAGTGCCCGTCTTTGAATGTGTTTAGGAGCTTTTTAAATACATTAATAAAGAAGACACGGAAATAACACGCTGAAACATTTCTATAGATTTTCTTGGCCACTAGAGGGGAGTGTGATACGCCATAAACACAACAGCAACCTGGTTGATATGTGAATGTGTTAGCAAACAGTTTTCTGTGAGTACATAAAGGCCAAAGGATTTATTATTAGAAATTGCATTACTAGGATGGTACATTTAGGTCCAATATTTGCTCTTCTTTTAGCTCTGTTTTGGTCTCTGCTCACTCCTGGCTCTTTAGCAGCTTTGTGTGGAAAGTAACAGATCTCCTGCTTAACACATATGGCTAGTAACTAACTTGTGATTCATTGCAGGAAACTAGAGCTATATCTTTTTTAATAAAGCTGCTGCTAAATGCTGAGTGCCAAAAACCAAAACAATTAGCTTAAAGTCACTACTAGTGGGAAAACACAAATGACACATTGTTATTTAAAGTATTGTGAATACATTAAGTATTGCTGCTGTAGCAATTTGGGGTCAAGGGTCTTGCCCAAGGACATATCAGACATGTGGCTGCAGGAGCTGGGGATCGAACCCCTGACCTTCTGGTTGAGAGACGACAGACTCTACCAACTGAACCACAGCCACAATGGCCTCCAAATTATTTCTTAGACCAAATATTCTGTAATTGAACTACAAAAGTTCAACCCCAAACATATTCAGTTCAGTTAAAAGGAAGGCACAAATTAAGACATTTACATAAAATGATTATAGATGTCTATATGTTGTGTCTATTTGTTGTTTATCCTCCTAGATTTTGCACACACTGTGAAGTATTACGGTGTCAAAGGCTTTAGGTCACATAATATCAAAACTAGAACATCAGTTTTAATTTAATATGAAGATGGGAATAATTACACAGGGTCAATCTGCTGCCAAACATCTGAAACAAATTCCACATGGCAGAAACGTTTTTCTCTGCGATAAAAAGTGAACCACTTTGATACAGTAGTTCAGCTTAGTTGTTTTCATGGGCTGACTTTTGGACTTTAAGTGCTATAAATATATTTTACAGTAAACACTGTAAACAGTGTGTCTTAACGCTCAGATCAGTTCCTTCTGTTTTGCAGATTTTTGCTCTTCATGCTCTCATATGGCTCACACATGATTTCTGAGTGTTTTTTTTTTTTAGCCAGTATTTCAAAAACTTACTTTGATAAGAATTTGCACTAGTTTTTTAGAAAATGCTATCTGACAGTGTTTGCTTTTCTGTGGTTCATTAGAAGGACAAGCTCCTAATGAAAGCACATGGAAAAGAGCCACAGGTCCCAGTTAAGTGAAAGTTTATATGAGAAGAAAAGGCGTTCCACTTTATTTTGAGGTGGGCCACATGTGTGTGAACCAGATGTCTGCTGAAAAATAGTCAAAATCTTTTGTGCGTCTCTCGCACATGATTTTAATATAGTTAATCGAAAGCAAGCATATGTCACAGTACAAATGATAGTGACTCTATCACTCACCTGTGAGGCCCTCCAGTGGATCATAACACTCCTCTTGCTCACTGACGAAGAAGCGGTCACAGTCCAAGAAGTAGGGCCAGGCCATCTCTATCGCCTCAAACGCGTGGCTGCATTTTGTATGGATCGCCTCGCAGGTGGATCGACAGGGCTTCATCACCTTTGCCTTCTCACAGCGGGGAGCCAACACGGAGCAGCCCAGCATGCGTATCTCAGGGTTGCACTCTCCGCCAAGAAGAGACTCCACCACACTCATGAGGAGGTACTCAGCTCCGGCCTCGGCGTCCTCGCGAGTCTTGTGTCCGAGGATGTTTGGGAACATTGTCTGCGTGTAGGGCATGTCGTCGCAGTAGGAGAGTAACACATCTGTGCATTTGGCTGAGATGGAAGAAAGAAACTCAAATTAAAGTATCACTCATGAGGGATCTAACTTTAACAATCTTATTTTGAAAATTCAAAGCATGAATCTCCATTTGTCACACATTTCATCATGAGCCATGCAGCACCAAATATTTCTATTATCTCTGGAAATTAGAATCTGAATATTTCATAGTGTCATTGATCATCTAAAAATACACATGATGGTCTTATTGCTTTTGGCTCAGATTCCATTAAGATTACACCCAGAGTGACTTCAATGATGTCATTCTTTTCAGTGTAAAACACTGACTCAGTTCAAATCCACAGGGACATAACTCGACAAACACAAGATTTAGAGCTTGATCTTTCTCTAGGGTGAAAATTGAGTGGTTTCAGGGCTTGAAAGTCACAATAAAAGCTGCTACTTGTGAATTAAACAGCCCAAATAGGTGATCAGCTGCTATAACACGCTCATACAGGACACAGCTCTCCCTAAATCCAAGCCCAAAGGGTACTTACGTTTTTCTTCCACTGTTGACTTGCACAGTCCTGTAAGACACATCAGCAGCATGTCATAAGCCGACACTTTGGCAGACACTAGATGGCAGGAGCGGTTTCTGTAAAAGCCTCAATGTGGCCTACAAAAAACTGAGCTTGGTAAACCTCTGGTCTTGCTTCAGCAGCTTTTTAAAATGAACTGTCTGTCTGCAACGTATCATAGCTTTCACCTTCATTCACAGTAGGCTATTATTAATATAGCCTAAATAATAAATGTTAAAAAGCAACATTTAAAGTAAAATATTAATTCGACTAAAAAAGCTACAGACAAACGTCTGATCTAAATGGGTATCATTTAGTTGCTTTTAGCTTTAAAAGTTGCATTTCAGCAGTTTTCCACACATTTTACAACATTAAATTACGTTTTAAGCTCCAGAAACTTACGCAGAGTTCAATTGAGCATAGGCCTATGCCATTTCTTATTCATGCAGCAGGTCATGATGCACGTAACACAGCCTAATAGCGTTTCTATTAAAATGCAGCTAATAACTTCACCTCTAACTCCTGGGTCACACCGTCGAGGAGCAGAAGACACAAGGACCACAGACTGCAGCAGGATCAGCAGCATGATGCTCATTTTCCGCTGTTTATACTCCGTTTCGATGTGGCACCTCACACACACAAAGACAGAGGGTGTGTGCGTCAGTTTCCAAAGTCTGCAGAAGTTTTCTACATATTGAACTTCTCCCACAGCGAGTTTATTAGGCGTATTACGGTCAAATATCATGTTACGGAGGAAGAGGAGGTGAAGTGGGGACAGTGAAGTTGAGCTAGTGGCGCTCATTGAAGCCAATTTGAAATACTAGCATGCAGGCAAATAGGCCTAAAGCTTTATGTTTTAGAAAGTTTTGGACTCTTAATTAAATTGTGTTATATGGACTGGACTGAGTCATTACTTGTCATTGTATTAGATAGCTATACAGGATAGGCTGTTAGTTAACAAAACAAGCTCAGGGCAAAAAGCTCCTTAAGCTAGCAGAAGCCAATTGGGTCTTTAAAGAACTGGCTGTCTAGTGTAAAATGACAAAATGTTTCATGACATGTTATCAAAGTATTGTACTTTACCAGTAGAGTTATTAAAATACTTATTTGTATTTGTTTTCAGGTCAAACTTTGTTCTTTTATTTGTTTGTAATAGAAGTAGGCCTACAAATGTGCCTGAGCTAACTATGATGGTGCTATCCAGTAGGTTAAAACTCACAAAAGTTTGCAACACATTAGGCCTACAGCATAATCATAGCACTCACTGACCTCCAATTTGAGGCCACAAAATCAAAATGGTAGAGGTTAGATTTAAGTCATTCCCTCTAGCTATGTTAAACTTAGACACACAGACAACAACCCAACATGACATTTAATAAATGTTCTCTTATAGAACGATGATTCTCAAAATGACCGCCTTCACAACCATGAGATGGGGCAAACCCTTTGATTGTCAAGAGGAAACTTAATTCCTCTTCTTAAAGCCTCGTGTAAGCTGTGGTGATTGCCACCTGACCTGATTTCTCTTTCTTACATACATAAGATCCGGAAGACTATCACACACAGATAAATTGTGTTGGGTACCTTTACACCATCAGAAGAGAGCTTGTTTTACTCATTCGACTAATTATAGGGTCTTCTCTCTTTCAAGCTGAGCTGATCTGAATTAACATAATGGAAAGCGTGATTATTCATCATGCAGCCAGGCGTGCGCTGAACCCCTGGGTTCAAGACTGAATAGACAGAGTAGGCCTATCTTGAGAGTGAGCTCGGCCCTCTAGCTGGCTGTAATGAGTGGATTTAGTAGAAGGAGGTGTGAGCGGGAGTAAAAAATAAATACTATGCCTCAGCTAAATCAGGAATATGCTAATTATTCCTTAACATGGTTATTTGTGCAAGTTATTACATGGGAGATTTTCCCGGGAAATCTGCATAGAGAAATTAATACATCTTGCAATAATACACAATTTCAAAATGAATATTTAAGAAACAACAAATAATAAGATAACTTTTATATAGAAACATAACAGGATCATAAGACTGATAGAAAAGAAAAGGATTCTAATCTGTGAGCAAGGCTGAGTGACTCATTCAGTTTGTTTATACCACCTACTGATCATTGTGATAGACAAACACCTGTGCAGAGAACAGGAGCTGTATTATATCATGTTGTTTTGAAACTGGGTGAATGTATTGTATTAATAGTCAAAAAGGGGTTGAATTAAGAGCACTGTTGTATTTTGTTAAAGCAATTAAGTTTGTTTGGGCTGGGAAACTATATGCTAAGGGTAACTAGCAGAGTAGCAAGTTGGGATGCTAATAACTAGAGCTTTTACAGAAAGGTATCAATATTTGTATAAAATGAAGCTTGCAGCTATTTTTGAGAGGGAAACGTCATAAAAACCCGTGGCACACTGCACAACACAGCAGCATTTTTCCTTGACAGGTGGTGACCAAAAACAGAGCAACAACAAAGAGATTACTTGACGTACTTTCATCAGGTAGACACAGAAACATTTAGGCAAAACTCCTGGACAAAATGCAATTAAACTTTAAATGGATGTTTGATTTGAAATCACAACATGTTTCTGCTGTCTTAAGTTACCAAACAAGTTTCAAGTTTAGCTTTTGATTTAACAAAGCCATTAGGTCAAGATTTACTCTGGTTTATTGACACATATCTGAAAAAAGGTTGAGGCAGCCATCAGCCTCAGTTTCTGTTGTTGTGCTAATTAGCTTATGTTAGCAATGTAACATGCTTATTCTGATAAACTAAGAAGGTGATCATGGTGATAATTTTACCTGCTAATCAACAGAATATTAACATTGTAGCCTGCTAAAACCAACATTTAGAACATGCTAACATTAGCTATTAGCACATGTAACTATTTGTCTAAGTGTGGCCTTATGACGGCTTACATAGGTTTGGACTTTGTCTTGTTTCTTTAGATTTTTTTCACATATTTTATAATACCTATTTACACAATATATTTTTTTTAATTGATGTAAGGATGACACTTTCATGGAAGACATCCACTTCCATCCATTATCAGTGTTTATACATCAGGTCAAAACTGTGTTGTTGTATTTCACATAGTGGAGTGAAGATGAAATAGGTTTAGCTGTCAACTCTTGGAATATGTGGCATGTTCCTCTGAGGATACTAGATCAAATTCTTCTTGGGTTGAATCATTGATACCAAAACTACTCTACAGTTTTAGAATATGTCAAATATTCAAACATATAAATATATTTTTTATTTTTTCAAGAGTGGCTTTAAACTCACTCTGCTGGCACCGATGTGCTTTTAAACTTAGGCAGCAGTGAAACGTGTTTTGCTTGCATACATTTTCCATTTGAGCAATTTTAATCACCAGCTGTGGACATTAATCATTTTCTTGAAATCAGTGTTCATTAGATATAGTGATAATGTAGTTGTGCCCTTGATGTAGTACAACTTTGACCAGCTTGTAGCATGTATTTCTTGAATTCCGATGTACCAGGGGAGCCAAAAACAGAGATCTCTGCACTTGATGCTAATTAATCATTATTGCTGGTTTGTTCCCATGCAGCACATTAAGCCTCAGACAGACTGAATCAGAATAAATCAACATCATTCCACAGGGTGACCTTTGACCTCTGTGTTTAATTACACTCTGCAATAATGCTCCCGCGAAAAGATTGCTCATATGACACCGGAGTCCTTTTTATGCAGTGTAAAATCTATGATTATAATTAGGGCCAAAAGTCAGATGCAAGCAAAACAATGTGATGCAGACAGGGGTGTGTAGCTGACGGAGGATAAGCAACCAAAAGATTATTATTCCTTTTCAATTATACCTGTGTATCCATTATCTTAATATTGAATATTGAATCTTTCCATAATCTGCATCTATCATTTGATTTAAAGTCTTACCATTAATTCTATAGTGTCCAAGACTTTTAACTGTGCTGCTTAAATTCAATTTACAAATTAAACCAAAGGGCATTATCTAACTTTATTGACATTGCTTTGAAACATTAATATTTCTAATAGCTTCATAATTGATGGTTTTATTGCACAGATTTTACTTAAAGCTATCACACTGCCAAAAAACAGCAAGTGACTCACAGGAGGAATGATACATGTGCGTTAATTACATCCAAAAAAACAGATTTTTAATAAATAAGCAGCTAATCTGGTACAGATGGAAAAATCACATATTCAAATCTGGCACAAAGACAAAACGGTGTGTTTAAAGCACTTTGAAAGCTCTCCTATGCTACATCACATAGCTCCCCATTTATCTAGACAAAAGTTGTTCCTGTACAGTGCAAAATATATATATTATACCATCATTTAAATAGAAACATAGAAACGTTTTTCAGTCAACTGGCAGAACAAAGCAAAGTTGTACAAAAGTGGGCTATCTCTAGTACATTCAATTACAAAGTCACAATTTTAAGCTTTAGTCAGGTAACATTCTGCACTGACAACAAATCCCACGAAAGCCCAAAACCAATAATGTATTGACCTTCCATTGACAAGACTGTGAAGCCACTACTCCCAATCTTTTCTCAGTCTGTAATTGTGAGAATATTTTGTTAATTCTCAAGTGAGTTGGATTTAATTCAATGAAAGGTGACCTCTGAATGTTTTGCAGAGTAAGTGGCGTATTAACATGTACATTTCTCTCTACTACGCCACTGAATAACGCCACTCACAGCATTCAGATGAGCAAATATGATTGTTCTTAGGGGGTAACGTCAGTGAGCCCACTGATAGACTGGGTTCAACATATTCTCAGTCCCAACTCACCAAATATGACAGATGGTCAGCGTCAGTCACCAGGCTTCAAAAATATGACAATGTATTCACCCTTTCAGCGTCATGCTGGACCAGTGGCAAGTTAGCAACTGTAACATTTCCTTCAGTCCTTCAGTTAAACACAAAAATATATTTAGAAACATCCAGCAAGCTTGTTGAGAAGAATTTAGTATTTTCAAATTTTGGATGGGAAAGATATATACTAAGTAGCATTGTGAAAAGTTGAGTCAACACAACTTGGTAAGGTAAAGGAAAAGATCATAGGTTGGGTTTGAATCAGAAGTTCAGTATGGAAGTGGTTGTGAAGCTAACATATGTAGCTTAAATTAAATTAAAATCGTAGGTTACCCACGTATGTTGCTGTGGCTCAGTGGTGAAGTCAGTCATATTTCAATTAGAAAGTTTCAGCTCCAGCAATCCACTCGAATCATTCTTGGGCAAGACGCTGCAATCTAAATTGCTCTTGGTGGCTTCAACGTTGGTATGTGAGTGTGTATGTACTGATGGCCACTTTGTCTTTCATCCTTTGCCATCAGTGTGTGAATGTGTTTGTGAATGGCTTATTGTGACATGTAGTGTAAAAGCGCTTTATAAGTACAGGTCCATTTACCATTTACTTTTCTTAAAATAGGAGTCAATGTCCCAAAGAAGTCAACATTGACCATTGGGATCACATGGGAAAAGAACCCAGGTCTTCCAGATAAAAATATCATGTTTGTTTGCTCTCTCCCAACCGCCACCACTGGTGCTTTACGTGACTTCAAAATCACAAAAACAATTAGTTTATTAATTAAAGAGATGCCTATAGTTTTGTATATTGATGCACTGGGCCACTGACCAAGATACCACTTTTTAAGGGTGAGAAGTGAAAACAAGCTGAGTAGTGACGTTTGTCTTCATAGTGGAAAACCAGGGCACTGGCGTTTATTTTCAGTTCTAATATTGCCATTCATTTATTGAGTTCACAAATTGTGTTTTAATATGGGTCTTACAAATATTCCCTTTAAAAAGCAAAGTTTTCACCTGATTGAGAAGTGTTTACATAAATCAACAGTGCCCAGCTGTTAAAGGAAATTATATAACCTTAAATTAAAAATCCATAACCTTTTTCATAGATGTACATCTTTGGAGCATCTAGTACTCAGGATACATAATACCATACAGTGTATAATATTGTTGATATTGGTCTTTTCATGGAATTTGTTAACAACCAAAAAACATAGAATATCCGTAGCCTTATCATCTCCTGTAACTACAGTAGCTCTGAGAGATTTAAACAAAGTGCATCAATATTCAGTGACTGACATGACACGGCAAAGTAGTCTAACATTGTCAATACAGAACATGGCATTAAGGTAAAGCCTCACCTAACAGTACATTCATTAAAATAAGGTAAAACATTTTTTCAAATCTTTGCCTCAGCGCCTTAATCGACCATCGGCTTCAGGTTGTGTCGCTGCGTTTTGTGGCAGTAGAAAGGTCACAACGCTAGGATTTGCTGAAGTCATTATAAAGTGGTCAGAACAACAAAAAAGGCCACTTTTTTTCAAGTCTGTCTCCAGCAGTGTGGTCCTTCAGTTTAAGATTAATCTCACCCTGGGATTTATTCGATGAAATTGATTCATATGATCCGTGTTGTTTTGCGTGTTGATGAAACATAGATCCCATGTTTGCCCATGCTGCCCGAGGCAAACATCTTCCACATCATCCCCTTTACACCCTATATGTCTTCACCTTCTTAGATCATCCTCCCCTTCATTACTGTCTTTTCACTCTACTCCACCCACCTTTTTCCTTATTTTAGCTCTTTCTTCAACCCCCACCCACAATCTGTCCCCTCTGTCTGCTCTCTTTCTCCTTCCCTAACAATTTACTCTCCACCCAGTCTCTCTCCTCATTCTTCTCCTCCGCCCACCTTCTTCCACGAGGCAACCTTTATTTTTGGCTCAAAGTGTGTACCTGTCGTGTCCGCTCATTCACTATTAGCTGATCCTCTGGAGACAGTAGTCGTTCTCTGTGTCTAAAGAGCTGTTATGGCCAGACGAGGGGTACAAGTCACGGCGTAGCAGCCTGTTGACGACAGTAACCAGGACTTTCTTGTACTGCTGACGTAGGAGAGAGTAGGCGAAGGGGTCGGACGCAGCCTTGCTGTATGTCAGGCACTTACTGATGATTCCCCAGCGGCGGTTGATATCCACAAAGGGTAGAAGCTCAGCCAACCTGAAGGGATGGAGGAAGAAACATGACTTAATAAAGTACAACTTAATCAAAGAGCTCTATTGTTCTTGAGTTTTCAAATAGTTTTGGCAGATGGCTGTTCAACACGAGTATGAAGTTTGTCCTAGCCACTGTAACTTTGCTAAATGTTGATCTGTGCTCATGATGGATTAATGTTCGGTCTTTGAAGATAATAAAACAAAGAGCAGGGTCTTTTACCTGCTCTTCTGTAAAGTGACTTGAGATAACACTTGTTATGAATTGGGATACACAAATAAAGATTGATGGATCGATTGAAACGAGTGAACTGTTGGAAAATTATGTCAAACTAAATGTAGACTTTAACAAAGTAGGAGCAGTACGAAAATAATAAGCTGGGACAAAATGCGACTTACTGCAGTCTAAATTAAGGGATGCTTTTATCCAATCTTCTCATGTAAGATTTTGTATTTTATTGCATTTATCCCTGAAGCTGCACAGAGTTGTCCCTATAGTGCTTTTAATATGTCACTTATGGTTGAAATAATCAGTGGTGAACTCTGAAAATGTGTTTAAGAAGTGGACATAGCTACTTTGACTTCACCCATTGGTTTGTGAACCCCAATCTGAAGCCTTAAGTTTTGCATTTTTACCAACCCCAAGCAAGAAGTGACCATCATTTGATGATAATCAGTATCTATTATCTCTATCCTGGAGTGCAGATTTGCACCATGGTGGCCACGCCCATAATCATATCTTTGTTAATCCTCAGTTTAACTCTTAATGACTGAAAAATGGTTATAAAAGAAAGTACTTAGAAGTACAACCATTTTCTTATCTACTTTTCAGTCTCCCCCTGCTGGCCATTAGAAATAATGCATGTGTATTTCACTGCCATATTGGCTTTATTTTTGAAATCAGAAGTCTGTCCACTTCTTGTACACAGTTTATTGGTGGAATTGGATATTCTAAAAGCAAGGTACAGGTGCCTATTGGATCTTAGTTTTACCATTTTAAGGGCGTCTTAGAGGGCACTGCATTACGCTCTTTAGCACATTGGACCATTGTGAAACTCACTTTATATTTTAACTACAAAACAGGCAGTCAAGAGGCCGTCACAAAATTCTGTCGATCTTTTTTGATATTGTACAATTATTGTTATAAAATTCTTAATGCAGCTTTAATTATTATGATTTTAAAAAACTGAAGGGAAGATTAAAAACATGCCTTCATATAAAGCAATCCAACAAAGTGAAACCCATCATTCATTCTTAAGTGTATTTCCTTTAAATGTAGACATACAGTCAATAATGTCATATATTGAAAAAAAAAAAAAAAAAAAAAAAAGACAATTTCCTAGCTCTTTGTGTTGAATGAATGAATGAATTTTTATATTAAGAAATGTATTTTTGGTGTCACATTAAAATCAAATCGCAACAAAGAAATCATTACATCATTGCTCTGTAAGAACAAAGAGAGCCTACAGACGTGCATGGCAGGCATTTTTTAAATCTTCCATATAGAGGACACATTAAAAGTAAGTTTACATTTGTCTGCATGTAATGTTACCTTGGTTGAGTGATTTGTTTTAAAGGGACTTACTGTTTTATACAACGTATTTATACCTAAGGGAGCGTGAACAATACAACACTGTCACTGTCCATAATTGATGTGTATAGAAGCTAATTTTAGAGGAGACCAGATACACGAGTAGAAACTATTTAATTAGATTTTTGGTTCCAACACTCACTCAGGTTACTTCCTGTGTGTGAGCCAGGCCAGGAGGCTACTCCAATTCTGTCTGACACTTTCCTTGTTAAAGCGTCCTCCTTCTTACCTCCCATATGTGCAGCTACACACATGTCAAAGTGATGGATCATCAGCAGCACATCTGGCTGACAATAGGGTCCCTGAAGCAGCTTCTCTCTTCTCCGCGGGCCATTATTTATCATGTGGACTGTATCTACTGTCCTCTGCACTGTATTGTGCATGTGTTTTTTGTTTGTTTTTCAGTTGAAGCATCATGACAAGCCACCTGTTTACAGTGTGATTCAGGTGACTAATGAGGCTTCTCATAGTTCATGGAAATTGAAATAATTATAATTACCAGGTGGAGACTGCGCTCTTCATGTTTTCAATTGTTCCTAATTGTAGGTGACATTTTTTACTCATTATATTCAGAATATGCAAGACTATGCTGAATTAACACTGTTATAAGTGGATTGTTTTTGATCTTTTAAGTCGGTTTTGTAAAGAATTAAAAGATGTATGTGTGACTGTTAATTCTACTTACCTTGTAATAACATAAGGAGCAAAGCAGATAATGAAGGAGCCAATGAAGATGCTGATCTTCTTTGTGGCTCTCTGTTTTCTTCTCTTTTGCTCAGCTAAGCATCTTTGTTTCACACTGTTAGATGAAATTTCAAAATTAGAGAAGACTGGATTTTAGATAGAAAGAGCAGTGAGAAAGTGATGCTCATATGCGACATTAATTGAACTCTACCTTGGGTGGATGTCGACCAGCAGGAACAGAGTCTGCATGGTGATTATGTCAATCCTCTTGCAGTGAAACCTGGCCACTTTCAGCACCTTCAGGTAGGTAAAACAGAGGATAAGCAGGGAGAGCATGAAGCTCGTGGCGTGAAAAACCACCGTGAACACAGTAAACTTAATCCTGTCGCTGCCCTCCTCGCGCGGCTGCAGGGTGCAGGACGCGTACACGTGGCTGTAGTCCACCCAGGAGAAGAGCAGCGCCGTCAGGGAGAAGGTGAAGGAGTGCAGCCACGAGTAGCACACCATGATCAGTGCGTCCTTGTAGCGCATTTTGGTGGAGTAACTGAGAGGGAACACCACCGCAATCCACCGGTCTATGCTGAGCGCCGCCATGCTCAACATTGTGTTTGCTGTAAGAAAAGTCTCCAAAAAGCTCACCGTGTGGCAGACACAGTCCCCAAACGGCTGCTGGTTCCGGATAATCCCAACCAGAGTGGCCGGCATGTTTAAAACAGTGATGAGGATGTTGCAGAAGGATAAGTTCATGGTGAAAACACCGGGAACCTGCCGGCGAATCTCGGTGCTGTGGACGAAACATAACAGCACCAACAAGTTTGACAACAGCGAGACGACGGCGACCACGACGATGAACAAAGCGAAAATTATTTCAGCAAAGTCCATGTCTCACTCCAGAAGGTTCACCATTGGGTTACCTTCGCATTTTGTTGATAATAAACATTTAAAATCAACCATTTTCACCCCTGATACGGCGCCAAAAATTCATTTCAATTAAATCCTCGCGCGCCGCCGTCCTCTCAAACTTCCACGAGCGCTGTCCAGAGTGCTGAAGCTAGCAGCCGCCCCCAGCATTTTCCTCCTTATACTGGCCGATATTTCCCATTGAAATCCGTGAACTGAAGAAGTAAAGCTTTGCAAAGTGAAACAGAGGGAGTGTGGTATTGCCCTCATCAGCTACCACCTCCCAAAGAGCGCCAGACATCCACACAGAACCAGTTCTGAGGGGGACTGAGGAGGACCAGAACAGAGAGAGGCATGCCCACTGAAGTGAACGATCACTTTTACATGTCACGTGAAGAAGGGAACAACTTGTCCTAGTCATGGAAAAAGTCACATCATATTTCCTACACATTCAAATACGCTATTTAACGTTAAAACATTCATTGGCCCTGCTTCTTTGATTTATTTGCGCAAAACTGTAGCAAATAATCAATTCCTTCGCTTAAATTATTCTCATGCGGCTCCCACGTGTCGTCAGCATTGATCACACCTCGCTCAGAATCAATGTGGGTCTGCAGGTAAATTCAGGGATGTGCTCCTGGATAATTGGAGACACCTCTGCCGTGACCGAGTGGAAGCAGGTGCACACGGGAGGGCAAATAGATCCCTTTTCCTGTAATGAATTATTCATAGCCACCGTGGCTACTGTAGATTCACTATCATAATTTGTGTTTGGTATGCAAAATTATACAACAGGAGCATCATTTATAGGAGAATGCCGGTGTTGGACTGAAGTAACAGTTTCGTTTTTTTGACATTTTGCGGTTGTGAAGACTGATAGGCTATAGCTGTATTACAGACAGCAGAAATATTTACTAATGAGAAATCCTACATGTTATTTTTGGTTTCTATTTCACAGCGGAGAAGACGCTGAAGACAAAGTACTGCCTATACTGTCAATGAACACCAACAGATGTTTGCGTTTGCACATGAAAAGAGACATCAAGTGAAAAACAAAGGTTCTCATACTGGATAAAGAACATTTGAGTCTGACCTCAGGGAGTCACTGTCTTTCACATCTCCATCCTCCCATGAATCAAACCTGGAGAAGGAAGATGTTGCATAATACTTACAGCCGATTTTTTGTTGAAGAAGAAAAAGAAAGAAAGGAAAGTATACAGTTGAGATAGTATTTGAGTGATAAATAAATACATGTGGGAAAAAAACAATCCTTAATTAAAAAAAAAACTGTAATGCCTTTTATTATTATTAATTTATCATAAACTAAATTATTTATTCTCTGTTGGTAAGACGTTTGAACAAAGACCAAGATGTGCAGATGATGGTTGGGATTAGTCCAAGTGGCATGAGAGAGAGAGAGAGAGAGAGAGAGAGAGAGAGAGAGAGAGAGAGAGAGAGAGAGCCACACTGGGGTTGGGCTTTTATGCCCTGAGAGCAACAGGCCCCGGGTTCGAATCCAACCTGTGGCTCCTTTCCTGCATGTCATTCCCCACTCTCTCTCTCCCTGATTTCCGACTCTATCCACTGTCCTGTCTCTCCAATATAGGCACAGAAGCCCCCCAAAAAAAAACAGAAAAAAAACAAATTAAAACACTGCTTATTTACTGTATGGCTTAAAACTACGAGCTTTAAAATGGGGCCTAATCCAAATAGTAGCAACACATTGTTAGCAGCAACAGGAGTGCACTTCAGAAATGTTTGTTTCTGAGTCATGTCCAATTCTGGAGGAGCCGGTGTAGACGGTGACTCACTGAGGTCAGACACAGCCTGCAGTGTTTTTATTCGCTTCATACTCCCACTCTGTGTGAGGACTTGTGCCTATATCCCTCTCCCCTCCAATTAGCTGTTTATTTAGGAGTTATAAGTATCAGAGATTTCCCTTCACTCAGACCTGCACTGCTCCTGGGGATCAAGCGTTTAAAGTGATTAGGTGAGCCACTATTAAACGCAGTTTAGGGAAACCCCGAGGCGAGCTTAATGTGAAGTGACTGGCTCTTAAACGCACCAAAATCACAGCTGCTGATAAAAGTCTTTCTATATTCCAGCTGTAATGAAGCTACCTCAGCTTTGAGAGTGTGTTGTGTTTGTGTGTGTGTGTGTGTGTGTGTGTTTCATTATGTGTGTCTGTTGCAGAAAGTCAGAGCGACAAAGCAGCAGCAGGTGATGTCAGTCCCCCTTCAAACAAGTGATCCAATGCTGCGAGAAAAGCTCCAGCTGGGCTCCTGGGGGAGAGAGAGCAGAGCTATTTATAGGCCTGATGGGGTGTCACCTCCAATATAAGACTCGCTGATGGTGAATTACCTAACAGAGGTATGAGGGCAAAGCATTGAACGCAGCTCTAGATCTGATAGCTCTTATGTGTGTTGAGTTATCAGTAACTGCAAGTTTACAAGGTCTCCAAAGTGCCTCAAGGATCAGGAGGAGTTTAATAAAATTAATTCAAACACTGTGAGATATCATTGATTATCACTGCTGGCTAACTTCATTTTAGTCTCTTAATCCAATAATAATGAGCTAAAACAGGTTTATATGGGCACAGGAATAAACAGTAGAAAGTCGATGGTCTCCAACTCTGAGTTTGGACAAAAAAGATCTGATTAAGATTGATCGTGAGTCAGATTCAAGCACAGAGGGGAATTAAGGTAACAGAGGAATCCTTAAGATGCTTTACAGATATAATATAATATACAGTATATATATATAATAGGATGAGTTAGATATACACAGTCAAGATGCAAATAGTAATAAATGCTGCTGTACATGTGACTGTAAGGAGCCAAAACAATTCATAATAGGGCTTCAACATACAGCTGTTTTGATTTATTTACCTACTGCTAACATCAGCTTGCTAAAAAAACAAGCATGCTAACATGAGTATGCTAATGTTCTTACTGTAAAGACTGTAGAAAAGAAGCGGGCGTAGCCTCTTGGTTCAAAAGTGAAACCAATGTGAAAAAGGCTTAAACTTGCAGTCTCTCCGATTGCCAGCAGGGGGCGACTGCATTCGTTGCCGCAGGGAAGTCTGATTGTTTATTACAGCACCCACAATGAATTTGATTTTGTGCCCCAGCCCCAGTTCCAAAACATCACGATTTTCATTTTTGAAAAGAATGGTCCCGTTTAGAGAACATTTTAGTATAATGCACGATTAACTTCAGGACTGGTGCTCAAGCAGAGCGGGATATTTAATGAGTGTGTACCCTTACGCTCAAATATGGTTGTTTCTGGCTACAAAAAGAAACAGGATGGGACGAACAAAATGCCAAGCTCAAAGCTTTAAAAAAAAGCTGAAGTAACCAGTTGGGGACTTCACAGTGGCGATGTCCAGTCCTTTTCGTAAAATGTATGGCTAACACTTAACATGCCTTCATACTGATGTGAGGCAGGGACAATGTTTACAATGCTCACTTATCAAGCTTAGGATAGGAGCAGACTCACAAAGTTAGCACAAAACACAACACACAACATACATTATTTGCGATTGGTTTTGTATTGAGTAACAACAATGACTGAAGTAACGTTTTAATTGTCGTGTCAGTCCTTGTTAGGAGCTGCTCTCTAATCCATCAAGGAATATTTTAATTTGCAATTTTTAACACAAGAAATTACTGAACCTTTTGTGTTTCTCTTCTGGCATCTACAGACCGGTTTACAAATGAAAACTACTCTTCATTACTTCGGTTTATTTTCCTTTTATACGCCCCCATATTAGATAAAAGGCTGTGAATGGCTAGACCTGAATCTGGACGGATGTAAAACCGTCTGCTGGTGAGGGAGACAACATTTTTCTGATTCCTTCCTAAAATCCATCTGTGATTGAAAATCACATCCCTCTGCTTTTCTGACTTGGTCAAAAGAAGCATTTTCAAAACTGTCTTCTTGTACTCTTGGAAGTTGTGTTTGACATCCTTAAATATCTTCTAACGCTTTGATCAAATCAAACCGAAAAAATGTCTTGTGTTGCAGTCATATCTCTCTTCTTGTTGATGACAAAAACAGGTTCATAATAGAAAACTCAGATTGTAAAATGAAATGGAATCATGAGGCTGTACAGACACAAATAAAGACACACAATGAGAGTCAGGCTTTTGCAGGAAGAAAACAGAACCCTGAGCGAAAATGGATCTTTGGACCATCTCCAGACCTCAGCTTGATAACAAAGCCTGCTCTCAAAGCTTTCAGTTTTCTATTGTAACCAACAATGTTACCTAACAGTGCCTGACCTGCATACAAACCAACAAACTGGTCACCTTCAGGAGGTCCAGAAAAAGCGTGATCTCAGCACAGAGAGGAATCCCCCCAGGTACCCTGCAGGTACTCAGAATGTCACTCAGAGCTTGTACCTGTGCTGTGTTTCACCTTTTTAAATTCACTGCCCCAAAGTCCCGGGAGCGTAGAGCACTACCTGATGCCAGGAAGGAGGGGGTGGAGGTGGATCTCAGGTCATGCATTAGGTAACTTGGCTTTGGTATGTCTCCTCTCGGAGTCAAAACACAAGATACAGTAGCAGGTAACATGACGCCTTTTGACAGCTTTGTAGAATAGATCCTTACTACTCTCTAAATTCAACCACTAAATCATTCATGTGTAAGACTTTCTTTTTGTGTTTTAGCTCATTTACAACACGATTTTCACCTATATAAATTTTCACCTTAATATGACTTAGATAATACATCAAAGTGAGCATTATCTTTATTTTAGTTGCGGGAAGAAAGACTGCATGCTGGGTGCCACAGAACGGCGTACAATGGGTCATTTACAGTAAGACGTACAGATCACTGGTTTAGATCTTTAATGCTGCCATGAGGAGTTTAAAGTTGATACTGAAACAGAATGAA